>PVIA01002361.1:8039-214035 GCA_004024845.1 Tonatia bakeri | reverse complement strand
AGGACTTGAATGGGAGTAAGGGGGTGAAAACTGTACTTGAACATTCATTTAAATAAAAAAAAAGAAATCAATAAATTAAAAAGAATTTTTTAAGTTAAAAAAATAGTGAAAAAATAATGTTGTTCACAAATCAGTTATAAGGTATTTTGCTAATGATTTGTTTCAAATGATAAAGTACCAAAGTTTCAAACTGCCTACTTCAAAAAAAAAAAAAAGTAGAGCAGGATCAAGGTTGACTGAGAAATGGTGTCATTCTTAATTCATTTGCCTCTTGATGTCATAATGAACAAGCCCAAATATCTTACATGTGACTTTACAGGTAAGAGTGTATTACTCACTGACAACATGTCCACTGTAGGTTGATCAAGTCAGCAGGCAACTGTCCTCCATACAGTATCTCCCTACACAGGCCTCTTTCCTATGGCCCCATCATTCCAATGTAGGGCTCAGGAGAAATAGTTGCAAGGTCAAACAGGGCTTTACACCTGAAGTGACAATGTAAATGACATGCCCCTTCCACTCAGAAGTTGTTGGCCAGGACAAGGTACATAGCCCTAACTTACTGCACACATAGTATCAATAAGTACAGTCTTCCCTGGACCCAGGAGAGAACTGGATATTGATGGGACCTAGTAATATCTTCCATAGAGAGAAAAGAATGGGTATACAGTAGGAGCTGGAATTGTTCAGAACATTAGAAAGGCCTGTTCAAATGTGTCATACTGACTGACCAGTGTTGTGTCAGGGGTAGGAGAAAAGGAAGGAGTGGGGAGGTGTAATTAGAAAGGTGCAGGGAGGGGATATAACCTTTCTGCTTGTAAGTTGAAGAATTTGTACAGTCTGTCATACACACAGAGAGAATGAGGAAAATTACCTCACCATAAACAAGTAAAACATTCTCAACAAATTGAGTTAAAGAGCTAACTGTAAAAAGAAAAATTATAAAAGTATTTGCAAATATACAGGAGAGTAAGATTATTCCCTTTTGCTAGGGAAGCCCATCTTAAGCAAAATGGTACAAAACCTATAGAAGTATAAGACATTTTTAAGTACGTGAAATTTAAAGCTTCTTTTTGACAGAAGACACAACAAACAAATTTGAACAAAAATTAATATGGTGGTAGACTATATTTTCAACCTGTCCAACAGAAAAAGAAAAAATAATCAAAATATATAAGAAATCCTAAACATAAAAAATTGAAAAAAATCAAAGCATTGAAGATGAAATACCAAATGCCAATAAGCCAATGGAAAGATGCTTTACTTCAGTAATAATTAAGAAAAAGCAAATTAGAACAGCAACAAGATACTTTTAACTCATCTGATTGGCAAAAAATGAACACAATTAATAAGAGCCTTAGAAACATTCTATAAAGTTATACCTTTCTACATAATGTTGGTGAGAATGTAGACGGCGACACCTTTCTGAAAGCTATTTGGCAGTTGTTATTAAAATGCACTCTCCCTTAATCAAACCCAGCAACTTCACCTCTGGATCTTACCCTCCAGAAATTTGGGTGTATACAAAAATGCATGGGCAAGATGTTCATTAAAGCATTATCTGTGGTACAAAACAATTGAAACCACCTTAGTAAATATTCAACAACATGGAAGTGTGAAGTAAATTATAGTGCATCTGTGCCATAGAATGTTTACATGCAGCAGTAAAAAAGAGTGAGATGAATGTACTTAGAAATGGGAAAAATGAAAACAGAACTACATAAGGATAGGTATGGCGCTAATATTTTTAAGTGTGGCATGGTTTTGAGCAACTGGCAGATGAAATGTGAGGAATTCATTGTAAGGGTCCTCCGATAAGCAGCAGCGCTGGGACACTGGAACAGAGAGGGGGATACGTCGCACTGTTCGTCTCTGCCGTGAGTAACATCTACATAGTCATGCTAATATAACTGCTATTTACTACTTTTCATCCTTTAGGATCAACCTACAAAGCATTAAATATTTAATTGAGGTTATAAAATATTCAAAAAGTTACCAATAAAACACTGTTACCAACTCTAACAATGTTATAATAAAAATAACAGTGGCCTAGGGGGTCAGTGGAAGGAGCCGGGGAACCCCCCGGCGGCGGCCAGGCCAGTGTGCCATCATCCTTATTTGTCAGAGGAGAGAGAAACTCTGCTAGGGGCAGCACTGTTTCAGATTTCTGAAATGTAAATACACATCTATGTTTTTTGTATATTAACAATAAATTTCAATCTTTAACTTCAGTTTTTTAAGAAGATATCAATATGTGAGAATAATTTCTGAAAGCCCTCAAAGACGTATCTGAATATCTAGGTATATATGTCAGTGCATTTTAAATCTAATTATCTGGAAAATACTTTCTATTTTCCATTTTAGGTATTTGGAGTAGAATCATTCTTGAAGTCTAATTCATTTTATAAATGTTTCGTGATATATCCCTATAAAGAATACAAAGTATCTCTCTTTAATTTTCTTATTCAGATCAATGTGTTGAAATCCCTTTAACATGATATTGAAATAAAACCAAATGAGAAAAATAGAACAAAAACATCACCCTAAGATGATTTCAAAAGTATTTGATTATTCAACATAATTATCTGTTAAGTCTCAATTATAATATGTTATTATCTTTACTGAAATGCTAATTATCTTGGATCATAGGTAAAAGTGGTGGCATTAAAACAAAACAACAACTCTTGGTCTGATAGTCCACACCTACTTACTATTTTAAAAACCTTGATGTCTTCTAAGTTCCTGTGCTATGTTGCTTCCAATCAAAAATTAAAATGAAGGGCCAGTAGAGGCATAAAAGTGTATTAATGAAGGCTTATTCCTACTCTGATTTATTACTTGTTCCCTCTGTGCCTTCCCTGGGGATCAGGGGAGTGGCTGGCATGCCCTCCCATAAAGCATGAATGAGCTTCTGCCTCCCAGAGTCTGCAGGCTGCTGGGAACCCTGCTGACTTCACAGCCTTGAGCCCCAGGGGGGTAAAATGACAAAAGCTGCCCACCACTATCAACAGAGGAAAAAGCCAAGGATGGCTGCCTCCTTTCTCCTGCCTTCCACAGCTGTCACCAACACATCTGATCGGTAGAGCCCAAATTTCATCTGAAACCATGCTGGCAATGACATATGAAAAATTGTTGTTCCCCAGTTTCTAGCCCCTGCAAAACAGGAGAGATAGAAGAGTGCAAAAGGAACCAGATACCTATACACAATAGGGCCCATTGGTATATTACCAAAACAATATGAGTGGCCCTGTTTAACCAGAATAGAAACATTGAACTTGTGTAGAGAAGACAGTTTGCTGGTTGAAGAGAGCGGAGAGGAGGAAGGGAAAGGAAAGAAAGCTAGAACCAAAGATGAAATGGGTTAAATGGATCCTTACTAGAGTTCTGTTATGGTCCTTAACAAGGAAGGTCACATCACCAAAGCCATCCTTCAGGATATCAGTGAGAACACTGATGTGATAGGAAGGATTTGTGTTTGGTGTGGGAGTTGAAAGAAAAAAAGGAGAAAGGTAGAGACTTGAAGTAGGGAAACCTCTTAAGAGGCAATTTTAGGAATCTACAAATGAGGTTATGGACATTGGGGATTAGCATAAAAGTGGGGAGAATAGAGACAAAAAGGCCACACGTGAGAGACAAGGTCCCTGGGTCCAGGAAGAGAACCTGTTTCCAAGAACATTCCTGTGTCAATCAGCAGCAGCCTAACACCTGACTGGTGTGCGCAATCAACCCCCGTCTCCTGCAGGAGCAGCCAGCAGACTGTGAGGGGCCAGCCCGGTTGCATCCAGATTGCTTCTACATTTTGTAAAAGTTTTATTTATCTATTTTTTAGAAAGAGGAGAAGGGAAGGAGAAAGAGAGGGAAAGAAACATCAATGTGTGGTCACCCCTCATGTGCCCGCAGCTGAGGACCTGGCCCGCAGCCCAGGCATGTGCCCTGACTGGAAGTAAAACCGGTGACCCTTTGGTTCACAAGCCTGCTCAATCCACTGAGCTACACTAGCCAGGACTGCTTCTACATTTTTATCTCCTTTTTTAATTTGTTTGGAGTAGTTAAATTAAATATGGAAATATGAGGTAAGATGACTGAGGAATTCCATCATGTTCCCTCTCTTTCCCATTGACTAAAGAACTCCAAACTGCCTTGTCTCAAATCCAACATTCTTACAACTAACTGCATTTTGTACTCCAAGGCCACTGGAACAATGCTCCTGTCAGGCAAATCTTACCATTCATTCATTCATTCATTCATTCACTCACTCACTTACACGCTCTTCAGTCAACAAATAGCTATTAAGTAGCTACTCTGTGCCAGGGTCTGAGGATTTCAAAGTTATATCAACAATGCTAGCAACAAAAGGCATCTGGGAGCATGCATCCTAGTGTGGAGAAGCAAACAAGAAGTAAAATACAGAGTATGGCAGAAGGCAAGTACAGGGTGTAATAGTAAATGGGGATTCAGCTACCAGGGCATCTGTGAGAGGTCTAACAGCAAAGCATCTAATAAATTAATAACTTGTTTTTCTGACAATTTCATCTCTCAACCAGATGAGCTGCTACTTTGTATTGAATCCCAGAGCCAGAGCCAGCCAGCCAGCGAGAGAGAGAGAAAGAGAAACTAGTTGTGAAATGGGTGTGGAGACTGAGGAGCAAGTGCCCAGGTCCCCTTAGAGTGTGTGATATCCAAAAACGTCAAATGTGCTTCTAAACCTCAGGAAATGAGATTTTTAAGAAGCTGAAGAGAAAGCTAAGTCAGATGCAAAGGCCTAAAATTCCTAAGAAAAGATTATTTGAAAGCCTTTCAAAAATGAAATTTTTTACTCAACACACATTTATTGATCACCAGCAACACAGGACAGCCTGTACCGAGAGCAGTGATTCTTACCCTCCGAACGCACAGTCTGTGTAGGAGAAAACTGAGATAAGCTCGAGAATGTACGGCGACCATTTATTGAACATCTACTGTGAAAAACAGTATGATTAATAATTTACATGTAATATTTAAAATATTTACAGATGCTCTGCAAGGTAGACACTAGCCTCAGTTAACAAAGGGACTAAATGTTGAGATCCTTTAAATAAACTGCTCTGAGTCACATAGCTCAGGAGGAAAAAGCCCTTGCATTTATTGGATGTACTCAGTCCCAGGGGCCTATCTAGTGAGGCAGAAAAAAGCTTTGCTCTCCTGCACTTTCTCCCCCTGATATTCAAGAACACCAAGAATTCATCTGCATGGATTTGGCCCCTAAAACTAGTAGCCTTTAGCATCCGACGACAAAGGAATAAAATTAGTTCCATCTCTGAAATTGGAATATGTGCTAAACTTCCAGTAGAATGCATTCCTTGAGTGAAAGACCATCATCAATCCTTCGATCTTTAAAATCATTCTCCTGAACTGTCAGGAACTTGGATAAATCAGCACTTAAAATACAACTGCCTAATGACAGGATGCATTAAAAAAAAAGATTTATCAAGCATTCTAAGGGAAATTACATATTTTAAAAAATAGATCAACTCTTTAATGTTGAAAATAACTTGGTTGTGCCATGTGTTTAGAAGCCTAAAATGTTAGGAAGTGGATAAAATTACAACATGAGTTTTACTTTAAACTTTACTTTAGTGAATTATATATAGATTGAATGGTTGACTAAATAAAACTGAAGACTTGACCAATTCTATACCACCAATTCTGGCATGCAAATGTATATTTCAGTTTGAGTGAAACAAGCTAAACACTCATTTGCTTCTTTATTGCAGTTAATCCTTGACTGAATTATTGGAAAATTAAATTTATACTACACATTTATTTACCTATGTAAATTCAACCAAGGTGGTGTTTTAGCTAAAAATAAGAAAACCAATGAGGTCACGAGATGTGTGTAGTCAAAGAAGGAAGTCTCCAGAGGTTCGCTGACTCTGGTTGAGATACCAGCAACAAGAGGCAGTTTCAGCCCAAGAACTTCACTGAATTGAAAGAGCCACATAACTGACCACACCCTTTTCCCTGTATATTCCTGGAAGAGGAAAAGTATCCCAATGAACTGAACATGAAATTTACATTGCAACAACTTTTAGCGTTCACACACGCTTTCCTGAAAGTTGAGGGGAAAGTTGTCCAAGCTTTTCTTCAGTGGCAAAATAAGGAGTATATTTCAAAGTAAATAATGATGAAATCTGATTCACTCACATCTCTTTAGATGCAGAGAAATTAGAGAAAAACCACAAAGCACATTTAATCAGTTCTTTGCGTTATACGGAGACATGACTATGTAGACGTATTTCAAAATCAACTTATTACCTATAGGGCTGCCATGATAGTAGGCCCAGTGCAAGTGGCACAAGTGGGTGTTATCATCTAACCTGCTCCCCTGGCCAGGCCTTTGCCTTGCACAGTGCTAGGTCTCAGTGGAGAAAGGTATGCCCATGTCTAATTGGTCCACTCAAGGGGCACAAAGAACCTAGGTGTGCTGGCTGAGGCTTTCAATGGCCAGGCTCTCATGAATAAGGACAAAGGAAGTAGCCTAGAAAAAGACATTCTTATGGAGACGTGGGAGTAAATGTATAAATGCTACTTCAACTTCGGCACGGATCTGAGCCCACAAGAGCACAGTGCCACATCATCAGTGCTTTGGGAGAGGAAGCGGGATGGCCCTGCTCCTGCACACAAATACACACTTCTCCGCCGGAGGGGATTTATATGATCTTGGTGGTTCTTGGGGCAGATAATCATATTTGTCTGCTGAAAATCTGGTCTCAAATAGACCCTTGTCCCATACATTTTTATGGCTCTAATGGGAAAAAATATTCAATACTTTGCTCTCTTCCCTCCTCCTCATAGTCTTTCCCCCCCCCTTGACCCTAATTAATTACTCCTTGACCTATAATCCAGGGTAGTAGAAAGTGATGGATTCTTTGAGATCAAACCCAGCAGACTCTTGCCTTCCACATGATAAAACTGAAACCACTTTGTACTTTCTGCCCTACTTAATACTCCTGATACTTGCTCACATTTTACATCATCACAACTCCTAGAAAATATGAGCTACAAAAATTTGCCTAGTCCCAAACCAAAACTAAAGAGTAGGTGAAGAGAAAGAAAGAACATGAGAAACCTATATGCCTTCAAAACTTAAAGCACTGTTCATATTCAATACATTATTTGTGTCTCATATGGACCTTTCATTTCACTAATGAAAAACTTCTTTGAGAGCAGAAGCTGTGTCTTTTAGAGTATCTTTTAATATATACAGAATGTAGCACAGTATCATGAATGCCCAGGAGTTTAATAAATATTATTTGTGGATGATGAGCTGGTCTATCCCCTGGTCTACTACCAGTATCCCACATAATCATCCCAGACAGAGGAGAATCCATCTGCTTTTACAAACCTCCAGGGAGTGAGAGTCTAAATGTCCCATAATTCATTTCAGTGTCCAATAAGGCTTAGTTTCTGCTGGAAGAGTATTCCCAAGAAGGTGGCATTTAGGGATGTTGCATAGTAAATGCTAATCTCCCCCCTAAGGCACTGAAACCAGTCACTGCAAAGACTAGGCCTGCCCTGTGAGGTGGGGTGGGGGAGGGGAGGTTGGGTGGGGGCTGGTGGGGAAGGTAGTCCTATGAGGAAGAAAAAGGGCAGAGGCTAGGTTCCTTTTCTGCTCAGAGGAAGTGGCATTGTTCATACTTGTTAGTTGAACTGCCCAGTGTTAAAGGGATTTGGAATGGGTAGAAGTCAGGAAGTTGCGGAGCTGGGGAGAGCTACATATATGATGGTGGAAGGCAAGCCTGCCATCCAATACCTTGTTTCTCACATCCATCCCTGGAGCTGTCTGTGAGCATAGCACTGCCATCACTATGTCACACTACTAGTCCATGGATATCGTGTTAGTTCCTGTTAACAGAAAAGAAATCCACACACTCTAGCCACTGAGCTACAAGTGATCTGAATACTTCCTTTGCAGTGTGTATGTGCACATACACGCACATGCACACAAATGGAAGGTTTTGTGGAGGTGCAAAGCTAGTGTGGCAGGAGATGATCAAATAAGGGTGAGTAGGAATCTGGCAACCTCTCAAGCCAAAGCAGACTCAGGCAAGGGATACAAGTCAGGGCTGAAAATCATAGCTAATGACCAAACAGAGGGACTGCAAACTCAGTGAGAACCTAGGAGAAGAAGTTGAAAGAACAGGACTGAAGGAAAGAAGTACAGGCCTGCTGAGTTATCTGCGCTAGAAGGGATGTAAACAGAGCTGTGCTTCCAGAAAAAATGGGTTGGCAAGATCCAGCCAAGCAGTGAGTTTTAGTCTACTGGTTGGGATACAAGTCAATGCTTCCACCCACCCTGTGCCCATATCCTAGACTGATGGAAGGGCCACAGCACCTAGGAGTGCTGTGATCAGAGGACCAGGCAGGGGAAGGTAGGCTGGTGGCCTTGCCTCCTCTCTAGAAACTTGAGATGAAATTCAGCTGGATGAAGTCAGTGCCACTGGATAGACCAAAGGAAATATTTAGATGGGGAACAACCAAAACAAACTTTCACAAACTCTGTTGTTTCCCTGATTGTTTGGAGGAGAGAACACAGCCTGCACCAAGGTATGAGCTTGCTCCGAGGTGGCTGAGACCAGGTAAAGTTGGGGTACACAAGGCCAGTAGAGAGAACTGGTACCCCAATAACAGTGAAGTAGTTAAGTCACTTAGGAGAATCTAGGTCAGTTTTGGTGAAAAACACCGTGGTCCACAATTCCTTAGCCAGTCTTTCTCAGGGTCTCCACAAACAGAAGGCAGGTGACTGAAGAACAGTGGGGAGCGGCAGAATTAGAAACCTAGAATAACACAAGAAGCCCTAAGTGGCATGAAGCGCTTGAAAAGGAAGTGTGGGTGAAGGGAGTGAGTCATAAACAGTGGTTTATAAGCCTTCAAAGGACTGTCAACCCTGTGGAACAGAACAAAGCTTCCATACATGCAGTTGTTCCATCCCCTTTCTTATTAGCCCCCACAAGTCATTTTCCATAGCTCCGCAGGATCCTGATGTTACTTTGCACAAATTGTAGATGATTTATTTTATGAATGCTGAATCACAGGACAATGGTTGAAGAAAATAACCGCCACCTAGAAGAAAAGAATCCCGAATCTGCTCCCTAAACCCTTCTCTCCCTCCCTCGCTCTGCGTGTGCGCGTGTGTTGGCTGGGGTGAATGGTCCAGATGTCGGCCCTGAAGTTGTCTGTAAAGCTCACGTTTGGAGGAGCCTTCGGGTCAAAAACTTGAATTCAAATCCAGAGCTGACTAGAGCCCTAAATACCATTCCTGCTTTTCTTGGCATTTTCCATTTACTCTGGCACATATTTGTGAAAAATAATGAAATCCCATGTATTAAAATTTTGTTTATAGTGGGCCTTTTGTACACTTTTTGTTATTTTGTAACTATTTTACATTAAATCAAGCAGGGGCAGCTCATTTACAGTGTCTACCAAATGCAAGCTTGATCGATGATAATACTGGGATTTCTATAACACTCTACTAGCTCAAATATTTCCTCTTCAAGTCAGGAATATATATGGCATATATTTTAAAGCTAAGATTATGTAACTTAGAAAGCAATGGTTTGTTACATACTGATTTAGGTTTAAGAAATTGCTAAGGTATAGGCTTGTATATTATTACTAATATTCTAATCTCATATTTAATGACAAAAATAGAGGAAAAGGAACACTTTTAACATATTTAGGATATGTTTTACCTTTTATTTTCTTTTTTATTTATTGATTTTAGAGAGGGAGAGAAACATTGATTTGTTCCACTTAGTTATGCATTCATTGGTTGATTCTTGTATGTGCCCTAACCAGGGATTGAACCCACAACCTTGGCATATTGGGATGATGCCTTAACCAACTGAATCAGCCAACCAGGGCTAGGATGTATTTTATAATGTTTTCTATGCACTTCTCAGGTTCCCACCATGCTACACTTAATGGTGGAACTTGTGCCCCTGTAGGCTGACCCTGGTGAGGAGTGTGCCCTAAATGCTCTACCTGTAGTTCAAAAGTTCTTTGAAAATTCTTTTATCTTAAAATTCCATAATATTCCTTTGTTATCCTATAAAAATACCTGCTCTCCCCAACACAAACTACCTCATGAATAAATGGACCCTTCAAACAGTCTATCATGTTTACGTAATAGCTTTGTTCCTATTAATTTATCAGATTGAGTAATTGGGCATCATCCTTATGGATTGGTTAATTTTGGGGGGGGTCAAATTTGTTAAGCAGTAAATTTGTAGATAGCATTCTAAAAGACTCCAGACAAAAAGTTGATCTGTTCCAAATGTATATAATAATGACAGCTCACCTTGAATGCTTTGTGTCTTTACAGAAATAAATTAATAAATAAAACAAACATAATCTTTGTCATCAAGAAGCTCATAGTCTGGTGGATGAGACAGACTGTAAATCGCATAATCAGACAAAAACAAACAAATAGCCACAATGATAAGCACTGAGAAAGAGCAGTCCTGTTACTGAGACCATGTGCACACAGGGAGATGTGATCTTGTCCAGGCGTCAGGAAAGTCTTCCCCAGGATGGGATGCTTTGAACTGAGCCCTGAAGGATGAGTGCAAGTGGAGGGATAACTAGCGAGAGGAGGTGGACGTTGTCATGGGGACAGAAGGCTGTCCAGGCAGGGGCTAGCTCAGTGGCTAAGGCTTTGTGATGGGAGGAAGCATTGGGCATGTGATGAACAGGCAGAAGCTCAATGCGGCTGCAACACAGAGCCCCCCTGGGTCAGAGGGGCACATGCACCTGGGGCTTCAGAGAAGTTTGGGCATTCGAGGTTTCTCAGCTGTTTTGTGCAAACACAGAGGAAAGTGGGAAGTGATACTGCTTCTTGGTCTCATTCTAAATGTGCATAGAATATTTAATCAATTCATAAGATTTAAAGAGATCTCTAAGATAAAATTTATTTCAAACCTTTCAAGTATTTACCTAGACTACTCTAAGGAGATAATTTTATAATTTCACACCTCCACACAACATGTTCTTAAAATGTACTGTAGGGCATTCTCTTATTACTGTGTCTCCGTTAATAGGTAGTCTCATTGGCATGCCTTGGGTTAACACAGGAACCCGCAGCAGGAGATTGCAGAGGGCTGCTCAGGACAATCAAGTGAGTTCAGCAGGTGCTTCCTCGAGTGGCCTGTAAGCACAGCTTAGGCAGAGTTTGTGGAATAGGCGACAGTGTCCCCAGGACCTTCCTGCCCCAGCCAGCAGCCCCTTCTAGGCCTCTAAGCCATCCATGGTGGACCAAAGCTTTCTACCTTGGCATTTGTCTTGGCCCCTACCCTCTGTTATTCTTTCCTTCCAACTTCATGTTCCTACTGAACACTTGCCTGTCCTTTGTCCCATACCTAAAACCTTCCCCTGCATTCTGTTGAAAGTAGTCTCTCTGACACATTAATTCATGTGCAATGTATTGAAAAATTCTAAAAATTATCTGGAGCCCATGACACCCTGTCAATACTTAAGTTTTTTAAAAAAGGTGTTTTATAAGTTGCCTCCTCTCCCCCCTCCTTCAATTATATCATTTAAGAAAAGCTTTAGTGGCCTGGCCACGTAGCTCAGTTGGTTGGAGTTTCTCGCCGACGTGCCAGGGTTGTGGTTTCAGTCCCCGGTCGGGGGAGCATGCAGGAATCAGCCAGTGGGTGCATGGACAACGAATCAATGTCTCTCTCTTTGTCTTTCCTTTCCCCCACTCTAAAAAAAATCAATTAAGGAAAAAATATTTTTAAAGGAATAGTTTTAGTGATTGCAGTGATGAGCAGTTCAAGTTAAAGGTGGGAAGAGAAGATTTTGTATCTGATTATGAGACAGATAGTTTGAGGCATTTGGTAGGACAATCAACTGTCCCTCTAAAAACAAAATACAGGAAATTGCTTGGTTTTACAGATGAGCTTCCTTACTGCATAGCCGGGCTCTTTAAAGGAGACAGTGACTGAGTATCAAGTTTACTAACAGGTACCATTGCTTCCTGCTGAGGGCAGGCTAGGGTCCTCCTGAGTACCCTGAAACATTCCATTCTGGGGTGCAGAGAGGGAAAGGCTGCTACTCCATTTTCCCTGAAACACAGGAATACTGAGTGTCGTTGCTCTGCAATATCGTTTTGGGCACCAGCTCCCAAATGGAATGCGGCATGAGACATAATTCTTCCAGAGTTGCTCATGCGCGCGGCTGCGCACGGCACAAAATTCCCCAGAGCAAACCTTCGGGTTGCCAAACAGAGTTAGTCCTGAGGCACCTCTGTGTTTGCTCGGATTCACAAAGCATCACCAGAGTCGAAACTTTATGCCCCTTTCCTCACCACAGTGCCCCTCTGACTCCTTGGTGGAGGGGGGCAGGGAGAGGTGGGGCGGAGGGGACGCTAATTTGAGTTAAAACTGTCAAATGGAGGAGAGGGTCAGACTCAGGTAAATGCTCAAGTTTAAAGATTATTTCTTTAGAGCAGAAGTCGGCAACCCACAGACTAAATCCAGCCACAGCCTGGGGCTTCAAATACATTTTTAAAGGACTGGAGGGGTCAACAGCAAGGAGGATGACCATGGCCTACAAAGCCTGAAATATAGTCTAACCTTTACAGTAAAAGTTTGCCCATCCAGTCAGAGCGCTTCCATCTCTTTCTCAGCTCTCACTGCTCAGAGTCCTCTTTGGCTCCTTAATACAAAGAAGTCTGGGCCCAGCCCTCAGCTCCAGGTTTATTTACCCAACAATTAGAGCTAATCCTCCTACCCCAGGCAAACCCTTTGAACTGGCCGCCTTTTCTCAGCTGGAAGGAGGGCAGCAGTTCTGCTTCTTTCTCTTCTTCCCCCCTCCCTCCACGTTCCCTCCTCTGGCTTCCACTGTGCACTTTGAACAGGAGCTGCTGCTCCTCAGGCAGTTGTGCTCCAGTTCTCGATGCCCCAGGGCTAGGGTTCCTGCAGCTGGGAGCTTCTGGAGACCCGGGGCTTGGGTATCCTCTGCAAGAGCGGGAAAGAGGTCTGCTCCTTGGGACTCTTTCGGGTTATAACAGCTGTGGGCCTAAGAGAGGCTTCCCAGGATTCTGGGCTCAGCTTGTGATCTGCAATGCTCTCTGGCTGCCAGCCTTTCAGGAGCACTCCCCTCCCCTACCCTCTCCAACACACCAGACTCAGATCTGTCTGCTGGATGGAATGGTGGTTAAGGGCACGAACTCATCCACCTAGATGAAACCCCAGTTGTGACATTTACTAGCCAAGGAACCTCCAGTAAGTCACGTAATCAGCCTGTGATTTGGTTTCCTCATCTGTGGACAGGGGATAATAATAGTTCCTCCCTCATCCGGCTGTGGTGAGGATTAAATGAGTTAATCTGCATAAAGTTGTTTTGAACAAGGCCTAACACACGGTAAATACTCAATAACATGCTAGCTTTTACTCTTATTTGATGTTCTGAGGTTAAGCTGTGTGTTCGAAGGCTCATCTTGGCCCCGGTCTCCACTTTCTCAGGCTATTGCTCAAGTGACATCTGCTCGCAAACGTGGGCCAGGCCACCTCCAGTCTGTTCGCAGACGTCGGTCAGCACCCCCAGAGGATGGGGCAAGACTGTGGAACAGGTCAAATGTATGTGTGTGCGGGGGGGTTTGTTTTGACATGTGTTTAGGAAATTTCTTACTCCTGTATTCTCTATTCCTTTTACCATACAGAGTAGTAATGGCTAAAAATACTTTGCTTTTGTGTGCAAGTTGTAATCTGCTTTCTGAAACATTATTTAATTTACTGCATACAACAGCCCATGATGGCACATGGTAGGTGTCCATAAAGGTTGACTGAGTGAGGGAGATGACTGTGAGCCTGCCAGCAGGCAGAATGATCCAGCATGGATGACCAGTCCGTGGCCATGCACAACTGGTTGACAAGTATTTTGAATAGCCACTCTGAAACAACTCTTTGATGTGATTCCTATTCTATCAGTGAGGATGCTGAGTTTCCGAGCTGGCTGATACTTTATCTAAGATCACACAGAAACAATAGTAGAGCTATGTCTAGAACCCGATCCTATGGCCTCTACACTAGCCCTGTGGCTGATATCTCCACTACTAAATATGCATAAAATCAAGTCTGTTTTATCAGATTCTGATAATAACCTGGGAGGCACAGGCTTCCCAGCTTTTTGTTTATGGAGATCTCGGTATCAGAAGGCTGATAAGGGGAGTTCTCTGCAGCCTCCGCAGGGCCCCCTTTGTCCCACCAGACAAGTGACTTACTCCACTGTGGCAAGGAAGTGAAGGGGCACAAGATGCTCTGGTGACTTCCCTTCTCTGCTGGAGGGGACTGGTCTCGGGGCACAAATGCCCTTTGTCCCTGGGTGAGCAGTTTCCCCTGCAGGGAAAAGCTGTGACTGTTCAGTTCTGCCTGTGGATGCTTGAGATAAGTTTAGGGGAGGGGAAATTTTAGGAGCCCACTAGTTGTATATCTAACTTTCATCTCCAAAACTAAAAAAATAAAAGATCAAGAAATATAAACACTTTACCAAATACAAACACAGTATACCAAAGAGTGTTCCACAGAATACTAGCTTTGCAAAATTTTGAAAGTTAAGTCTTTAAAAAGGGGGTTCAATGGTTTTATGAGACTGTCATACTGCATGGTTTCTCAGTCTGTTAATATGCTAATAAACACTGCAATCTCTAGAAGGTGGATTTAATATGTGAGATTTCCCAAACTTCTTTAATGTTGGAAGCTTTTAATTCCAAAAGCACAGAGGCTATGTGCCTATGATAAATGGAACATAGTTTGAGAAATCTTGACATAAGGACAGAATAGTAGTTGAAAGAAGAGAAAAGAAAAGAAAAGGAAAGGAAGGAATAAAGGAAAGAAAAGGAAAGAAAAGGGAAGAAAAGAAAGGAAAAGAAAAGAAAAAGGCTTTATCTACCAGAAGAGTTTGGGGCATTATTCTTATAAAGTGAGGTCAGCTCACTTTCCATTGGCTATACAGTCATGTACCACATAATGATGTTTCCATCAACAGACAGGCCCCATATAAGATGGTGGTCTCATAAGATTATAATGGAGCTGAACACTTGCTATCACCTAGTGATGCCGTAACCATCGTAAACATCATAGGGCACCCCTCACGTGTCTGCAGTGATGCTGGTATAAACAAACCTGCTGTGCTGCCAACAGTACAGCAATACAATATGTACAGTACAAAACTCTCGTAATGACCACAAGGGACTGTTACTGCTTTATGTATTCATTATATTATCATTTCAATCACTATTTAGAGAGTCCTCTTTCTACTTAGTAAAGAAAAAGCTGGCTATAAAACAGTGTGCCATGTTACACTGGCAGCAGCCTCATACTTCTCGCGTTTACTGCATCTCTTGGCTGCATCATTTTCTCATGTGATTAATTGCATGTTTTACAGATTTAGTGTGGCCTAAGTGTGCAGTGTTTGTAGAATCTCCAGTCGTGCACGGTACTGTCCTAGGCCTTTACACGCGCTCACTGCTCGCTGACTCACCCAGAGCGACTTTCAGTCCCGAAGCTCCGTTCATGGTAAGCGCCCTATCAAGGCGCACCAGTTTTTATATTTTCACTGTATTTTTACCTTTTCTATGTTTAGATACAAAAGTAATCACCATTGTGTTGTGACTGCCTGTAGTATTCAGTATAGTAACATGCCGTACAGGTCTGTAGCCTAGGAGCAATAGGCTGTACTGTATAGCCCAGGTGTGAAATAGTGTTTTGGCACAGACAGCATTTCACTGTGTGTTCACCTATGATAAAATGTATTTTAGGTTTCTGACCACGTTGATGGTAGAGGAGCATTGGTAATAAAACATTTGGGGCAGCAGATAATTTGAGGTAAAAAAGAATTCTTCTTTACCTATACTCTCTAGTTCATTGCATATCAATCTATGATTTCAAATATCTTTATTGACGAAACCCAAAAGTATATCTCCAGCTCTGATACCGCCTCTGAACGCAAGATTCGTCGATCAAGGTGCCCACTCTGTATCTTCATGGGGATGTATAATAGGCCCATCAAACTCGAAAACAAAAACCCTTGATTTTTCCCTCATCGGCTTTCTCCTCTCACAGACTTTCTTATCTCAATAAATGGCAACTCCATTCTTCCACTTGTTTGGTCTAAAATCTTGGAATCATTGTTTAAAATGTACAGACTGTAGCTTTTTCTAGCTAGCTCCTGCCACCATCACCCATGCCACTGTCCTCTCCCTGGGGTGTCTGCACTGTCCCCCGAGTGCTTGTCCTCCTTGCTCAGCTTCACTATCGCATGGGGTCCTCTGCCCAGCAGAGTCCTTTTTAACATAGAAGTTGCATCATGTCACTTTTCTGCTTTTAAAACCTTCCATTGGCTTTCCATCTCACGAGAAGAAAAAGGCCTTTCACTTCTGGTTCCTGGCTTCCTCTCCTGCCATTCCTTTGCTTACTTCATGCCAGTCAACTAGCATTATTTTTATTCCTAGATTACAGTGTACTTGTTTTTACTTCTGTTCCTTTGTGCTTGATATTCCCTCTGCCTGGACTGCTCCGTTTTTTGATATTTGCACACTCACCTACTCATGTTATCTAATTTTCTGCTCACATGTTACCTTAACTGAGCAGTCTTCTCTAAAATAATACACACTTACAGCCCCCCCCCCCACCAACTTTATTCTGCGTAGGCTTGGTACCTGTCCTTTACCTGACTTGCCAGCAGCTAGGTATAGCCATGTGCCCAAGTTTTGGCTGACGCAGTATGAATGGAAGCAGTAAGTGTGAATGCCAGGACAAGTTCTGAAAGAGAAGGCATAAGTCCTCCATTCCTCCTTTCTAGCACAGTGGCTGGGATTTGCATGTGAGGGCAGGAGCTAGAAAAGCCACCTTAGAAAACCAGATGGAAGATGTGTGTTGAGGCAATAGAAAAATCTGGGCCCTTAATACCTTATCAGCTCTGGAATGCTTACATTTGAATGGCCTCCTAAGAGAATGAACTTTTTTATGTTGTTTATGCCATTTTCATATTACCTTTGTTACATAAGTGAAACTAAAGACTAACACAGACATGTGTTTTTTGAAAGTCTGCCTGCCCTTCCAACCGCTACCTGAAATGGGACTGGAATGTAAATTCCACGCTAGTGGAAGTTCTATTTGGTCCACTGCAAACAGCTTCTTGAACAGTGCCTAGTACACTAAGCATTCAGTAAATGTTTATTGAATGACTGAATGGCAAAACCATCAACATAATGGAAGGCCTTGAGTGTTGCCATGAGGAAGCACATGGCTGGTCAGTATAAGTGATTGGTACAGCACTTAGCAATCTGTGTGTGTTGGTTTCTGTTCTGACTGAATCACAAAGGCAGGATACAACCTGCTATTTCCATTATCTGAGAGGTATAAATACTTGTAAGATGGTTGTGTGTTTCTTTTGTAATTTAAATGTAGAAGACTCCCAGATAAAGTTCAGGGTTGTAATGAAATCGGGTCACAAAGTCATGGAAAATGGTGACAAGGTTCACACTGATGAGGAAAGGTCACAAGTCGCATGCTAAGCACAGATGGAGAAAAAGAGCTTGTGAGCTAAGATCTTGAGATGTGTGGCCAAGATGTGCATCAGTGAGGATGGCAAAAGCTGATAGCTGAAAGAACCACAAAGAATTGCACAAGCTGAGTCAAAATGAAACAGAGACATATCACAGGGTATTATATTAGCAAGAAGCTTGGGGGTAAATGCTGCAGACATAAAGCCACTAAGTTCCTGGATGAGTAACACTATAAAAAGATTTATAGTGCCAGGATAACATTTTTTGTATAAAATATCTTTTTCATGCTATTAAGTTTGTTTTGAACACCTTAATTACATAGATCAACCAATGCAAACAACTTAAGCCATCATGGTGGCTTTAGAAATACACAGAGGGATGAAATCTTGTGGGCCTGGGATTAAGCCACTTTAAACTTTAAAATGTTCTATTTCCTGAGTGATGAAAGTTGCAAAAGTGTAAGCTATCCTGGCATACCACACCCCTGTGTGTAACATTACTGAAATAAAACAAGTCCAGATTTGTTTAGTCATTTTATAATATATATGTAACTTCTGGTAACAGTTACTGGTATGAGGTTCCTCTTTGTTGAGTAAATTAACTAGAAAGTTCAGGGCAGCTTTCTTAATAATGTGCCTCTTTGCTTGAGAATT
Source organism: Tonatia bakeri (assembly GCA_004024845.1). Lineage (NCBI taxonomy): Eukaryota > Metazoa > Chordata > Mammalia > Chiroptera > Phyllostomidae > Tonatia > Tonatia bakeri. The sequence goes on along the minus strand of PVIA01002361.1, from coordinate 195,834 downwards.
TCTTAGTAACAAAATAATTTCTCCTTTCTAGAAACACAACACATTGGAAGCATAAAGGAAGCTTTCAGATTAGAAGAAAGCACTGAAAATTGGTAACAATAGTAACTTCTTTGTCCTGTCCCTCACTCTTGTGCCTAATTATTGCTTGAAGTTTGGTGAGGCCTCTCATCTTGCATGGTGGATATATTAGGGCGACAGAAGGGTAGGGTAACTATACATGCCACCTTTAAATGGTGGCTCACTTATCAGAAGATTTCATGTTGCAACCATACCATCATTTCAGAATATAGCAAAGGGATCAAAATATAGTTTCATTTAAAAATCCTTAGTAGAGAGAACCAAGACTTTTTCATATTTAGTGCTGTTTTGTGTGTGTGTGTGTGTGTGTGTGTGCACACGTGTGTCCAAAGATAAAGTTTCTTTTCAGTGAGTATGTCAGATGAGGTGCCCTTTACTGGAACTAGTTTATGGCACAGGTCTCTCTTTTGGTGATTTTCATCACACTATTCAAATAAAGTAATTTATGCACAGAAATACCTTGTAAAGTACAAGTGTGTAAAAAACACACAGATTATTATCATTGTGATAACTTCTGTTAGGAAAAAGGTAGCTTGGGACAGGTATAGGAACTTCAGGCTGGAAACCCTGGACCCCATCGAACTGAAGAAGTATGGGCCCACCCTTGTGGAGGGATAGAAAGAGGTCTTTTTGAGAGAGAGTAGTGGGGGTCCCTGGATTGAAGATGACCCTATTTAAGAATCATGTAGTTGAGAAGTCCATATTCACTGGAAGAGCAGTTTGATTTAATAGCAGCTGCTGCCTGAAGAAGGCCCATGCATGCAATGTGAAACTTCTTATAGACTTGTTTCATTGGGTGGATCAGATAAATGAACTCTAATTGTACTGAGATAGTTTACTTATTGAAGAGAGGATTATGTTTAGCAACCTATGGTATGTCATTAATTAACTCTTTAAGCAATTTAAAAACAGAGGAAACTCCTGTATTCTCATCACTTTTGAAATAAAGTTTTTACAAAGGTGCTAGTTCTGCAGTAACTAAGCCTTGGCTTCAGGCTCTTACTGAAATGCAAACTCGCTTTCCTTCTGCTGTTTCCCTGTACACTTAACACAGTGTTTTGGAAACCAGCAGTTATCTAAATTCCCATCGGGTGACATTGTTTAATCTGACATTCCCTCTTTCATATATGAAAATAGCTCTAAGGCCGATCCACAAATCCACTGAGATTCTTTAAACTTGTTTCCTGGTGGTTGGGAGAGAGTTTCCAATACTTTTTTCAGAGAAATCCTTTTTATCTTATGGTTTTCCTGCTCCCTCTTCCCCTTCTCCCACCCTGGTCAGGGGAGCCTCTGCCAGCTTCCCCTCACCCCCAAGCAAGAGCTAATCAGGGGAAAGAGCCATTGACCTTGGCTATCAAAGCACCTGTGTAATCACTGAGCTCATTAGGCCTCCGAGACTCCAGATGCATAAAAGTTACTTCAAATGAACTTTTTCTGGGTGTTTGGGTGTGAAAATTTAGGTCTTTGATATTGAGAGCAAAAGACTATTGCTTTGAAATAATGACTACACCTATTTTCAAATACTGTGATGAAAACATAACTCTTCATGTAAAAAGGCTGCAGAAATGGTATTTTACACTGAAGACAGTAATAATTAAAAATAACAAAAAACATATTTCTTTCGGTTATATCTTAAAAGCGTAGCTGCTTATGTCCTAGGCTTATACAAAAGTCTCAAGAGACCTCCAACCCCTGCTTTGCGAAGGCCTTAGGAAGATAAACACGTTTGTCTTAAAAAATGTGAGGTGCCTCTTAAAAACAAGGGGCTGCACCCTCATCCTCAATCATATTGTCACATCATCACTCACCTAAGTTACACTTTATAAACAGCCTTGATGTGCTACACAAAAAGTACCTGAAGTGGGTCAACTTTTGTGGATGCTGGCCTAGAAGTATATACAAAGGTGGGCAAAAAAGTAGCTTTACATTTGTGCGAGTGGTTACGATTATTACCATAGCTTTATTAACTCAAAAGAATGTCACAATGCAACTGGAAATCTACATTTGTCCACCCCTGTATTTGGTAACCATTTAATTACATTATTTTATTTTTGTGAAACGAGAACTGATGGACCAAACCTTTCAAACAGACCCACCAGACGATAAATACCACCATATGTTTGATTCACAGTACATTTGGGCATAAACACTTCAATTACAGTTTTGTGTTTAGTATCAAAAAACCTTTCCTTGTGTGCGTGTGTTTTCTTTACAAATCCCGTGCTCTAGATCACATTTTAAAGATTGCTTATTACAGATAAAGCACATTTCCAGGTACGCTTCCGAGAAACATATGTATTTATGTACACAAAGGTGTGTGCACATGTTTTCACACACGTAAGTCCATATGATGCCTGAGCCACGCTCCCTGCATATGCCCACCGCGTGTGTGCTCAGAGGCACACCCGGGCCTGGGAAGGGACGGGCTGCCCCCGAACACGTGGGGGCCCGGCTGCCCCTCTCAGTCAAGTTAACCCGCGCTGCCACACTGGCTGCGGCGCGAGCCTTTCCGCCTCTACTGGGCCTCGGGCCGCCGGGCCCACACCCACCCAAGCGGCTCTGCACCGGGCAGGGCTGCGGTGGGGGGAGGGGCGGCCAGTGCCCTAAAGGCGCCTCGGAGCGCCAGCGGGTCTTTATTTTTAAAAGACTGCGCCGCACGAGCCCAGCCCCCAACGCCGCCGCGACGGGCGAGAGGGAGCGAGAGGAACGAGACCAGCAGAGGCGCACCCCTCCCCCCTCCACTGCCGCGCCGCCGCCACCGCCTCCTCCTCCTCCTCCTCGCGTCCGCGGCGCCCCTCCCCCTCCGGCCCCTCCCCCGCGCGCCTGCCCGGCGCAGGCCGCTCGGGTTTGTTTTGCTGCGCGGCCGCCGCCGCCGCCGCGGGCCTCGCGAGCTCATTTGTGCCTGGCTGGTCCCCATTCCTCTCTCCCCAGTGTTGAGTGTCTGAGCCGTTGGCTGCTTCGAACCGTTTGGCTCTTTCCCTTAGTAACAGCTTTTACCTTCTGCCTCAATTCCTCTCCCAGCTCGCGCCCTTCCCCCGCGCGCCGCTCCCCCTGCCGGCGGCCGCGTGCGCCCCCGCCCCTCCCCCCGCGGCGGGAGCACCTCCGCTAGCCACCTGGGGACCCGCGCCGCGCTCCCCGCCCCCGCCCGCCCGGCGCCCATCCCCCGCGCCCTCCGCTCGCCGGGGTTATAATTGCTTCTCACCCCCCGGAGGGGTTATTTTGGGGGTGGTTGGAGGCGGCGGCGGCGGCGAGGAGGGGAATTTCCTTGTGCCTCCATTCCCGGGAGGGGGGAGCCACGTCCGAGGCCACCATTTCCAGGTAAGCGCTGGGGGTCGGACCCCCGGGTGGGGGCGACCGCGGGCCGGGGTGGGGGGCGCGGGCGCAGGCGGCCTGGGGGCGCCGGGCCGCGGGGAAATGGGCGCAACTGGAACAAGCATTTCTTCAACTTGGCCCTTTGGGGAGCCGGGGTATGGGTGGGGGAGGGGCAGGAGGGGAAGGCATTTAGGGTGTCCCATCCCCCCTTTTTCCTCTCTGAGGCTTCTTTGAAATGCTCACGTGCCTGCCCAATCCCTACGCTTTCCTGATCTCGGGGGATCCTTACCCTTATTATGTTGTCCCCGAAAATGTGCACCTTGGCCTTCTCCCCCTCTTCCACCCTTCGTGCATTTACACCCCTTTTTTATGTGTGTCTTTGGGGGTAGGCTTTCAGGGAAGAATTTGCAGCAAATTGAATCAAGGAGCCATCATGAGGCCGACTCCTTTATAGCCTATTTTTAGCCGAGGAGAGGGATCTTTTCGCTGCACATTATTTAGTTAAACCTCAGTCTGCAATGGAAATCTGCTTCCCTCCTTGGGCGCGTCCACGACCCCGTCCGGTTTGCGGGGGCTTGCCGGCGGCTGTTGGGGCCGTGGGTCCCGGGCGGGGGCGCCGGCGGGGGAGGGGCGCGCGGCCGCGGGGCTGCACTTCTGGACGTGTTTACTTGTAACTTGGTGCTTTTTATCATCCTGAGAAGGTATTTTGAGTCTCTTTGAAGTTGGGTTCAGAAGTGTAGAATTGGCAAAGTTATTGCCAGTTTCCTGGTAAGTTTGGGGTGGCACATAGTCACATTATTTTTTGACTGTGTAAAGGCCACGTTGTGAGGGTGGTTTCTTGGTAACTTCCTCTTTGCAATCGATGTCATTTTTTGAACAGCAACAGACTTTTATTTAAGTGAAATATTAATCTTAAATGGCATCTCGAGGGAAGCAATGCATGTGCTAACATGGTCAGTATTTTGGGAAGTTCCTAATATGCTGAAACAGGCGTCACTTTGCAGTGGCAACCGAGATTAAATTTAGGTTGTGAAAATGGTGTGTTTCATGTAGAATTTGGGTTGTAATGGCTCTTTAAAATTGATCCTATTCAGTTATCTAATAACATTTTCTAAAATATTTTGGTGATTGTAAATGACAGGAGTTGGGTACCTAGTTAAGAACTAGATTTCCTCAGGGTCTGGAGTTTACTTAAAACCTTGGACGGTGCAGGCACCAAGGTGAGTAGTTTTAGTACCTATGTATTTTCCCAGATTGACTTAGGAAAGTTTACTGTTGGCTTTCTTGTTTACCAAACCAGAACCTTATGTTGGTGAAAACAAGCTTGTTAATAAAATATGGTGAGTGAGTTGGTGGGTTATTTTTAGTCTGACTGGTCCCCCCACCTCATGTGATTAAGTAATTATCTTCCTCCCCTTTTTTCCTAAAGACTCCTGTATCAGATTGGAAAATATAAGGCCCTCGTGGTGTTTTTATCTGCTTACCTAAAACAAATTGTAATAAATATCGTGGTTACACATTGGAGATACAGTGAGTGACTTTTTGGCTATCGCAGAACGGTTCATTTTCATTTTTGTTAAATCAGACTCACGCTGCACTGGTGTATTTCAGTAATTCTGACTTCCTGTGACTGTATGTTCTCACCATTTTCATAAGTTTATAGTCTAGGGAAATAGAGCACCTTTGTCTCCATGAAAATGGTGTGTATGTTGTTGGGTTGTATCATGGGAGTTCATGGCAAGCAAGCCTCGGAAATTATCATTGGGGGTTCCAGAAATAGTTAGCATTTACCTGTGGAGGAGGGGCGGCGGTAGATAGAAAATATGCCTTAGAGTGGTTAGGCATGTGATCCGTTGTTTATACTTTTTGCTGTTAAATTGAGGTTTTCCTGCTTGTTTTGAATATATTTTTTCCAGTTCTTTTATCATGCACTCACTGTCTGATGAATATGTAATCACAGCCATTAAACCCATAAATAACTACTGTTTTTGCCATTTGAGTAGTTGGAATCGACCTATAGAGAAAAATACTAACCTGTATCAGGGTGAAAAAAATGTTTACATAGAAAAAGTTTTTCTTACTATTAAAGAACTTAATTAAATGGCATAAAAATGGTTACAGCTCACCTTCAGTTAACAGAGTGGCGTTTGGTTATTCTTGTGGAGACACATTGTAGATGAAGTGGCCCCTGTGGAGGCTGTATTTTTGCATTGGCTGCCTCAAAGATGTGTGTCTACACATTTAAATAAGTTTTTACGTGTGTCTAGGAATCTTTTTGTTACTTGCATTCTCAACATCTAATTAAGTTTTATCATGATTACCATGATGCTTGCCTACCAAGAGGACAAGAAGTAACTGCCTCCTCTGTACTGGGAGCCTTTCAAGCTTATATGCAGAAAGGGTAGAAACTTAATGTAAACATAGGGATTACTGATGAAAAGAGATGTGACTAATGGACATTTTGAACAACAACCTGTTGAATAAACACGTCTTTTTGCATATTGCAATGGTAAGTGCAGTCTTGTCAAATGAGAAGCCGGCAAAGGAATTGTCCTACAATTTACTACAGCATCATTACTATGAAGAATTTCCAACTTGACACATTTTGATGAAGTGTGTAGAAAAATTTGTTGGTTTCATTCAGTTTCTGTATTAGCTAATATATAAAAGAAATTGAGAGGAATGTGAATGGTAGTAAGTTGGGGGAGAGATGGCAGAAATATTGTCACTGTCTGAGACTTTGTATTTTCTAGTACAAGTGAATTTGACTCATTTCACAAATAACACTTGAGTAGGTCACTGAAATGCAAAAAAGGACAGCGGTTAACATTGAGACATGCATTCCCATAAAACAGAAGGGCCAGGATCCTAGGTCTGTATAAAGAATTAGTAAGAGTGTGTCCAGTTTAGAGACCACCATGGTGGTATCTCCCGCTCTATCACCAGCAGAAACTTCTAAAAAAAAATTTTTTTTTTTTTTTTTGTGAAAGAAAGCTGTGTGGAGAAGTTTGCTATTCACCACCTCTGGTATTGGACTCTGCCAGAGGACAGTGAATTGCCGTTTGAAGAGCCATAGGAAAGGGGCTCTGCTGGGGCTGTCCTCCAGGAGAGGTGAGAATTGCTTTCTTTGCTGTTCATACCTGAGGCTAATCCTGTGAGATGGGTGGATAGTATTGGGCTTTTTTGTATGGATGACGAAACAGAGGTACACAGAAGTTAATTCACTTGTCCAAGGCCAGAACATGATCAAATGATGCACTAGAATCCAAACCTGGGTCTGTCTTGAGTCCTATCCATGTTCTTTCTAGATGGTTGTAGCTGTGCCAAGTTTTTCCAGCTGTTTTGTTAGTCTTCTCTGTGGATGTGTTTGCAAAAACTATTGTTTCTAATCAAGCTTATAGTTCTGTACTTGTCTTTCTCTACCAACTGGGTCAGGTGATTGTATGGATAAATGAAATTCATGGGATTCAAACATCATTGTGCTTACATTTCTAGAACTGTTTGTTTGATAACATGCCATCTTGTCAATTGCTATGTTTTCTACCTTAAGATTGACAGTGGTGAAGTGGCCCCTTCAAGTGTACTGCCTGCAGAAATAAGAAAATGTGGTTCCATGCCTTCAGTTAAGAAGGAAAAGCAAATTAGACCATGCCCAACTTTTCTCACAGTACATACTCCTTAAATAAGAAACATCATGTGTTTGGTGTAGTATAGTTGATTCCATTAGAGATCCTTGAGCCCAGCTGCCTGGGTTCAAACTCAGGTACCATCCCTTACTGTACGTGACCTTGGGGGAGTAACTCCGGCTGTATCTCAGGTTTCTCTGCTGTGTCATAGGGACAGTAGACTGTAGAGTTGAGAGGATTGAGAGAAGTGTGTGTAAAGTGCTGAGAGCAGTACTTGACATACAGCAAGCATCGTGCAAATGTAAGGTGTTTAGGATGATGATGATGATAGGTTTGGACTTGAAGTTTGCTTCTTTGTATTACATTTTGTTTGCTTGTTACTTATTTTAAGTGGGGGCATACTGTCATAGAAAGTATTTGGCAGCTTTATTTCCTGAATTCCTTGTCAAAGTGTTTGAAATAAACTGGGCTTAACTTGTTTACTCTTAAAGTTGTGGTTTAAATCTTACCTCGAAGATTAAATTGGGCTTTAATAATATCAAGTTACGTGGTTGGTGTAGGTATAGTGGTGCGTCTTTGATGCTGTTCTGTCACTTGGGCTTGGACTTTTTAAATCCACTTGCACCATTTGAAATATTCTCCAACTTAAAAAATTTTTGTTTTTGTTTTTCCAAGGCCAGGTTTGGCAGTACCTAGGATCTGCTTTTTAGATTGGAGTGATTACTTCAATGTGTTACTGTTTCTCCAGCCTTGACCTTTCATTTGTGTTCTTGCTCCATATTTCAGCTGCTGTCAAGACTGTTCTACTTGGAAGTTCTGTTCCTCTAAAATATCTGAACCTTGTGACTTCCCACTTTCTACCATTCTTAATTCAGCAGTGATGCTAACAACTACTGTGAGAGTTCTGTGTGTCAGGACTACACAGCTGCTTTGACAGGTACTTGGTACAATCTTGTGGGTGATGTACCCTGACTTTCACCATGGGGAAACCCAGGCTCAGGTAGTAAAGGGTGTGTCTGTCTTTTAGCCAGTCTACTGTCGCCTCAGTGAATGAAGGAATGAATGAATGGCTTTTGGTCCGGGGTTTTGCATTAATTTTCTGGTAGGTTGCCCTGAGCAGAACAGCCTTTCTTCTCCACCTATCTCCTTTAACTACTGATAGTGTATTTATTTAAAATACTGATTTCATCACGTCAGTTTCCCTGCTGGAGAACCCATCATGGCTTCCCTTTGCCAACTGGATCGAGTTCATATGCTTCAGTCTGGCTTTTAAGTCTCCATCCCACCTATTCAGCTTAATTTCCCCTTTTTTTCCAACTGGGGTTCTTGCCTGCCTATCAAATACTGCAGTTTTCCATGCCCATTACTCCATTGCTTTTGCTCATGCTGTTCCTTTCCTTTGTCTTTTTTATGGTCTGATTTCAGTCCCACTTCTTCCAGGAAGCTTTTCTCGCCATCCTGACTCAGTATGTTTCTTCTCTGAGATTCCATTAATGTAGTGAATATCACAAACTCCATAATTATTCATTGTTTTATATATGTGGGGTGTCACATCACCCCAACTACATGTCATATTTCTTGGACCTTTTAATAAAAAAATAGTATTTGTCAGATGGGGGTCAGTCTTTAGCATATTCATTTTGGTGAAGAAAATGCATTCCATAACAGTATACACTACAAGATTATGTGTTCAGTTCAGGAAGTCATCTCTATGGGAACAATGGAAAAGAAACTCTTGGCCTCTAGGAATTTTTAAAGATTATAGAAAAGCAAATAAAGAAAAATACATTTTGGCTTTGGAGATTAGATAAACAAGGTTTTAAGAGGTTTTTTTTTTTTAATTTGCTTCTTGACTTCTATAACATCATCATGTTTAAAGGGCCAATGCCAAAATGCCAGTAACAGTCACGTTAATGTGGCAGAAGCTTCTTTTTGAATTAGGCCTTCAAAGTTTAGGTGTACTATAGTCACATTTAACTGTTAGTCTGTTTTTTTAATCTAGTTGAAACTTAATGTGATGAAAATTAATGTTATCGTCTTAATTCAGGAATGGGAGCTCCAGTATTGGTGAAAAACCTACTCTGGTTGGGAATCATGTCACACTAAGTTGGCTTTATCTGGTTATCTTTGTGTCAATTATAACTTCAGATTTTGGAATTTATTTTTAACTTCTCAGGCTGTTTTGCTCATCATTTTCTCGGTAGCGTGCCTAAATAAGATTTTGTTTTTAGCTCTTAGTATGTGTAACAGCAGTCTGACGATACTGGAGTCCCATTTGAGCCATCGCCATGAATGTATTAATCTTCAGTATGAGGTCTAATCTGTTACACCATGTAAGTGGGTTTAATCTACCAGAAGAATGTTGTTGTGGCCATCTCATTTCAGTAGGTTTTTATGGTAAGGCTGTGCTGTATTATTTACAAACAACCTGGGTAATTTATTCTAAATGCAATACATTCGGTTATATCTTTCTGAAATTTTTAATATTTAGAGTTTTAAAATACAACTTTAGCATGATTTTTATTTGTCTCAAAATAAGTGCTAGGTTACCTTGCTTTCTCAGGTCTTAAATTCTTAGAATTAATATAACCAAACTATAAGGGTCATGCTGAAAGTTCAACAATTAAATTATAGTAAACATGGAGTATTCAGATTATGGAAAAGATTTGTGAGTAATGCATAGTTTGAGGAATGAGGAAGAATAGGTATTGAATGTTTAAACTGGGAGTTTGCCACTTTTTTCCTTCTGTAGCTGTGAAAGTTTCTTTTAGGAGGTAGAATTCAAAAAACAGAATATGAGGAGTACGGTCAGAGATGGTCATTCCAGTATCTTAAATAGAATAATTCTTCATATGAAATGGTACACTGTGCTCTCAACCTTTTTTTTTTTCCTTCAAATAAAGATGTTAAAAATTTTAAATTGCACTAGAACAGTGAAGAAGTTTTACTTTTTAGGAACTAGATTTCAATCTCCTTGTTATCTTCTTTATTTTGTCTGAGAACAAAGGTGGTATCTGAGCTTTTCTTTTCAACTTTTTCTTGTATTGTGTCCTTTTCAACACTGAATGATAGGACATTATAATGAGGTAGTCAGTGACTGTTTTTGTTCTTCCTGCTTATCTACTTGAATGGTGGGTAGTATTTCAAATTCTAACATAGGTTCATTATTTAGCAAATTAATTTTTTAGTTTTTGTAAAGCCATAGTTATGTGGGTAAATGATTTAGCTTATAGAAATGTGTACTATAAAGGGATCATGTGAAACAGTACCTAAAATTTGCCCATTCATTCAACCAATACTTACGCAGTCAATTCTTGTGTTAAAATTCTCACGTTCTGTCATAGTATTTTCTGAGTAGTCAGAAAGTACTTGACATTAGCATAAGCAAACCCCTTGCTAGAGAAGTTACAGCCTATTTTGGTGGTTACCTTTAACTGCTAATAAAAAACAGATTATGGGTTAGGGAGAGGTGTTTTATGCTTTCCCCTAATTTGAACAAGGTAATCGTGTAGAGTGTATACTAATTTTGTTCTATCTCAAAATTTTGCTGCTATTATATGTCATTAACTCACAGTATAAGGCAATTGGGTCATCTGCTTTGGGTTTTTGAAATAAGGTGGTAGGAATAATAAATGAATTTCCTTAACATTTTATTTTTTTCTTTTTCTATATAATTATCCTTTTATGGGACAGAGTTCATAATAGGTGCATGAATTTTTAGATGCTGTTTGTTGCTGTGGCAAGGTTCTTTGGCAGTTTTTAATATAAAAATGTAATATATACTTAAAATAGTTTTCCTCCACTAAAGTGATGGGTTTTATCTAAGTCACCTTTCTCTGTTTTTTTTTAGTAAGTCCTGTACATTTGTGAGATCATGGACAGGTTAGGGATGCAGTCTGCCATTGTATCAGGGAAATAGTTTTCTTTCCTGTTGTGCAAAAACTAACAACTAACAGGCCCTCCCCAGAATTATTTTTTGACCTTGGACTGCCTTGTGTCCTGCCAGCAGAGGTCACCAGTTTAAACACCTGGTGAGAGATGTTTTGTGTGAATTGAATGGGTCTTTTACAGATTTGTTTAGATTTGATGTTTATGACTTTCTTGTTAGTATTTATAGGGTCTTCTTAAAGATACATTTAAATGAAAAAACAAGGAGGCAAAGGTCCTTGTATCGTTTGCTGCCATTTTAGCTCAGAAAGGGGAAGAGGAGTTGGAAAGGACACATACACGCTGGAGTGTGTGTTGTGTATGCGTGCTTGTTTTGCATGTTTAAAGTGACCCCAGAAAGATACACAAGTGTCTAGTGACGGTGGTTTTGGGGGCAGGGGTGGAATGGGGAGATCATGAGGTCAGATGTGGGAGAAACTTATTTTTGTGCATAACCTTTTGAACTGTTTGAATCTTGTGTTAGTTTTAACCATTTCTTAAAAAAAAAAAAAAAAAAGGAAATGCTTGTGAAAAATCCAGGCTTCCAGTTAAGGATTCTTAATCATTTCTACTCATTTTGATGTAGACAGTCAAAAAACAAGAAAACTGTGCTGATTCTCCTGTGCTTTTCAGTCTGTTCTTAAAGAGCTGAAACTATATTTCTGCATGCACTTAGTCTTAATTCTCAGATTTGTTGGCAGAATTAGAGCTATTGAGTACGATTACAAATGGTCGTCAAGGAACATATATAAAGGGCACATGGACAAAGCCAAAGGAGGGTAGGATTGAGGGTGGGAGGTGGGGGTGGGTGGGGCAGGGATGAGTGGTGAGGAGGAAAATGGAGACAGCGGAACTTGGACGACAATAAAAAGAGAATAAAAAAAATTGATTCTATATCATGATTATGTCATCAAACCAGTGGAAATATAGTGATAGTGAACTGGTGATTTTCGAGTTCTATTCAAGGTTGATAATTAGAAATTAATTTGATGTAAACTTTAAGAGATTTCAGTTGTGTTGTTTTGCCAAGAATTTGGAAATCAGGTGAAAATTGGAGTTCTCATAGTTTAGCAGTTGATTTTAATAATCATGGTAATTTTTGATAAAATGGGATTTGTGGAACTATTGATACGTATTCTGATATTTCATGGACCCTAACATGACTTGTGAATTTAGATATATGTATTATTGATTCCAAGGACAGATACATTAGAATCTGATTCCGTTTTTGGTTGCGTTTGGTGTCATTTGTAATGGTACATCGGCTGTTCAGTTTACCCAAAAAATCTTGTCTTCTAGTTGGGCTTGTCAGTTTTAACTTAAGCTGGAACAACCTCAGAGAAAGGTAGCACCTGTTTTTGTGCATTTCGTTCTGCTGCTATGACGTGACACTAGCCTTTCCTGAGAGCAGTGCCTCTCTTTAGCGATGAGAGGAGTAGGTAGGGTCTGTGTCTGCTCTTTGGCAGTAGCTCCTGACCGCACGGGGTTGATGTGGTGAAGTGCTCACCCTGACTTATTAGTTATGTGGCTTTGAGAAATTGTAGAACTATTTCCATTGGTTTCCACTCTGGAAAATGGGAATAAAGGATAATTAATAATTTTCTTCATAGAGCATTTGTAGGGATTGAAATGTGAATGCATGTAAAGCAGTTATTACAGGGTCTGGCATGAAGGAAGTACTAGATACTAGACACACCTAAGTTTTAGAGGAGGAAAATAAGAAAAATTTTGAAGCAAAAAATGTGGCAAAATATTTAATAACATAAATAACATAATACACCAATGTAAGTGTAAACAGAACAGCAACATTAACAACCATTATTCCTCCTAAATTTTTGGGGGGTGCGTCTTATAGTCCAAAAAATATGGCACTAAATAAATGTTTGCTACTGTTTGGTGCCTTTGTTAGCTGCAGGGGAACAGCTGTAGCGACAGGCAGAAAAATGACACCCCTCCTGTAAACCTGTCATGACTTCCTGTGGCAACTGCAGAGAACAGAATGGTTAGAATTCCCACGTTAGAGGGCTCAGACTAGTGGATTTGGTGACTGAGCTTCTGTCATTCACTGTAAAATGACAGTGTGTACTGGGAAGCTTTGTTACGTTTCTAATACACACATTGTTTTATGGTAATGTTTTATATTGAATTTGGTTGCCTTTTAAAAAAAGATTTTTATTTATTTATAGAGAGGGGAAGGGAAGGTGAAGGAGAGAAACACTGATGTTCGAGAGATACATCTATTGATTGCCTCTTCCAGTGGGGACATGGCCTGCAACCCAGGCATGTGCCTGACTGGTAGTTGAACCAGGGACCTTTCAGTTGGCAGGCCAGTACTCAGTCCACTGAGCCACGCCAGCCAGGGTTGAATTTGGTCACATCTTGATGTGATATTTCAAAAAAAAAGGATGCTACCTTTCTTGAAAAATAGTCTTTTTGCTTTCTGGAATGGAATCTGTACCTTTCTTCAGTCTCAGGGAGATCATATACACTGCTATGGTTCTCACTGGATACTGTGTGTGGACAGATTGGTCATTTTAGATAGGCATGTTACACACTATGCAAACTGACTTGGCTTCTCACTAGGAAATATGTATGACATAACAGGATGTGTATATGTGTGTAAATACTAAAGTAAGTTTTCAGGAAATGCTATTGGGCTTCAATATATGGTACAAATATTCTATACTCTTCTTTAAAAACATGCAGGGTGATTCAAATACACAAAATAGAAAAGGGGTTCACTCATTTTTACAAATTCATGGACCCTTGGACTCACCGTGTTCATACTGTAATTGTGAGGGCCTGCTTGATAACCTAGCATCCTGCTCTACAGCTTTTGGCGTCTGCAGGGACAGACAATGAATATTCTCCAAGGCTTGGTTAAATCTGAATTGGATTGTTGCATGGACTTATCCACATGTTCCTGATACTCGTGTGCTCTTTCTGATTTATTTCCCCTTATTGTTTTTCCTCCCCTAATTAGATCCCTGGCCTTTGCCTGATACTAATAATGCCATTCTTGGCAGACTCCTACTCTGGTTCTTGATCTTAGCCTGTGTGCTCAGTCTGTACACCTACTGATGCTTACCCCTTTGATCTTGGCCTTCCCTCAGGGCTCAGAGCATGGGCACACTCCATGTCCTTTGTCTCTTAAACCAGCCCTCACTGTACAAGTGTTTCTGTGGCCCAGATTGGCTGTTAATTCTGACCTCCTCTTCTGATCTGCTACTGCCCACATTCTAGAGTGTGAACATCCTGTTACTTTCTTCCTGTGTTTTACTGTTGAATGCAGGCTGGCAGTGGCATTAAATTTTCATTTAATTGTAAGTGGTGATGAGACAGAGTCGGAAGATAGAGAGAGGATGGTCAGAATCGGAAGAATAGGAGCAGGTCATGGTAACACTGTAGGGTGAACTGGGGCAACATCATCTACTTATGGCTCCTGGTGAAAATATCCAGGAAAATTGGAGCTATTGGGTGTTTGGAGTGGAGGTTTGGAGATAAGAAGTTTTGGTATTGTCATTTGGAGCTCTCCAGAGTAGAAGCAGCCTTTTTTTTCCCCTTTCATTTTTTTTGAAGGTCCTTTTGTTAGAGGGAGCAAGTCAGGAGGGAGATAGTCGAGCTGTGTTCTGGCAACCAGAGTTTGCCATAAGGGAAGATTTTCAGTTTTAGAACTTTAACTAAAATCATTGCTGCAGTATTTCAGTGATATTTTAATAAATATTTATACTTATAAATAAAAACTAAAAAGTTAAATTAAGATATAAAATTATCAAGCATAGTACATTTAAAATATTAATTTTTATTTTCCTCCGAATGTTGTTAAAACAGACACGGTGCGATTAAATAGGGGCATGAACAGAGAATTTATTTTAGAACTAAGCTTTTGTGTTTTTTACCTTTTGTTTACTTGTCTGCTGGAGCATTCTTTTAAGTAGAAAAGTTAATCTTTTGTATTTCTAGGCTCTCTGCTTTTAGTGGGTATGAATTCTAATTTGTTGCATCTCTACTTGGTTTGTTTCATTTTATTGGGTCATATATTCTCATGAGTAGCTTGCTGCCTTATTTCATCTAGTCTCATTTACCTTTCTTGCCTTTTCTTCCCGATGACTCATGTGTGTTGCTAGTAGATAACATTGGTTGGTTGGTTCCTTTGGTCTGACAAATCGACATGTAAGTGACTTCCTACAAGTGAGAACTAGTAGTAACAGGAAAAGTGGCTTTTTTTTTTTTTTTTAGTTTGAGCATAGCAGCATACTGATATATTTTTTGATAAACATTATGATACATGCACATGGCATAATTTACATGAATACATACATGGCTTGATAGAGTGCACAGCAAAAACATTTACACATACTATTTTGTCTGGAATTACATAAGATGCTCAGTAAATGTCAGTTTTCTTCCTGTTACCCTTACTGTATGGGTTTTCCATCATGCTTAGTACAAAATTCAAACACCTTTCTGTAGCCTGTGAGGGTTCCCCACCACAAGATCCTGCTTTTAACCGCCTTGCAAACCTTACCATGTTTCACAGCACCCTCCCCCTTGTTCACTGTGAAGAGCCGTACCAGCTCCACGCCCACTGTACAAGCTTGTTCTATCTCAGTGCCTTAATTGCTTTGCTCTGTGCCTCAGGCTTGGCCCTGAGATTGTGATATGGCTAATTCTTTCATGTCACTTAGATTTCAGTTCCAGTGCCATCACCACAGAGAGGTCACACAGAAAGATCACACTGAAGTGTAGCTGCCCACTCCTTAGCCATTTTCAGTAACAAGACCCTCTTACTTTCCTCATAGCACTTAGCTCTCTGAAATAGCCTTGATCATTGATATATATCAATTATGTTCTTTTGTAAGGATGAACCAGCCTAAGACTATCAGCTGGTCATGAAAACATTTCTGAGAGCACAAGTCACTCAAAGGTATATATGTAGATATGTGTGTGTATACATACATACTTCTATAGTTAAAACTCCATGAGAACAGGTATGGGCTCTGTCATGTAACTTTAGGACCTGAAACAGGACCTGGTATGTGTTCAGTGAATATTTTAGTGAAATTGTTCTCTCAGAAATGTTTTCATGAGTTAGCTGATAGTCTTAAAGATTGGTTCATCTTTACAATACAACACTGAAAATAATTCATTAAAAGGTCAGCATTTGCCCTGGCTGGCGTAGCTCAGTGGATTGAGCACGGACTGCGAACCAAAGCATCGCAGGTTCGATTCCCAGTCAGGGCACATGCCTGGGTTGCAGGCCATGACCCCCAGCAACCACACATTGATGTTTCTCTCTCTCTCCCTCCCTTCCCTCTCTAAAAATAAATAAATAAAATCTTTAAAAAAAAAAAAGGTCAGCATTTTAGGGGAGGGTCAAAGAAGCTTTTTTGCATTGATATGTACATTTGGAAGCCTATGGAACATATGGGAGTGCCCCCTACTTTTGGAGGAACGTACTAACAGATGGTATTTGAATCAATCTGGAGAAAATAAGTGGATGATTGTTGAAAATGTGCTTGTGCTAATCACAACTGCTAGATTTAAAGAGTTTGACACTTCATTTTCCTCAAATTAAAGATAAATATTTCAAGTAATAGAGGGCTAGATTACCCACATTTATGGTAAAATAGATTCTGGAGATTTTCTAATTTGCCTTTACTTACATTTACCTGTGATACTGTCTGGAATAATCATAGTCAAGTTCCCAAAGTTGGTACCTGAGTCAGAATCATTTACTTGTGCAGTATAAACTCAATTCAAATTAGCTTAACCCGAAAAGGAGAATTTATTGGCATATGGAATCCAAAAATGGATGGAATAAATGAACTATAGGAAGGTCATTGAGTCAGCTAAGCTTTAGGTCATCTAAATGCTACCAGAAATTTCTGTTAACAAGCTTTTTTGGGGGGAGGGGTTAGTTTTGTTTTCTTAGTAGATTGGCTTTCTTGATGTGGAGGAAAACAAAACTTGCCAGTGCCAGAGTTTAGTATTTTCTCCTGTTTTACAGTAGGGACTACCTTTTTCTCTGTATTGTCTGGAAAGTTCTTGAAGCACTGATCAACTTCGTTTGGGGAAAGTGCTCGCCATGACCAGGGGCCACATATGAACTAGGGCTGCTCCTGAGTACCTGGTGGGAGTGGGAGGAGAGCCGGGGGTCTGACAGTTGAGTAAACAAGGAAGCTGCTGGGGAAACAGCCTTTCCTCCCTCCCTCCCCCGCTCCCCCGGAAATGTGTGTTCATTTATACTGGGGAAGGTTGTGAGTTTAATCCATGATAGAAAGCTAACTGAAAATTCTCTTTTAACTACATAGAACTGGTACTGTCTGAATTTTATTTTTTGCTCCGTGGCTCCTAACCTTTCCAAATATAGGTCCATTTTTAAAATGAAAAATTGAGGGCTCTCACAATAGTAATTGTGATTTTATGTACCCTGCCCATTGCTGATACAGGTATTGAAATGAATTCAACTTCTCAAAATGAGTTAATAGTAAAAAAAAAAAGATGCTATTTATTTTGGTTTTGTTTTTAACATTACTTCTGCTAATTGAACAGATAATGGAAATCAGTATTTGAGGGCAGCTGTTAGAAAATTATCAACAGGTTAATTACACATGTATAGGGGCTATTTTAATATCTGAGGAAGATAACTTCATCCTAACCAGATACTAAATATTTTTTAGCATGTAACAAAATTAAAAGTTATGTATTCTTAAGTTATTATTTTGAGCAGTGCATCATCAGCCCACTAATATAAAAAAAATAGCTGTGAGGAAAAAGCCTTTTGTGACTTGACATAGTGATCTTTCTGGATATCAATTGCTTTGTCTTTAAAATATTGATCTGGGCGCTGACCAGGTGGTTCATTTGGTTGGATCATCAACCAGTAACACCAAAAAGTTGCAGGTTCCATCCCCAGTCAGGGCGCAAACCTAGATTGTGGGTCAATCCCCAGTCTCGGTGCACACAGAAGACAACTAACCGATGTTTCCCTTTGACCCCCGCCCTCCCCTCCCTCCCACTCTCACAGAAACATCCTCAGGTGAGGGTTACAAAAAAACAAAACATTGACTGAGGTCTCTTCTGGATTTAATGCTCTTTGACTTTACGGTTGCATAGATAATTTAAAAATTAAGTCAGTGTTCAGCTAAATCAAATGGAAAATGTACTGATCTCTTCAGGTTAATCATTACTGGTTTTTCCTAAAGAAAACATTTGCATTTCTCTGCCACCTGGATTTTGAACAGGTTAGCTATACAGGAAATGTTTTTTAGATATCTTAAGAAATGTCTGTTATCCATTAATCTCCAAGTTCGGACGCATTTTAGAGAAAATTGAAAGAAATAGCATCAAACATATATTTAGAATGTTTTTAATGCCCTTATTTTAATTTATGGTTGTTGAATGTCAAAGTCAGTAACTTCCTAGTATTTTAGGTGTTACTTTGCTCTGTGTACTACACATTTTTGAAAGTTGTACTGGAATTATTTCTTAAGTCCTATTAACAATGCTGTTCACATTCATAACTTTTCAAATGCTAAAATAAATCACAAGTGTTGCCCGTATTAACTGAGAATGTGTATATTAAAGTAATTTGCAATAAAAAATAGATATGTGAGTAGTATAACAGGAGAAGGAGAGGATGTGTGTTAGGGCATAAAGATGCCAAACAGGTTGGTCTCTTCTGGCAAACACTTTGCTTTATGTTTGCTTATAGTTTGTAAGTTGGAGAGTGCCGATGGACAGGAAAGGTAAGAAGGGATCATGTCACAAAGTGACCTTTCTTTTGCTGTGCTAGGGAGTTGGGGCATTTTTCTGTGACAGGGAACTAGTGAAGGACTTTCCACAGGACAACAGGGTTGTGTTTCGCTTCTGGATGTAGTACATGACGGATGAGGTGATGGTTTGGGATGGAAAGGGGCTTAGCTCTCTGCAGAGCGGACAGCTGAGCTGGTGGTGCGATAGGTGAGAATCACATTATGTAATTGTTAGAGTATTGCAAACTGAATTCTGAAAAATAAAAAGCGATTGGAAATTCAGGAAAGAATGTTACTGGAAAGAACTAAGAATCCAGATTTTCTTCTTTTTGGCTTATTACTGCTCTTTTTGGGGTACACAGGGGTATGAAGATCGGGGGTTTGTGAGGGTGGAGAATTAATTTGACTTCCAAATTGCTCATGGACCAAAGCAGAAGTACAATCTGAGGAGGGGGAAGTTGCTTCTGGGAACAAGGAGTCCACTTGTCATTATGATATACTAAATCACGTGATAATTAAATTAGGTACTTATTTGACAATAGTCACAAGAAAAATGGACTGATACAGTATAACTTGTTAATGAGGTTTCTAGTGGGTATAATTTATATTCTAGGCGAGTTATTTTTTTGTTATTTTAAAACTTTTCTAAAGATTGTACATTAATATAAAAGTCATTAGAATCTCAGTTTGGTAAGGTTGTAAAGTTAATCTCAAGCACTGTTTAATTACAATTACATAAATACTATAATTGTGTTTCTGTGGTGTCAGTCCTCACATCTCTTTCATTTCTGATTTTATTTACTTGGGTCCTTTTTTTTTTTTTTTAATGAGTCTGGTTAAAGGTTTATCAACCTTGTTTATCTTTCCAAGAACCAGCTCAACCAGCTCTTGGTTTCATTGATCTTCTGTACTTTTTTAGACTTTATTTTGTTTGATTACACTTTGATCTTTATTATTTTTTTTCCTTTTATTCACTCTGGGCATTGTTTGTTCTTTTTCTAGTTATTTTTGATGTAAAGTTAGGTTATTTAAACATTTTCTTGATTCTTGAGATGGGCCTCTATATTGCTATGAATTTCTCTCCTAGAACTGCTTTGGCTGTGTCCCATAGATTTTGGGGTCATTGTGTTTTTATTATCATTTGTCCCATGATTTTTTTTTCTTTTGAAGTGACATTTTTATTTTTTAAAATATATTTTATTTTATTTTTTATTTATTTTTTTAAAGATTTTATTTATTTTTAGAGAGGGAAGGGAGGGAGAAAGAGAGAAACATCAATGTGCGGTTGCTGGGGGCCGTGGCCTGCCACCCAGGCATATGCCCTGACTGGGAATTGAACCTGCGATGCTTTGGTTAAAATTTGTTTTATTGATTATGCTATTACAGTTGTCACTGTAATAGCATAATCAATAAAATTATGATCAATAAAATTATGGTCATTTCTTTTCTCCTCTTTATTCCCCTCCGCCCTGTACAATGCCTTCAACCTGCATTCCCCTCCTTTGTTCATGTCCATGGGTCATACATGTAAGTTCTAAGGCTTCTCCATTTGCTATACTGTTCTTAACATCCCCGTCTACTTTGTACCTAGCAATTACGCTTTTTATTTCCTGTACCTTTCCCCACATCCTCCTCCCTCCCCCTCCCCACTGGTAACCCTCTGTGTCATCTCCATTTTCTGTGATTCTGTTCCTATTCTGGTTGTTTGCTTACTTTGTTTTTTTTTTTTTTAGGTTCGGTTGTTGATAGTTGTGAGTTTGTCATCATTTTACTACTGTTCATATTTTTGATCCTCATCTTTTTCTTAGATAAATCCCTTTAACATTTCATGTAATAAGGGTTTGGTGATGATGAACTCCTTTAACTTGACTTTCTTATCTAGGAAGCACTCTATCTGCCCTCCCATTCTAAATGATAGCTTTGCTGGATAGAGTAATCTTGGATATAGGTCCTTGCCTTTCCTGACCTCAAATACTTCTTTCCAGCCCCTTCTTCCCTGCCAGGTGTCTTTTGAGAAATCAACTGACAGTCTAATGGGAACTCCTTTGTAAGTAAATTTCTCCTTTTCTCATGCTGCTTTTAAGATTTTCTCTTCTTTAATCATGGGTAATGTGATTATGATGTGCTTGGTGTGTGCTTCCTTGGATCCAAGTACTTTGGGACTCTGAGCTTCCTAAACTTCCTGGAAGTCTATTGCTTTTGCCAGGTTAGGGGAGTTCTTCATTATTTTTCAGATAAGTTTGGTAAGGCAAAGGCAGAGAGGGTAGGTTAATATCTTAACCCCTGCCATCCCATCTACATTTTTCTACTAGAGAAAACAATGATGTGCCTAAATCTAAGTTTTAAATTGTAAATCAAATAATGGAACTTTTAGGTTTAAAAATAAACATACTTGAGAAATAAATGGTTACTTTAAAATTATATATATTTTTAAAAGTAGGTGTTGGTATTTCAATATTAAATGTGCACAGTCTTTAGAATGATAAAGCTTAAGTTCATTCATGAACACCAAGTGAAGTAGCAACAATTGTGAAATATGTTAATTTGGAACATTTAGAAACTGTATTGTAATCATGTAGTTTCTTCCATAGTGGTTCTTTTTGCTATAAGCAGTAACATGATGGAGGACTTAACCAAAACCTTGGAATTTATTTACAGAAAATTATGTATTTATTCTTACATGTGTAAATTTCAGTCACCTTCAAAGTACCTCCATTTGATGCAATATATGTATGGAGACTTTTTTCCTTCTGCTCAAAACAGTCTTTGATTTCATTGATCTTGAGTTTTTGTAGTGCTGCTGCCATTTTTTTGTTTCACTTCTTCCACAGGGGCAAAATGTTTCCCTTTGAGGATTTTTCTCATCCAGGAAAACCAAAAAAAGTCTCTTGGTATGAGATCATGTGAATTGGTGGGGTGGAGCATGGGGGGGGTCAGTGCTGTTTTTGGTCAGAAATTGCTGAACACTTAGTTGGGTATGGGCAGGTGCACTCGTAAATCACCCATCATGAAATGGGCAACATGTTGAGAGAGTCTTAAAAAAAAAAATTCAGGAAAGCCAAAAGCAGCCTCTCACAATGCCAGCAGGAACACTGATACAGGTGAGTTCCAGAACACTCACCCAGTGGGAGGAATCCTATACCATAAGGGGCCCACCCTCCGGAGGATAATTCCATTTTTGGGGGGGTCCTCCCTTGTCTTAAAACTTTTTAAAAAATATTTTATTTACTTATTTTTAGAGAGGGGGAGGGAGGGAGTGAGAGAGGGAGAGAAACATAAATGTGTGGTTGCCTCTTGTGTGCCCCCTAGTGGGGACTTGGCCCACAACCCAGGCATATGTGCCCTGACTGGGAATCAAACTGGTGACCCCTTGATTTCCAGGCAAGCACTCAATCCAATGAACTACACCAGCCGGGGCCCTTGTCTTAAAACTTTGTGTAGCTGGATGTAGCCAGGTGAACACTCTCCATTATAATTAAGTTAGATTCATAGGTTATTTTGATTTACCTGAAACAGAAGCCAGATTTTCATTATATAATGTACCTAACATCTAATGTGTTCATATATTTATGTGATCACATCTTAAGAATTTAGCTTAACTGTAAAGATATTGAAAGTTGTGGATTATGTCCTGTTTTATAGTTTTGTAAGTCCAACACAGTAAAAACAAAAACCTAGAATACAGTTTTTGTCCTATAACAAAGTTTTAGATATTAAGAGAAGGAAATCATTAAGATAAGTAAATTTATAGTGTTATCATTGATGCTTTTATCATTGTAAAAATTTTAAAAATATTATAAAAAGAAATAGCAAGCATCGTAGTAATTCTAAACATGGACACATTTTTTTAGTGTCGAGTCAAAAAGCTATGACTGACCAAGCCACAGTGAATTTTACTCAGCTATGGAAGAAGGATTTGGAAATGTTATTTTAGTTATCATTTTAAGATGTTGCTGAGTGTGTGCATGTATAAAATTGGTTAGGGTTGAGTAAATAGTTTACTTGGCCTTTCACTATAGTCAGTTTGTTGCTCTTAATTCTCTGGTTGAAGAACAGTATTTCCTTTTCAGTAGTGTACTTGAGGTGAGGAGAGGTATATGGGGTCTGTCTGGGAAACAATCCAACCACAGTTAATATAATGAGAACTATTTATGTGACATTAATGTAACCTGACAGCCAAGGAGAGTGGATTGGAATGTGCATGTGTGAACATTGGTGACTTCACTGCACTAGTCAGTGGAGGCAGTAGATACAGTTGAGTAAGCATGTGTACTGTGTGGCTGTCACATTCAAGATAACGGAGCGAGTAGAGCAACGAATCTGCATCAGATTTTCTGCTAAGCTTGAACATTCCTCTACGAAAACTATCAGAATGATTCAGAAGGCTCCTGGTGACTGGCAGCTTCATCACAACAATGCACCTGCTCATGCATCACATCTTGTGCAGAGGTTTTTTTGCGAAACATCAGATCACCCAGGTGACTCATTACAGCTCAGATTCGGTGCCTGCGGCTTTTGGCTTTTCCCAGAACTAAAATCACCTTTGAAAGAGAAGAGATTTCAGATCATCAGTGAGATTCAGGCAAATGAGATGGGGCAGCTGATGGCAATTGGGAGAACTGTGTGAAGTCCCAAGATGCCTACTTTGAAGGGGACTGAGGTGTCGTTGTCCTATGTAGAATGTTTCTTATATCTTCTTCAATAAATGTCTCTATTTTTTATGTTACATTGGGTGGATACCTTCTGAACAGACCTCATACACCTTTTTTGGGCTTGGAAAAAGTCATGCAGTGAATATTCACTATTCAGTTATAATAACTTAATTCAGACTGTTGCAACTTTTTATGGATCAAAAGAAAGCAAAACAATTTTAATTTACATTTAGGTATTTTTAGAGGGAATTATGATTATTATGTATTTCAGACATTTATAGATGTATACATTTGTGTGTATAGCAAGTAATGTGTAAGTAAGGCTGATAATGGCCTCAAAAATGATTTGACTATGTAATACATTCACAGTTATAACATCAAATGTGTTCTTTGTCCTCATGTTTCCCAGATCCCCCAAGCCACTGATTTACTTCCCTGGAGTTGACCATGTTAGTGATTTCCTCTGTATCCTTTCAGACACATACTACACATATTAAAGCCAGTAGGTATATACAGTTAACACCCTTTTCCCAGATTTGTTGTAAAAACAGATGATAGGATACAAAGTCACTTTGCTGTATCTTCCTTTTTTTTTTTTTAACTAATTTTTGTACCTCCCACATCAGCACATGTAGAGCTTATTTTTTTTAACAGTGGTATTTTATTTAATGGATATGCCATAATATATTTAACTGGTTCCCCAGGTGATGGATATTTCAGTTGTTTCAGTCTGTCGCTATCACAGTGTTTCAGTAAATACCTTGGTACATATGAATATATCATTTCCTGTACATTCCAGGGTATCTCCACGATAAATTACTAGCATTGGAACTGTGTAAGTGGGGTAGTTACTCCAGAATGACATCACTGAGACTCTCTCACTGTACACTCCTGCTCCCATTGCCAGTCTCTGCCCACTCTCTTGCTAACATAGTGTTACCAAATGTTTTGCTCTTTGCTAATCTTATAGTAAAGATGGTATTTAATTTCCTTCTAATTTGTTCTTTCATTTGAGTGAGGTTGAGCATCTTTTATATTAGTCATTTTTGATAGTGACCTGTCACTTAAGTATGGATATTTTAAATGTATAACTTAGTAAACTTTTAATTGAGGTATAACTTACTTCCAATAAAATAAACAGATCTTAACTGTACAATTTTGACATCTTTATGTGACCACATAACCCATCACAGTCAAGATTAAGGAAATTTCCATCACCCACAAAGAAGTTCCTTCAGGCCATATTTTCATTCAGTTTTCCCATCTCCTGCCTTAGGTAATCACTTTCTGATTTCTCTTACCATCAGTTAGTTGTGTCCATTAATTTTCTTTTCCTTTTTTTTTTTTGCAAGAATGCTTTCTATTTTTTTAAATTTATGTTTATTGATTTTAGAAAGAGAGGAGAGAGAAACATCAATTTGCTGTTCTACTTATTTATGCACTTACTGGTTGATTCCCATATGCGCCCCAACTGGAGATTGAACCCACAAGACTGGTGTGCGTGGACAAGGCTCGAACCAATGGATCTACCTGGCCAGGGTTACGTCCATTAGTTTTTATTGTGTTATATACCCACGTAACTGTTAACAAGGTGAAGATAACAGAACATTTCTGCCATCGTGCACGTTCATTCCTTTCACTTTATCTGCCCCGTCAGTATCTCCTCTACCGAAGGTCACCACTGATACTGACTGTGTTTCTGCCATAGATTCATTAATAGATCTGAGAGTCATTGTCTCTGTTGTATTATGCAGTAGCTGTTTGTTTTTTATTGTTGTGTATGTGAATATCACACTATTATTTTACTGTGGGTGGAGAGACATTTGAAGGTTTTTAAACTTTGGCCTATTTTGACTAAAACTGTGGTGAATATTCTTATATATGTCTTTTGGTAGACCTGAGTACTTCCATCTTCTTGGTGTATTAGAAATGGAATTGATGGGCTTATAGGGTGGGTGTAAGTATGTATCTTAACTTTAGTATTGGGTTGGCCAAAAAGTTCATTTGTTTTTTTTCTTTAAGATGGCTCTTGTAGTGCTTAGTTGTCTTTAACTTCATTCGAAACAGTTTTGTTAGATTGTATTGTGACAGCTGTCATATCAGTGTGCATTAAAAAAAAAACATTGGTGAGTTTTGTGCAGCCATTTTTAATATTGAAGATAGAAGAAAATATACACTTTTGTCACATTATGCTTTATTATGTCCAGGAAGGTAAACATGCAGCTGAAATGCAGAAAAGATTTGTGCAGTGTATGGAGAAGGTGCCGTGACTGATGGAGCGTGTCAAAAGTGGTCTTAGAGGTTCCGCGTGGAGACTTCTTGCTGGATGATGCTCCTTGGTCGGGTAGGCCAGTTGAAGTTGATATGATCAAATCGAGACATTAGTAGGACAATCCACGTTCTACCATGTGGGAGATAGCAAAGACAGATATTGTTACAGAACAGTAATGTGTTCTGCTGCCTGCTGCCACTCTCTAGACAAAGTTCTGGAGGCAGAGGTTTGGTAAGAAAGGAAAGGAGTCTTTTATTCAAAAGCTACACAATGTTGGAATAATGGCAGGCTTCTGCCTCAAAACTTATCCTTTCTAAAATACCCAAAGAAACCTCCACCAACCTTTGCCAGATTAGGTCAAGGCTGCATCTAGAGTTCATTCTCCCATTTAAATTATCATCCTTTTGGAAATGCAGATAACTGTAGCGTGACCGTCTAGGTGGCTTAGCTTGTTCCCAGTTGTGGTCCTGCTTCACGCATCTGTCTGGAATCTGTGTATGTGCTGCCTGCACAACCATAGCACTTCTGCCACCACCACTTCCTGCGCCTCTGGCCCCCGCCGTTGACAGACCACACGGTTTCCAGGTACCACCAAGGCCCTCTGGTCCAGAGGGCTCTGGCTCTTGACTGGGCAAGGGAGGGGAAGATTCCAGTGGCAAGTCTCCACCTGCCCTGCATTTAAATCTCTGGGACCAGACTTCTGAGCTCCAGATGGGTCCAACTTCCCCATTCAATCCCCAATCACTGGCTAGACTAGCAAGTCAGCATGTTCGTTCCCCTGCTATCATGGTGGTGGTATTATTATTATTATTATTATTATTATTATTATTAAAGACTTTATTTATTTATTTTTAGAGAGGGAAAGGGAGGGAGAGAGAGAGGGAGAGAAACATCAATGTGTGATTGCCTCTCAAGCCCTGCCAGGAACCTGGGTCCCTGCAACCCAGGCATGTGCTCTGACTCGGAATTGAACCAGCGACCCTTTGGTTTGCAGGCCAGTACTCAATCCACTGAGCCACACCAGCCAGGACTGCTAATCATGTTAAATAACTTTTAGGTACATGTGCCTCTGTGACCTATGGTTTCCCCTTGAAACAGGAACCGGAAGGGGGCAGGAGAGCTTTTTGTGCACTAGCCTTGTGCAAACTCTTCCTGCACAGCCTGGGGTGGGGGTGGGATCTGTCCTGGGTCTCACTTCCTCACTTCCTCTGCCTGGGACATTTCCTGAGATCCCTCCCCCCCCCCCCCCCCCCCCCCCCCCCCCGCCCTGCTACATGTAGCAGTGTGAGGTGGTGCTGGTAGCTGGCCAATGCTAATCGGAAGGTAAATACTGGTTTTAGATTGTGTGTCTGAGAGTTAATGAATACGATACGAAATCAGAGATGCATTTTTTCTAAAGTTATCTTTTTGAATTATTTCTCTAAGTTAAAAAAATCAGGTAATACTTGTCCTGTTAAAGAACTGTAGTTTTTATTTTATTTTATTTTATTTTATTTTATTTTATTTTATTTTATTTTATTTTATTTTATTTTATTTTATTTTATTTTATTTTATTTTATTTTATTTTATTTTATGTGTACTGATGTATACTTAACACTTAGTTTACAGAAGGAAGAAAAAACCTACTATTGGGTTTGACAAAAATACTTAGTTTTTCCTGTACGATGCTTCTGGTAGTGCTTACTTGTCTTTAACTTCATTCGAAACAATCTTGTTAGATTGCTTGTGACAGCTGTCATATCAGCGTGCAATTAAAAAAAAACATGAAAATTGGTGAATTTTTGTTCAGCCATTTTAATACTGAAGGTAGAAGAAAATAATGTAACATTTTTGGTGTATTATGCCTTATTTCAAGAAAGGTAAAAATGCAACTGGAAAGCCAAAAATAAGATTTGTGCAGTGTATGGAGAAGGTGCTGTGACTGATCGAATATGTCAGAAGTTGTTTGCAAAGTTTCTTGGTACTGTTGACATTGTGGCCAGAAGTTGCTGGCTTATGGGACTGTTTTACACAGTGAAAGACGTTGAGCAGCACCCCTGGCCTCTACCCACTAGAAGCAAATTGTGGGAGATAGCTGACATACTCAAAATATCCGAATCAATAGCTTTATCAGTAAAAATGAAAATGTGTCTTTTATTTTATGGAAAAAACTAAACGGACTTTGTAGTCAGCCCAATACATATATTGCTGAGCTATTTACTGCCTTCGTGGGCCTTTGGCCAGTACTGCTGGGGCGAGTCAATCTGGTGCTTGTGGTTGTTTTACAATAATTATCTTGTATGTAAGATTGTGTATGCTTACTGCTGAGTTCAAAGTCTTTGTCTTATGTTTTATTAATTTCAAATGGAATTAACAGGTTCATGAGGTACAGAAAAAGTGTGAAATAGGTATGGGCAAAAACATCCGTGGAAATCTACTACTTACATAAATCTACTTTGTATAGTAGGGTTTTGGGGAAAAGAAAACTTAAAGGTAACATAGACTAGCTAAAATAACCACATGAAAAGTGAAGAAGGCAAGAACTGGCTCGATTTATCTGAAGTAACAGATAAACTATCAAAAACAGCAAAGCACAACTTAGATTATGACAGAAATGGAAAATTATTGTTAAACATTTGCCATATTAAAATAAACCTAGATGCATTTGTGTACTTACTGTGTAGAAGATTGTTGTTAAACTGGCTTTGATTGTTTAGTATTTAATTATATATTTATAATTTGTTTTTTTTGTCTGTGTTTTCTCTTTAGACCTTTTTTTTTAAAATGATTTAGGGCTCTTGGAGTTTTAAATGACAAAACCCAGTAATTGAGAGCTTAATGAAAAAGAATATTTTGGAAATTATCTCATGAAACTTGGTGTAGGGATACATTTTAGAATTGGCAGCGTTGGAAACTGTGGAGTCAGTGGAGACTGTTCAGGACATTCTTTGATTCTTTTTCTCTCTGCAGATCTGATACTCGTACTTACCCAGACTGAAAGTCAGTGGAACAGGGCTTCCAGCAGCTATTTAATTTGTGTGTTATTGTCCAGACTCCTAGACAAAACAGTCTTAACATTTGTTCCTCCTCTGTTGTTTACCTCTCTCCTGCAGACTCATACTCTCAGTATCACGTGCAAATCGGCTTTCTAGCCATGTCTTAGCCACTACTTAATATTATTAGGAAATTATGATCTAAATTATGAGGTAAGATACATGAATGTGGTGGTATCAATGACCTAGACCCATTGGTAAGTTATCTTTTAAAAATTTTAAACAAATTGATGGGTCCTTATAACTGTATATGTATATACATATACCTAGATGTATGTATACAGTTATGTATAGGTATACGTAACTGTATATATGTAACTGTACAGTTACATATGTACATATATGTATATGTATATATACAGCTATATATACTGTAAGTGTATAACTAATACTTTTGAAACTTAGCAGCATAGACAGTTAACTTTGGGGCCAGTGTTGCTTGTCTTAAAAATTTGAATGGTTGTCATCAGACTTCTCTAAGTCCTACTGTACACCAGGCAGCCACAATAGTGTTATTTGCTTAGAAAGGACTTTCTTGACATCGTAGGAGCTGGTATTATTTCATAACATTTACCACTGATTTTTATACATTTTCTTGGGCGCCTTTTCCCCCTCCTTTTCTCACTATAATGTTAAAGATTAACGTACCTTTAGTGCTTGGAAGAGGTGTTGTAAAAGCTTATTTAAGAAAGGAGAGAATGGGAGAATGGATGTAAGAACTGGTACTGGCAAAAAATGTGATGAGAATTTTATGTATTCATGTTTTCAAGCAGTTATTTTGATCAGGCTTGTCATTTATGTGTGTGTAAATTATACATACTGACTTTTATATAGTTCTTTTTAATCACCCAATTCTCTTAACAACATCAAACATGCTTAATTTTAAAATAGAGAGTCCTTATTGTCATAAAGTGATCCTCTAAATCGTGCCATAAGTGGTAATTTACTTACCATTTTTGAGGGAATCTTTTTAGCATTAGAGAGAATTGATATAATTTTGAGAAGCTTGCTCATTCAGTTCTGGAAGTAGTGCTTCATGGTCTTCAGCAGCAGGAGCCAGGCCCAGCATTTTAAACCCATTTTGGAAACTTATTTCTCCTTTTCTCCCCCCACTGAGAAAATCCAACCCCATACCATATAAACAAAAAACATCCGTGTCACTGCAGGAATTGTTTCTTATTTTAGCACAATTGATGTAAAACTCTAACCAGACATCTCTACATTGAGGCTGTTGAATGCTAATGATTTTAAAGACCATACAGTATTTTTTATAGCTTTAGTTTTGGAGGTGGGGAGAGGCAGTAGTTTAAATGTGTCCTGTAGGATGGATATTTCTGTTCTTGATTTATATTGAGTGGTGTGTAGAAGAATGATACTTATTTAGTATTACTGCAGGAAAGCTAGGTTAAATTTCTGGGCTTGTATAACATTAAGGTTGTTAGTGGTGGTTCAGTTTTCTTGAAGCTAGTGGTGCTCGACCAGGGTGTGCAAAGTCCCACATGACTTCCTGATCACTTCTGCACACAGGTCAGTCGGCTTCTTACCTCCTCTTAGTTACTGCTTCTGAACCATCTCTTAGAAGCAGATACCATAGCAACACACAGGATTTTCCGTTCATAATATGCAACGTGGAATTTAGGAATGTAACACTGCCAGAGTTGTGGCCCTGTTCTGAATTCCCATATTTTAACTGGAATTTCCAACAGGTGTTTCTTTAGCAATAGTGTTACAAAAGGTGATTAGTGTTTCAGTGGTAAATATTATTTCCTCCCTAGTCATAGATTGTTTTTCTGAAAACTGTGGCGGTGGGAACTTAAGATATATGAGAAAGATAGGCTGGAGAATTGAGGTTATGAGCAAATGTGTTAGAGCCTTTGGGGGAAAACAACTAAAATAAAATACCTACCGAAGATACTGTTTATGACTTTTAAAATAAACTGTGCTGAGGTATACTTTACATGCCGTGAAATGCGTACCTCGTTGAATTTCGGCAAATATGTGTACCTGTATAATTACCACGGTTCAAGTCAAAGCTCATACGCTCATTACTGAAAGGTTCCTTGATCCCGCTGCATTCAGTCCCACTCTCTACCTCCATCCCAGGCAACCACTGATCTGCTTTCTGATGCTTCAGATTAGTTTTGCTTCTTTTGAAATCTTATGTAAGTGGACTTTCATTCTTTTTTTCTGGTTGGTAGGCAGAATAAAGACCCCTTAAAGATCTCCATAGTTTATTTCTGGGAACCTGTGACTATATCTTACTTTGCCTAGCAAAAGGTATTTTGCAGATGACATCAAGTTAAGGCCTTGAGATGGGGAGATTAGCCTGGATTATACAGGAGGGTATAGTTGATTTGAGACTTTAAAGACTGTAGTCTGAAAGATGACTTCTGAAGAATGGTCAGAGAGATACAATTTGGCAAAGCTAGTTTTGAAGATGGAAGAAGGGGACCATAAACCAAGGAATATAGTCTGCCTTAGAATCTAGAAAGTTAAAAAAATGGATCTCTCCCCTATAACCTGCAGAGAGGAATGTGGTCCTGCTCTTATACCTTAATGTCAGCCCAGTGAGACCTGTGTCAGACTTCTAACTTATGGAACTAAGATAATAAGTTTGCTGTTATAAGCTACTAAAATTGTGATACTTTTTAGACAGCAGCAACTGTTTTCTTTTAATCTTAGCTTTTTTTTTTTTTACTTTTTACAGAGTCATTTATGTAGTCATTTCACTAATTTAGTTCCTTTTTATTTGTGGAATCATTTCATTGTATGGGATGTACCACAATTTTTTATTCATTCATGTATTGATGGATATTTGTATCTTTTTCGATTTGAGCTATTAAAACTAAAGCTACCATGAAAGAGTATTTGTGTATGAGTCTTTTTAAAAAATTTTTTAAAAGATTTTTATTTTATTTTTAGAGAGAGGGGAAGGGAGGGAGAAAGAGAGAAACATCAATGTGTGGTTGACTCTTGAGCACCCCCTACCTGCAATCTGGCCCTCAGGGAACACCCAACCCAGACATGTGCCCTTTGGTTCCCAGGCCCATTCTCAATCCACTGAGCCACACCAGCCAGGGCTAAATTATTTTTAAACAATTAAAAAATAATCCTAGATAAGATTAATTCTTGGTTGGTGAATTTGCTGTGTTAAGTCTTCATCTGCTGTTAATCAAATAGGAGGCACTGGGCAGGTCAGTTTAGTTTTCTCTGGATCCACAAAACATAATAATGATACACGTCTTTGTTGCAAACCACTCTTAAAGGGGTGTGGTTCTGCAGGGTAGCATTAGCTGAATAGGAATGTGAGAGCAGGAATTGTGAAGAGCAAGAGCTGAATAGATTTTTAGGAAAGCTATATGGAAAATAGAAAAATAACAGAGGGAGTTAGAAGCTGTAAGTTCAATTAGGGCTAAGCTCTAATGAGGGCTAGAGAGATCTACATAGAAAATAGAAAATATATAGAAATATGTAGAACCTTGCCTGAGTAGGTGAGGAAAGTAAATATGAATACAGCAATTTTCTACAAAAGCTTCGAGTGGCCCTCAAATCAGTCATTTGGCTCTGGAGAAACCAGAGAGGAGCAGCAGTGTTCTGGGAGTGAAAAGTAAGATGCATAGTACAGAGTGGATGTAGTAAGTTAAAAGGAAACTCTTGTGGACTGAAAAAGAAGGGTGTCAGCTGGGAGCATCTTTGAAGATTTGCAATACAGCCAGGCCAATTTGAGTAGTCTAAAACAAAACTTGCAATTTGTTACAGTTGTATTTAATTTATTCCTGTAATTTCTTCTCACTGTTATCAGTCTGAATCAACTTGGAACAAATTGTATTTAGCAGTGTTTAGGACAAAAGAGTACTGTACCTACCGAGCAAGCTCCTTTTTTTTGGTGGTAAAAAATTCCTCAGAGTTTACCAGCTGAGACGGGGAATATAATGCAGGTGTTCTGGAATACAGCTGGTTTCACACTTGGCCCGTTTACCACTTTATTACGTAAGCCACCACCAGCCGGCAGAGGCCAGTGCGACTGTTTGTTAATAATGCTTCTGATTCAGACTGATAAAGTTAAGCTATATTTGGGCATGTATACTTAAAAGATACTTAATAAGTAGGGATGGTGCAATCTGAAAACGTGGCTTAAAGGGTCATAGAGGTGGGTCTGTTCTGGGATGTGATTTTTCATACTTCAGTGATACTGGGCAAGTGAGCCTGCATTCTCTTCACCGGAGCTGTGTCACTCTGTAAATTAAGGCCATGGAACAGCATCTTTATTCAGGACCTGTCATATTCTGTGATCCTACGATTTTCTGTTTGTTTATTGTCATTAGTTTTTCTGAGCTGTCTTAGAAACAAATACATTGTATGTATATAACCTTATTTCCAGGGGAGACTGAGTTTTGAGTCCTTAATAATAATCAACTCACATTCCAAACCTTTCATCAGTGGTGGACTTGTATTATTGCAATATATGTTGAGGTCAGAGCTCATGGATTCTCACAGGTTGTTCCTGTTTGTGTCCTAATTTTGGAAAGAAGGTTAAAAAAACCCTTTGTGACTGTTTTTCCTTATTTATGAATGGTCTACTCTGTTCTCAGCCTACCTTAACTGAATTATGTCACAGAATCCTTAGACCATTTCTGTCAGTGGCCTTCTTCATGGCCCTTGAACAGAGGGTTATGTGTGACAACATTTTTTCTCATAGAAAAGTCATTTTGGGGTTTGGAGATAGAGCTAAGAATACCACCAAAAAATGGAATAAAATTCATAGAACAGTATTAAACAATATGATGGGGGGAAACAGTGTTTGAATCTCTGTATTTCAAAAGGATAATTGATTTTATTTTTTTGCTAGCTAACTCAGTCTGTAGTTTCTGAAAGAGGAAGAAAGAATCAGGGACTGGCCAATTTTCTTTCTTTTTAAAAAAATTTTATTTATTTATTTTTAGAGAGGGAAAGGAGGGAGAAAGAGAGAGAGAGAGAAACATCAATGTACGGTTGCTGGGGGCTGTGGCCTGCAACCCAGGCATGTGCCCTGACTGGGAATCGAACCTGTGATGCTTTGGTCCGCAGCCCGCGCTCAATCCATTGAGCTATGCCAGCCAGGGCTTCAATTTTCAATTGTAGTGACGTGGAGACTTTTGTGCTCTGGATTTTGGCATGCATAGAAGGTGCTCTGAGTGCTTCTTAGCGGGTACATTTGCTTTTCTTTTGGTCTATTTTGCTTAGTGTTAAGGAATTGAGGACTCTTATCTCCTGCTAAAATGTCAACTCCTTTGACGCTACACTTATTTGTCCCTCCTCCTCTGTATTCTTGACTGCACACTCCTTACCCTCCCCCCCAAAAAAAATACACTCAGTGCCAGCTGTTTTTTAAAATATCTTCCTTACTGTTGACTTTTTCCATTTCTAGAGATGATGAATAGTCAGGTACGGTTGGCTCTTGGTTACCAGCATCCTGATTGTCCTGAAAATTACCCTTTTTGACTTTTAGTTTGATATGTTTACCCTTGCTATAGAAGCACAGGTAGGTGACAGAAAAATGGGACCTTTTGGTTTAACCTTATGGGGAAAATCATGCTCTGTTGCATGTCTCATGCTCTCAGTGTAGGTGATCAGGGATGATAGAAACACATATATACCTACTTTAAGATTTGTTTACACTGGCATTCCTCACTTATTTTAGAATAATTTTAGAGCATAGATTGGCATACTGTTTCTGTAAAGACACAAGTAGTAAATATTTTAGGCAACCATTCAAGTTGGCTTGTTGTAGTGGGAAACCAGCCATAGCCAATATGTAAATGAGTAGACATGGCTGTGTTCCAATAACATTATATTTATGATAGACACTGAAATTTGAAGGTTGCATAATTTTTACATTTTCTGCCACCTCACCATTTAAAAATGTAAAAAACAGGTTGGATTTGGCCTGTGGGCCATAGTTTGCTAACTCTTGTTTAGAGCAATGATGATATAGTCTTGTGCTATTTGAGTAATTAATTGTATAATATAAAATTAGCAAAATAAGCTTTTTAAAAATTTTTTTTAAAGATTTTATTTATTTATTTTTAGAGAGGGAAGGGAGGGAGAAAGAGAGAGAAAGAGAGAGAGACAGAAACATCAATGTGTGGTTGCTGGGGGACATGGCCTGCCACCTAGGCATGTGCTCTGACTGGGAATCGAACCTGCGATGCCTGGTTCGCAGCCTGCGCTCAATCCACTGAGCTACACCAGCCAGGGCCAAAATAAGCTTTTAAGTTAAAAAAACCCCCCTGATATCAGCAGATTACATAGCCACCTCAAACTTCAGTTCCCTTATATATAGAATGGGAATAAAACAAGTATTTTAAATTATAGTTCTTTGCTTTAAAGTTTTTTGAAGATTTTATTTATTTATTTTTAGAGGGGAAGAGAGGGAGAGGAACATCATTGGTTGCGTCTTGCACAGCCCCCACTGGGGACCCGGCCCACAACCCAGGCGTGTGTCCCGACTGGGAATTGAACCAGTGACCCTTTGCTTTGCAAGTTGGCACTCAATCCACTGAACCACACCAGCCAGACAAATTATAGTTCCTTATTATAAATAACAACCTGTCTTGGCTCTTGCAAGTGGAGTAGAGAAATGAAGAATATTAGGTAGATCAGAAAGTCATTGGAGAGTGCTGGAGACAGAGACTTAGTCCAGGCTTTTGGGAACATTTTCCAAAACCACACCGCAGAACTAGGTTTGAGAAAGCTAGTGGTGCTGAGCACTAAATGTCAGGTTCTGTTCAACTGGATTGCAGATGCTACCACTGTTAGCTCTTGTGCTCTTTTCCGCGATAGAAACTTCATGTGGTAACCACTGGGAAATGTTCATGTCGCTGCTCCCTCAGCCGCCGCCATCAAAAGCCAAATGTATCTGCTGTCTTGGGCTTGAGCAAAAATGGAAATTCTACTCCTCCCTTCCTTCCAAATCAAAGTCTTTGGGGAGTTTATATGTTAGATGTAGAATAAATTCCTTCATTTTAATTTCTAGTATAGTAATGATAACTAACTCTGTATATACAAGTTTTTTTGAGATCCTCTGTTTTTAGGAGTGCAAAGGGGTTGTAAACCCAAAATTTTCAAGAACCATTGTTGTAAATTATCACTATTTTTAGGATTATTTGTTCCCTTCAACATCAAAATCTGGAGAAAGATGGCACATTGGCCATGTAAATCAGTCAGTCTTGTTGAGAAGCACCAGTTGGTACAATTGGCTGAGCCTCTGTTCTGTGGCTGTTTTTTGTGAGGCCGTTGCTTAGGCCTTGAGGTTGCTGGGAAAGGTGTTGACAGGCTTTCAAGGAATGGAGTATGTACATGATTACACACAATTACAGAAGTCTCCGCAGCTGGACTTTTTGGTGAGCCTTTACATGGGACAGAAATATTTCCACTCTTGGTTATTTTAATGGGTGCATGTACATTTGTCTACCTTAAATTATTCTCCATACCTTTTCCTTTTGAGGACCTGACCTGGAAATCTAGCCACATGTATACTCCCCTTTCAAGAACTGGTATGAACCTCACTCTGTTTTCCTTTCTTGACAGTGTGGACCGCAAGATGTACTGTCCAGTGGAAGGATTTCTGCCTTTAACTTCTCTTAAGAACTTCCAGAATGGGGCAATATGATTGAAAGAATCGATTGCTGGATGATACCTGTAATCCAGGCTCATATTTTTCCCTTCTAAGTTGTGCGTGGAGAATCCCCTATATGTAACGATAGTCCTTGTTTGAGGAAGAAGTAGCAGTGCATCTGGGGTAGGCACACTGAAAATGCGAGCCATCCATCTGCTGCTGTTTCCCAACAGTCTGAATCCTTTCTGTGTACCATCCCACGTGATCATGTAATCTCTCTGTCCCATCAGCTTTGACTTTGTGGATCAGGTGATGATAATTCCTAAAGGACAGTTACCTGTGGCTAAATGTTTATTCTGTACCAGGCAAAGGTACAGGAATTGTTTCCAAAAGAAAATTTTGGTTTTATAAAGAAGGTATGACTTTGCCCTAAAAACTCCTAGGGGGTTTGTGCTGTGATTGTCCTAGACAGGTTTGTGAGTGGCTTCTCATAGCATTGATCTGTTGACACTTTGAGCTTCATTAGAATCAGAGGGTCATTATGGTCAAATGGCAGAGCTACTTGTACTACATCCTGGATTGGCTAGAGAATTTTCTCTTCCTCTGGGCCACACTTAAATTGATGGGTTTCAGGTCATTCAGTAAATAGAGCAGCACACCCAAATTGTGTATGTCATTTCCAATATCCAAAGAAGCCCAGCAAGTTTTGCCACTTCTTTTTTTGTTTTGGAAGGTACAAGGTATATTGATGTGTTTTTCATTTGGAGGGGATATCTTGACTTGCTGCACTCATTGGCTGCTAGAACTTCATAGTGATGGCAGGAACCTGTATTTTGGCATACATGTCTCATTAAGGCAGCTAGCATACTGCCCTTTCCTTCTCACTAGGTCCTTTTGGCTTGATTTTATCAGTGTAGTGTCAGTGTGGCGAAATAACGAAGGTCATATGAAAGCTAGAAACTTGACTTAGCCTGAGGCAATGTACTGTTCTCCAAGCCAGATGAAAGCACATTGCTTCTGGAATTCTTTGTAGAGATAGAGAAATCATTTGCCAGAACTGTGGCTTCATACCAAGTACTGCACTAAGGAGATCAAATTTGGATTGCCAGCTATGCTTGTAGTCGTTACGTTTAAAATAACAGACATTCTCTAAAAACATTGGTGTGTTCTGCATTAGCCAAACAGTCGTATTAAATGAATATCTTTCAGGGAGTGCAATCTTGCGCCTTCCAATTCTTCGATGATTCCCCAGGAATGCACTATTTTATTTGGAGGGAGAGTTCTAGGGGTCTCTGTCTGACTTGTCTGATGTAATACTACCCTATTACTCCACTTCAATGGCATCAGTGTGGGATTTTTGTCAACTGGTGGTCATCTGAGACTACTATTTTTCAGCTGTACATTTAGCATTTGGAGAAATAACCATCAAATGGGAGGAGTGATCTGCTCTCTGATAAGTGGACTTCATGTATTTTTTGACTACTATAATCCCTCATTCTGACACATCACAGTAGTGCTATCTTTGTCCTTAGAGATAAGTTTAAGTAAGTGTTAGATTTTATAATCACAGAAATGTTGGGTTATTCCCCCTTCCCAAGTGCATGATTACCCTGATAAGTAGCTGTTGATCATTTGTGGAAAACCAAGAGGAAAATCACAGTACTTATGATGTAATCATAGAGCCCATGGAAGGGTGCTTTGCTGTGTACCTTTATTCTGGAGGCTCTGCGTCTGGGAACTGAGGGGCTGTAATTTTCTGTTTTGGTGGCTGCGTTCCTCTGTTTGGTCTCTTTCTATGCCTACAGTTGTTTATTTATACAGATTAGGAATCAGCATTTATTTTAGATTAAATATTTTAGGCTTTATGTGCTGTATAGTTTCTGCAAAAACTACCCAACACAGACATTGCAGGGCTAAAATAGCCATAGATAATACATAAATGGCTTGTCTGTGTTTCCATAAAACTTTATTTACAAAAACACAATGGGTCAAATTTGAGCTGCAGGTTGTAGTTTGTGTGTATGTCGTACAATCATACAGGATTATGGTTGGGTGTCCTAATATGGTTTTAGGGACTTTCCAAGATTCTTCCAAACTACTTTTATAACCACTAGGTTCCTGTTTCCTTAATCTTGCTTGGTGCCACTTGATGTTATACTTAAGTAGTCAGCAAGGTCGGACTATGCATTTTGGTCCTGACAGCACTAGAGTGGGGTTTGGCAGACTACAGCCTTGCAGGCCAAACATGGCCTGTGGTCGTGTTTTTATGACTGACAAGCTAAATATGTTTTCACGTTTTTAGGTAATTGAAAAAAAATGAAAAGAATGATAGTATTCTGTGACAAGTAAATGTTATGTGGAATTCATGTTCTCATCCGTAGGGATTTGTTGGAATGCAGCCGTGTTAATTTGTTCATGTGTAGCTTAGGCTGATCTTCACAACAGCAGAGTTGGGTACTTGCAACAGATACCTTGTAGCCTTTGGAATAAATTGCTGTCTGGTCTTTTGTAGAAAAAAGTTTGCTGATTCCTAATCTAGAGATTAGAGAAGAACTCTTCTGTCATATTTAGTAACTGCTTTGTTCTTTTTCAGTGCTTTGGATGAAGAATCGACACTGTGAATGTCACTTTTTCCCGAACTCTCTAATACTGTTTGAATCAGTAATTGTACTCCACTGTCCTTGTCCTCATGCCCCTCATAGCTTTTCTTCTTGGACCCCAAAACCTTGTTTTCAGTAGGCACTTCATTACAGATGCCCACAGTTGATAATTGAATTTGTCATAGCTTGAATGGACTACCAGAGGCTCATCTTACATAATTGTGTCTTCACTGCATTCAGACGCAACCAGATTAGATAGCATGCTCAGATTTCCATTACCTTGAAGATTTGCTCTCCTCCTCAGAGTGAGTATAGGAATTTAATAATATTAGTCAGTTTATTGGTTTGTTTGTTTTTTTTTACCAGGTGCAGACGCTGAGCTAAGTGCTTTTTACATGTAAGAAGTGCTAAGTACAGTGCCTGATGAATACGTATTCAATAAAGGGAAGCTAATGTTTATTTCTTGTTTTAGAAATAAATGTCTTCCATCCTCCCCTTCACATGCTGTAAAAACTTCATTAACTATTAGAATATGTTAAATGATATTAAAGATCATTGGAGTGATTAACATTAAACCAATATTTTTTTGCCTATAATATTCCTTCTCCTCAAAGACTTGTAGATAAATATAGTCAATTCTCATTCACAGTACTTACATTTATAAAGTTGCTGTGACTACTGAATTAGCAAGTACTGAACTGTTGTTCCTAGGGGAAATACAGGGTTAGGTTCCTATGAGCTTCTGGTCACAACATTTTTGTCAGCTGGCCAGTAATAAGCTTGTTTTGTGTGTTTCTGTTTAAAGACACATTATTTAATATATATTGTTGATTTCATTAGCATTGCACTCACGACCAACAGCATTATAACTCCTACATGAGTGAAGCTGGTAGGTTTCCCCAAATATTTGGTGTATCTGGGTTAGTACTGGCAGTTGAAATCTGTCTGATGCAATATGTTGTTCTTTCTCCCTGTGGCCTCTATATTGAATGGGAATTTTGGTGTGATGGGTTATATGGAGTGGGATTAGGTACAGACCAGCAAATCAGACCATCTCCTAGGGAGTGGGGGTGAGGAACGGGCAATGTGCTGCCATTCTCACTTTTATAGCTGGAGACTTTTAAGTACTTAACGGGGAGCAGTGCTTTGGCATATTTCATTCCATTGGTTTGAAGAGCTTGCTCCCTGTTCTTCACCCCATCTACTCCCATCCCCCTTATTTCTTTCTTCACATTAGAGGGCTCATGTGCCCTCTGTCTTTCTGTTCTGCTCTTCTCTCAGGCCTGGGTACTCATGGGAAGCTTCCAGGTAGAAATGCCTGCTTAATTAGAGACCAGCTCTCTGGCTTTATACTAAAGGCAAAAGCTACCACCAGCAGCATTTCTGTTCACAAAGTGAGAGGGGGAGGGGTCATTTGCCCAAAATAAGGTAATGCAGCACCCTGATGAAGTACCGTGATTGTTTCTTCCTCTTTGTAGTTGTGGTTACTTAGACTAGAATTTGGAACTTTTCTAGGGTGTTCTTGGAAAGCCTTTGGTGTGCTATATGTGGTTTCTTCTTTTTTCCTTAGTGAATTGGCTCTTCTGCTATCTGTCTGCCAGAGTTCTTTAAAATTTATGATCATCCAGTGAGTTTTTCCTTGTTTTGCAAGAGTTCTGTTGTTTTGTTTTGTTTTAAATTTTGTTCCTGACATTTCAGTGGAACCCTGGGAAAGAAAGAGAAGAGAGGTAAATACATTTATTCAGCCCACTGCCTTGAACTGTAACTAATTTTAGACCGATTTTAAAGGTAGATAAATTCCCAAGCACATTTGTCTCTCAATATGAATGACTTCTTTTGTGCCCTAGAAGAATTACCGTATTTTGCTGTGTGTAATGCATTTTTTTTGCCCAAATTTTTGAGAGAAAAATAAGGATGTGCATTACACATGTGTAATATTTGCAAAATACCCTGTATCTGTTGTGTTTTGTAATATTTGTTACAAAATTCCCTTATAATGCAAAATCCAAATATCTAAATATAAATAAATAACAAATTGAATTAAGAAATTAAAATGAAAGCTTTTTTCCTGCAAACTTGGGCCAAAAATGTGGGTGTACATTATACATGGCAAAATACAGTACCAAATCTTGTGTTTCCCCCAATAAGAGTGTTTTAATTTTCAGTCTCTGCTAGAATGCTTGCTGCTCTGTCTGGGTGTATGACCTCTTGTGGAAGAAAAGATGCCCAACCACAGTGATGTTGCTGGCCAACACCTTCTGAGTGGCCTTTTAAATTTTTTTTATTTTGGTGGTATATAAGGTTATACATGTGAGTGAAGTTATTTTTTTGAGACAATATGTATTGGAAAATATTCCATCACTTATGAAAATGGTCAGAAAATTGATGAAATTGGATTGTAATCGCCCGTGATGCATAGCAAAGAAGAGAATAATTTTTTTAAAAGATTTTATTTATTTATTTTTAGAGAGAGAAATAGAGGGAGATAGAGGGGGAGAGAAACATCAGTGTGAGAGAGAAACATCAGTTGCCGCCTGTGTGCATCCTGACTGGGAACTGAACCTGCAACCCAGGCATGTGCTCTGACTGGGAATTGAACCAGAGACCTTTCTCTTGATGGCGTGATGCCCAACCAACTAAGCCACACTGATCAGGGAGTAGGGAATCATTTTTAAAAATGATTTAGTAAAAGTCTGGGGAAAAGAGGGAAAGAATGGCCAGATCATTTTTGTTCTTTGCTGTCTTGTATGGGTGTGCAGTGTAGATTTAGTATTTTGCTGGAGGGGGAATAGTATGGTACTTATGTCC
The DNA here is from genome assembly GCA_004024845.1 of Tonatia bakeri. NCBI lineage: Eukaryota > Metazoa > Chordata > Mammalia > Chiroptera > Phyllostomidae > Tonatia > Tonatia bakeri. Next base: position 154,173 of record PVIA01002361.1, on the reverse strand, counting down.
CAAACTTTTTTTTACAGATTTTATTTATTTATTTCTAGAGAGAGGGAGAGAGGGAAACATGAGGTGCATGGATAGGTTGCCTCTTGCACACCCCCAACTGGGGACTTGGCCCTCAGCCCAGGCCTGTGTCCTGACTGGGAATAGAACTTTAGGTTTCCAGGCTGACACTCAATTCACTGAGCCACAACAGACAGGGCACTGACATCTATTTATTTAACACCTTGTAAACATTGTTGTTACTATTGTTGTAATGCCTTTAGGCTATTAGGTACAGGATTTTACTGCCCATGTATTTTAAACCATCAGGCCTTTGATCAAGAATCAGGCTGTATCAGTGGGTACACAGCCGCAACAAAGACAGTGCTGCCTTATGTTGGTGGCTTTTAGACTCCTGTAGTCTTGTGGTCCACAGTAAGACATACAGCTTCATTGCTGCCCTGTGCCTGTATGTTTGACACTGAAATTTGTGAATTTCATGAAACAGTATGCGCCTTTCCTGTGATAAACTCACATTGTCTATTTCATTAATAAACAGGATATGCCCTAGTAACTTGATTTCATGATGCACTACTTGGTTGATCTAGACCCAGATTTAGATGCCGGTCTTTTAGGAAACTTTCAGATTGACGTAGGTGGGTGGTTCTGGCTTGGATTTTCCTTCTTTGAGTCTGTTTTTGCAGCTGAACTCAGAGTAATGACATCTTGTTAGCTTAATTGTGAGGATTAGAAGTCGATGTGGAATGTCTAGCAGAGCTAGGAGCGATGTCAGCGGTCCCCAACCTTTTTCTGCACCAGGGACTGGTTTCGAGGAAGGCAGTGTTTCCACAGATGGGCGGAGGGTGGGGCTAGAGACAGGAGGTGGAGCTCAGGCAGTAATGTGCGCAGAGCGTTCCTCACCCACCACTCACCTCTGGTTGTGTGGTCTGGTTCCTAATGGGCCATGGACCACTAACAGGCTGTGGCCCCTGGGCTTGGGGACCCCTGATGTAGATATTTAATAATTGGGAGGTTTTCATTTTCAGTGTTATTACTATATGCCACCTGTTATACAAGGTAGGCACTGAGATTCAAACATTCTTGTCTCTAGGGAGGTAGGTTACACTTTATCAGTGTAGAGACACATAGACATACTTACCCTAGAGGGTGAGGCGGAAGTAGGTAGAGTATGTAAGAGGTGGAATAACCTACAGGAGGAAATCAGAGTTGGGAAATTATAGATGTGCCTTTTTGTTGTTGTTTTGACTTTTAAGGAACAGTGTCTCTCAGATTACCTCCAGCCAAATGGAGTTTTAGTTCAGGGATGCATAAGGGATGTTAGGGAAAACAGGAATCATTTTAAAACCACAAAACCAGGCATTTCAGAGAATTATAGTACTATTTTGACCGTAACTGATTGTTTTCATTTTCTGACTTCATGGATAATTGGCACATCTCCTAGACTATAACGGTCTAGGGACTGATTCTCATGTTTCCCTTCAGTAGCAGCAGTACTGGGCTCCAACTTTAGTATTCTGCCATCGTAGCTCGGTTTTGTGTCCCACTAGATGAGGTTTTACTCTCCTGTGCTTTATGATTTCTGCTGCAGTGTGACTTCTGATTTCTGTTACACTCCTGGCTTCCTGCTTCCTGGTTTTTTGGTTGTAAGCAACAGAGATGGATTGTAGATAACTGAAGCAAAAAAAGAGAAAAGATGTGTTTATTGAAGCAAAGAAAAAGTGAAGAACAAGAAATCCAGTCACAGAAATCAATGGGCTGAACTAGTTGGCAGTGGTTAATAATCAGTTCCTGTTATTTTTCTCTATAGTTTTCTCTCTGTACATTTAGACATTCAGGAGAGAACCTCATTTGTCTCTGGCCAGGGTAGGAGAGGACACTCTCACTAAAACTCTCACATTTGGCGGCAGCAGCTTTGTAGTTCCTCTGCAACAAGACTAGAGTGCTGTTCCAGAAGGGAGACTGGGTGCTGGCACCGGGAAACAACAGATGTCCCTTACTGTGTGTGTGTGTGTGTATTTTATTCAAACTTTAGAGAGAAGATAAGGTCTGGTTCTTTTTTTATTCTCCCTTTTTTTTCCCATTGCGTCCTCTTGTACCCCATTCCCCCCTGCAGTCACCACACCATTGTCCTTGAGTCCTTGTTGCTTGATCTCTCCATCTACCCCCAGCCCCCCTCCCCACTAGCTGTCATCCTGATGTGGGTCTCTTTTGCTTGCTAAGTTTGTTCATTAGATTCCACATATGAATGAAATCATATGGTATTTCTCTTTCTCTGACTGGCTTATTTGACTTAGCATAATGTTCTCCAGGTCCATCTGTAATAAAGGGTAAAATTTTCTTTTTTTTACAGCTGAGTAGTATTCCATTGTGTAAATGCCACATAGTCGTTTTATCCACTCATCCATCTACTGATGGACACTTGAGCTGTTCCATATCTTGGCTATTGTAAATAACACTGCAGTGAACATAGGCAGGGGTGCTTATGTTCTTTCGAGTTAGTGTTTTAGGTGGCTTCAGACATATTCCCATAAGTGGGATCTCTGGGTCAAAAGGCAGATCCTTTTTTAGTTTTTTGAGGTATCTTCATACTGCTTTCCACAGTGGCTGCACCAGTCTGTGTTCCCACCAACAGTGCGAAAGGGTTCTCCTATGTCTTCATCCTCACCAGCACTTGTTTGTTGATTTACTGATGATACCATTCAGGTGTGAGATGAGATCTCATTGTGGCTTTAATTTGCATCTCTCTGATGATTAGTGATGTTGAGCATCTTTTTATATGTCTCTTGGCCCTCTGTATGTGCTCCTTGGAGAAGTGCCTGTGCAGCTGCTTTAGGATGAAATGTTCTGAAGATATCAGTTGAATACATTTGATCTATTCTTGTGTGCCATTTAGAGCTGCTGTCTCCCTGCTCATTTTCAGTCTGAAAGATCCATCCACTGAGCTCAGTGGGGTGTTAAAATCCCCTCCTACGGCTGTATTTCTGTCAAATTCTCTATGTCCATCAAGATTTGCTTTACATATTTAGGTGCTCCTATGTTGGGTACATAAGTGCTTACTAGGGATATATCCTCTGGTTGGGTTGTTCCCTTTATCATTATGTAGTGACCTACCTCTTACTGTAGCCTTGGTTCTAAAGTCAATTTTGTTGGATATAAGTATTGCTACCCTACCTTTCTTTTCCTTTCTATTTGTGTGAAATACCTTCTCCATCCCTTTACTCTTAGTCTGTGTGTATCTTTCATTCTGAGGTGAGTCTCTTGTAGACAGCATCTATATAAGTCTTGTTTTCTTGTCCATTGAGCTACCCTGTGTCTTTTCACTGGAGCATTTGAGCCATTTACATTTAAGGTGATTATTGATAATGTATTTATTGCCATTTTATTTTTTAACTATTTTCCTCTTCCCCCCCCATTTTCTTCTGTTCTTAAAGCAAGCCCTTGAACATTTGTTGCAGTACTGTTTTGGTGTTAACAAGCTCCTTTACCGTTAGTTCCTTATTCCCCTTCAATTTTAAATGATAGCCTTACTGGGTAAAGTAGCCTTGGTTGTAGGCCCTTGCTTTTCATCACCTTGAGTATTTCATGCCACTCCCTCCTGGCCTGAACTATTTCTGTTATATGATCAGATGACAGTGTAAATTGGTGCTCCCCTGTAGGTAGCTAACTTTTTTTTCTCTTGTGGTTTTTAGGATTCTCTCCTAGTTTTAAGCCTTGTCATTTTAATTAAGATGTGTGTTGGCGTAGGCTTCTTTGGGTTTATCTAATTTGGGATTCTCTGAGCTCCCTGAATTTGTGTGTCTTTTTCTTTTACCATATTGGGGAAATTTGGGGTTATTGTTTCTTCAAATAGGTTCTCAATCCTTGATTTACTCTCTTCTCCTTCTGGTATTCCCATGATGCAGATGTTGTCCATAGGTTTTTTAAGCTCCCCCAATTTTTTTTTATTCTTTTTTCCCCCCCTATTCTGCTTGGGTGTTTTTTCTACATTGTCTTCCAAATCACTGATTCAGTCTTCTGCTTCATCGAATCTGATGTTTATTCCTCTCAGTGTCTTATTTCAGATACTTCATTCTTTATTTCTGACTGGTTCTTTTTTATTTTTTCTGTGTCTTTTTTCATGCCATTTAGTATTTTTATAATCCTTAGTGGAAACTCTCCATCTGATAAATTGCTTGCTTCCGTTTCCTCTAGTTCTTCTTCTGGAGAATTTTCTTGTTCTTTCATTTGGGGTCTGTTTCTGTGTTTTCCCATTTTGGCTGCGTCTTTGTGTTTGTTTCTATGTATTAGGTAGATCTGCAAGACTCTGGTGCAGGCCTAAGTCAGACCCTGCCTATGACTGGCCCTGAGCAATCTGTTTGGAGCTATCAGTGATCCACAGCTTATGGCTCCCTTTGTTGGTCCTGGGTTTGTGCAAAAAGACACAAAGAACATCTAGTTCTTAATTGTTATCCAGTATAGAGTGTGTTTATGGGGCATATATCTGGTGTAAAAAGAAAACAAATTATTGGAGCGTATGTGAATAGGGCTTAGGGCATATATCCCTAGCTGAAGGCGTAGGTAGATACACTGTGCCTGGTTGCACAACCAAAAGGACAACAACAAATTTAAAAACAAAAAATAACCAGAACTGCTAGAAAATGGAACTGTATGGAAGTCTGACAACCAAGGAATTAAAGAAGAAACATTCATCCAGACTGGTAGGAGGGGTGGAGATGGGCAGCTGGGGCAAAGACGACTTGTGGTAAGGTGGTGGCTGGAGGACCTGGCGGTCCCACTTTTCCATGCGGATAAACCAGGAGAAACAACTGGGGAGTGAGACAGACCGTGCAACCTAGGGTTCTAGTGTGGGGAAATAAAGCCTCAAAACTTACGGCTGTAAAATCCTGTGGAAGTTGCAGAGGCAGGAGAAACTCCTAGTCTCACAGGACAGTTCGTCAGAGAGACCCACAGGGTCCTAGAAGGTATGCAGGCCCACCCACCCGGGAATCAACACCAGAAGAGCCCAATTTGCTTGTAGGTAGCAGAGGAAGTGAGTGAAAGCTGGCGAAGAGCCAAGCAAGCAGCATTGTTCCCTCTCTGACCCCTCCCCCACATACAGCACCACAAGGCAGCCACATGGGTTGTCCAACCCTGGCGAATACCTAAGGCTCCATCTCTTATTATGTAACAGGTGTGCTGAGACAAAGAAACATGCCCCAAATGAAAGAACTTATCAAAGCTCCAGAAAAAATACAACTAAGCAATGAAAAGATAGCCAGCCTATCACATGCAGAGTTCAAAACACTGGTAATCAGGATGCTCACAGAAATGGTTGAGTATGGTCGCAAAATAGAGGAAAAAAGGAAGGCTATGCAAAGTTGAATGAAGGAAAATGTTCAGGGAACCAATGGTGAAGAGAAGGAAACTGGGATTCAAATCAGTGGTTTGGAGCAGAAGGAAGGTATAAACATTCAACCAGAACAGAATGAAGAAACAATAATTTAAAAAAGAGAGAGAGAGAAAGAGAAAGAGGGGGGGTGTTTAGGAACCAGTGGGACAACTTTAGATGTCTCAACATCTGACTCACAGTGGTACCCAGAGTGGAAGAGAAAGAGCAAGAAATTGAAAACTTATTTGAACAAATAATGAAGGAAAACTCCCCCAATCTGGTGAAGGACATAGACATGCAAGTCCAGGAGGCTCAGAGAGCCTCAAAGAAGTTGGATCCAAGGAAGCACACACCAAGGCACATCATAATCATATTACCCAAGATTAGAGAGAAGGAGAGAATCTTAAAAGCAGCAAGAGAAAAGGAGACAATTACCTACAAAGGAGTTCCCATAAAACTATCAGCTGATTTCTCAAAAGAAATCTGGCAGGCAAGAAGGGGCTGGAAAGAAGTATTAGAAGTCATGAAAAGCAAGGCCATACATCCAAGATTACTCTATCCAGCAAAGCTGTCATTTAGAATGGGAGGGCAGAGTGCTTCCTATAAGAAGATCAAGTTAAAGGAGTTCATCATCACCAAGCCCTTATTATATGAAATGTTGAAGGGACTTACCTAAGAAGAAGAAGATCAAAGATACGAACAGTGAAAGACTCAAAATCACAACTATCAACAACTGAACCTAAAAAAAACACCCCAAAATGAACTAAACAAACAACTAGAACAGGGACAGATTCACAGAAATAGATATCGTGTGGAGGGTTACCAGTGGGTGGGGTGGGGGAGAGTGGGGGAAAAGGTACAGGGAATAAGAAGCATAAATGATAAGTACAAAATACAGAGGGGTAGGTTAAGAATAGAATGGGAAATGGAGAAACCAAAGAACTTGTATGTATGACCCATGGACATGAACTAAAGTGGGGAAATACTGGTGGGAGTGGGGGTACAGGGTGGAGGGGAATAAAGGGGAGAAAAAGAACTGGACAACTGTAATAACATAATCAATAACATATATTTTAAAAAACACATACCCCCCAAAAAATCCCTAAGTGATAGGAGAGAGTTAACAAGCAAATGTAATGTCATCCTGAGGATTTGGGATTTATTTATATTAAGCTGTCAAATTACATACTTTATTCATCTATTAGAAAGTTTAATCTGAAGGCATTTTAATGGTTGGAGTGAAGGCCTAGGGAGGGCTGTGTGAGGTCGAAATAAAACTATTGAGTTAGTTGAAGGCCAGGCTTACAAGCCCTCTCTGATGTGGCCCCTTCTACCTCTCTGATTTAATTCTGTACCAGTTCTTCCTTGGCTCTAGCCACACTTGGCTTTGTGCAAGTCAAGCTTGTTCTCGCCTCTGAGCCCATACCTTTGCTTGGGACTCTCTTACCTTTGTCGGTCAGTTGCTTGGATTCTTCTCATTTGTACCTTCACTCATGTGTCCCTTCTTCCTTTCCTGGCCATTATTCTGTAATCCCACAGCCTCTAAGGTGTTTTGGTACAAACATCCCTAAGGTCATTGGACCCACGGTTTGTTTCAGAGCAACATAATTTATGTTTTGTGCTTTGATCAAGAATAAGTGCTGTTTTAGGTGTATACTCAGGAATATATTCAGGAATATACTCAGGCCAGTTTGAAGCCTGTTGGAATTAACCCTCAGCCATGCTTTTTGTTTACATTTTTATTTTATTTTTTCTACTACAGTGTAAAGTCTACTACTGCAGAAATTGTGTCTGTGCTGGAAGATGTGAATGATTTTGTTACTGTGTTTACAAATTGATGGTGGATATTCAGAATGGCCAAAAGTATCTTCCATGTAGGTTCCCCGCTGCCCCCTCCCCCCCCCCACCCCCCGCCCCAGACTTTTAGGTTTAGAATCTAAGCATCTTGGGAAGGGGCAGGCACTTTGTGTAGTGGTGAGGTCAGGAGGCAGCAAGTGATAATCAGGAATGGGTGTGAAACTGAGGATGATTCTTATTCCTTCATCTTTCCTTGACTCCTCTTGAACCGTCTTCATGACGAGGCAAACATGCTAGTTTCTCCTTTTGTGTTTTCTGTGAAATGTCTCCTGTAAAAATAAGTATAGTATATTTTTTATAAACAGATGAAACAATAATAGCTACTCTTTCTTTAAGTACTTTTTATTTACCAAACATCACATTAACTTTTTTTTTTAAACATACAGTATCTCTAGTTTTATGTGGACACTACAGGGTGGACAGTACTATTGCTTTTTTGAGGAACTGTAATCTGAGGCTCAGAGTGAAGTACTACACTCAAGGCTTTTCTTAGTAATCACTTGGCAGAGGTAGATTGGACCTAGATCATGAGGACTCCAAAATCAGAGTTCTTCTCACTATACCATATAGTGGAAGCAGGAGATGGCAAGAACCTGGCAGTGAATCACTAACAACCTTTCATCACGCAGCGGGAATACATTCAAACTGGTGCCTCTTACAGGTAATCTCATCTGACATTAACCACAACTTCTGGGGGGCGGGGCAGGCGTTTGTCTTGTTCATTTCTCTCTATGTAAGTATTTAGAACTCAACCTTTTTTTACTTGGATTCATGTGAAATAGTCAAATAGATGTGTCGAAATGGTTGCCCCTATTTTGCTAAATAAATTCTCTTTATTCTCTGAAATGTACTTTCCTTTTGCTGTTGTGTCAGTGACCTTGCTATAAGTCTCAGTAATTTAACTGATATCCCAGTACATTTAACCCAAAATATTGTACCCTTTCGTTTTCAAAGCATTGCTAGATAGTACTTCTCTGAGGAGTTGTTAGCAATTACTTTAATCTAGGCTCTGATCATCTCTTTATGGGATTTCTATTTTTGCTTTCCTTTCAGGTACTTATTTTTAACTTAATCATTTTAAACATTTGAACATTTTGTACAACTCCAAGTTCAAAATGTACAAATGTATATACATTGAAAAATCTGACATCTGCTCCCTAGCCACTTGCTTCTCCTTGCAGCAACCAGTATTATCATTTTCCTAGGAGTTCTCCAAGAAGTGATTCCGTTATATTTAAAGAAATATGTAATGTTTTCTCTCAACTTAAAAAAAATAGTATATTATGCGTATCGTTTTGCTTTTCTTTCCCTTCCCCCTTGTATTCTAAAACTGTATCATGCCTTTCTCAGGACCTGAAGGGTTTCTTCATTCTTTTTTTTCTGACTGATCAGGCCACAATTGATGGACAATAGGTTGTTTAATTTCTATCGCTAATGCTGCAACGAGTAACTTTGTACGTGCAGTATTTTGCATGTATGCAAACATTTTGAAGGATAAATTCCCCACAGTGGGATTTTGGTGTGAAAGGATATGTACACTTCTAACTTGTACTGCCTGCTTGTCTCCGTGGTGGTTGTGCTAGTGGAGATGCCCACCAGCAGAGTTAGCGTGCACCACTGCAGAGTGTTCCAGCACTTTACTTCCTCACCACACTGGTAGGTGAAAAAATACTGTCTTGTATATCTTAATGGTTTGTGTTTCATTATATAATATACATAATACATTAAAAGGCACAAAAAATATAACTTGATGAGTTTCACAAATGAAACACACCTATGCAACCACTGTCCCGGTCATTGCTCCATCCCCAGCCTCTGGAAAGGTAGCCCATTATTCTGACTTACGTCATCAGTTCACTTTTCCATAGTTTCTTCAAGTCATACAGTGTGTGTCCTCTTGTATGGGTTCTTTTGCTCAGTATAAAATATCTGAGACCCATTCAGCTTCTTTCAAAAGTTATGGTTCGCAGTGAAACCATAATTTTCATTTTTCTTAGGAGGAGAGAGAATCTTACCATGTTTCAGGCTTTAAATTTTTATAGGCATCTTTTCATGTTTGCCTTCAAAGTTTTTATTTTCTGTAAGCTCTTTATTACCTATATCCATGAATGGAAAATCATTTTCTTATGGACTTATTTGTGTATAACGGGAGTGAATTCTTTACCTGGGCTATGAGTTACAGCTGTTTTTTATAGTTTGCTGTGCCTTTTGATTTTGCATGTGATGGTTCCTGCATGAATATTTAAAAAAGTAGATAATCTGATTAATATTTATGGCCATTAAAAACTTCCTTCATTATATTAGTTGTTTTCTCAATAGGCCTAGTGTCTTCTGAGCATCACACAACTTGTATTAAAGCACACCTCAGTGTCAGTAAAAGTGAAAGTGCAGTAGAGAAATTAAAAGTGGTAATTCTGAAAGTGAAATTTGAATAAAAATGTAAATGGAGTTCTAGAAGAATAGAATGTTCTCATTGCCACTTTTCAAGAGACTCTATATATGCACTCAGAGGAACTTAATGAAGGCAAACTTTAGGGACAAATGAGGAAAGTGGTGTGATGAAAAGGATAATAATGTCCCAGAGGAAGTGACTCTGGCAGAAAACTTCATACTAATGGAACTGTCACAGAGATATTTTATGACATTGAAAGTGCAAGGGATAAAAATCTTAGAAGCTGGTCCCAACTTCAGAGTGTGACAATTCCCCAAGATGTATAAAATATAAAAGATGATCACTCTGTTTCATAAGTTACACCACTAGAGGAGACAAGTGCTGTTCAAATTACTGGATAAGTTATTTACAGAGAAAGAAAGCCCTTTAGTTCACAAGGGTTCCCATTTCTGTATTAGTTTTGCTATGTTTTTATTTTCTTATACACTTTCAACTCGCAGTTTTTAATATTTTGCCAGTTTTAAAGTATGGAAAAGTTCCGACTGGTTAAGGTCATTTTGCTTGATCGTTTTTGTTGTCCTGTCTACTGTTCCAAATAATGAGGACTGCCTGTGTGTGCTTAAACAATAACAACAACAAATCCCCCAAACATCTTGAATTGACCCAATTTTCAGAGAGAAATCCCTTTATGGTCTTTAATGACCTTGGACTCTACCATAGGTGAACTAGAACTCCAAATAAGATATGTTTTTCTTGTATTTATGACTTGAGTTCCTTGAGCTGCTGTGGGTCTCATTACTTCCCTAAATTACCCAATGGAGATACTAGTAGTCTCATGAGCTATCGGAAGAAGAGTGTGTTAAGATCATGAAAGTCAACAATGGTTTATTTCTTGAGCACCCACTACATATTAGGCACTGTCAGGTATTGGGGTATAAATAAGGTTAGGTTCCTCGCCCTTTTTTTCCTTGAAGGAGTTCACAGTTCACTAAGGGTAGGCAGGCAGATGAAAGATGACATAATGGAGTTATGTAGAAATATCATAGAAGGATTATTGTTCATGATATGGAAAATTTCAGAACTTCAACCATTTTAAAAGTGTTGAATTCTTTGCTGTGTTCTGTAATGTTGGAAATACCACAAAAGGGTGATTCTTCCTTTCAAGGAAATTGGTAGGAACTATATGTACAAATTGGGGCTTTTTATGTTGGTCTGGTGGTGGCGTGGTGTTAATTAATACTTGGGCAGCAGGTCCTATGGTGCTTGTAATCTTTCTGTGGCAGATTAATCTTTAAAACCAAGTGGCCTAATTTGGAATGGTGAATGAAGTTTTTGAGCAGAGTAGGTTGGTTGACTAACTTGAGGGGTTATATTGTAAGTCAGTGTGGAAGCTAGGTTTTAAGCGTCCCAATTCAGTGTTCTTATTCCTGAACCTGTACCTAAATTGTTAAATAGTATAACTTACTGTAGTAATTTTAAAAGGATTTTCTTTTGACATTATTTATAAAAGCTTGACCTACTTAACTGTGCTTTCTTTTTTCCAGCGATGTAGTCAAAGATATTGATTATAATTATTTACTGAACACATCTGCAGTACTTTTGGAGAGCCTGGGCTAAGAACCTTGAGGAATGTAAAAATTTGTCCAGCTGTTGCCACCTATTAAACTTATTACAAGCTGACAAATCACTTTCTTATGGGTAATACAAATGAGAAAAATTTGGTTCATCGGAGTTACTGCGTTGTCCAAAAAGTTTGTTTAGTTTTTTTCTGTATGGTGGCTCTAATAGTGTTTAGTTGTCTTTAACTTCATTTGAAACAATCTTGTTGGATTATATTGTGACAGCTGTCATATCAGAGTGCATTTTAAAAAAATTTACCAAAATGAGTGAATTTTCTGCAGCCATTTTAATACTGAAGATGGAAGAAAATATGCTTTCTCTCAGTGTATTATGCTTTGTTATTTCAAGAAAAATTAAAAAGGCAACCAAAATGCAAAAAAAAAAAAGATTTGTGCGGTATATGGAGAAGGTGCTGTGATGGATTGAACATATCAAAAGTGGTTTGCGAAGTTTCTTGGTGTTATTGACATTTTGATCAAATAATTCTTTGCTGTGGGGCTGTCTTATGCATTGGAAGATGTTTAGCAGCACCCCTGACCATATCTAGGAATCATGTCATATCTAGGAAAACATTGTTTAATCCAAAGTCACTTAGGTCTTTGATCCATTTTGAATTAATTTTTTTATGTGGAATGAATAGTGTTCTAACCTTTTTCTTTTGCATGTGGATATCCAGTCGTCCCAACACCCATTTGTTACAGTGAGAGATTTTAATGAGTTTTGTATCTGTACTTTCTAGATATTGTTAGCGGTTGAAGAGATTTTGAATTTTACTGACTACTCCTACCCCATTGTCGAAAATAAGAAAAATTAAGTATTTAATAATAATGGCTGTGAATAAAGCACTGTGGTCCATGTCAGGAGTAATATCTTCAGGAGAACACAAACTGGAGCAAGTTTGTCATTACAGCACACATTTTTTAAATGGGAAATGGAATAGTTGGGAATGAAAGACTGGGAGAAAGTCATTGCAGTGTACAGATTTTCATTTGGGACAGAGGTTAAGTTTGTTTTGTGTAGCTTTAGGGGCCCTAAGTAGAAGTTAACTTTTGAATCCTAGAAAAGAGAGAACTTTGAAAGAGAGCTAATAATTTAGTGAAATGGTTCCCCTCCCATGAAAACACTCATCATTGGAGGAGCTCAAGCAGAGGTTGAATTATTTTGTCATTAAAATTACAGAATGGGTTTCTACATAAAACTAAGGGGTGAAGGATTTCTATTTTCCTATTCTAATTTGCTTTAATGTTTGTGAAGAATTTTCTCTTCAGGATTCATACTTTTCCAGACTTTTGTCAAGTAGCGGAAAATGAGTGAAAGTAGGAGGTTCTTATTTTGAAGGATTAAGTCATAGAAATACTCCAGTTTTTGCCCTGGCTGGTGTGGCTCAGTGGATTGAGTGCCAGTCTTTGAACCAAAGGGTTGCTGGTTCGATTCCCAGTCAGGGCACTTTCCTGGGTTGTGTGCCAGGTCCCCAACAGGGGGAGCATGAATGGCAACCACACATTGATTTTTCTCTCCCTCTCTACCCCTCTGTCTAAAAATAATAAATAAAATCTTAAAAGAGAGAGATAGAAGTACTTAAGTTTTTGATTAGCTAACATTATTATGTATTATCCTGAAAACTGGTCCCATTGCATGAGCTAGTTCTTTTCTTTTTGGCTTCTCTAACTTCGTTGGAGAGAGAGCACAGTCAGCAGTGGGGATGAGGCACTGTGTAAGAGTGAAACTTGGTGAAAACTAAAAAAATTGAAGTATTAGTCTAGTATCACACCTGCTCGTGGCTGTTTTGTAGATTGTGTATTAAAGAACACTTGCATAAATTGCAGGAACATGTAAATTGTGATAGTGTAAATAAAATTTCATGGTCATCCTTTCAGGAAAATCTAAAAGTTACCCTTATTTGATTCAGGGAATTATGTACTTTGTAAACGATTTTTCAAAAGAACATATTACTTAAAGGAGAAAATGTACCACTGCATATTTGTACTTTTGTGCTGGGTGTATTTTACAATTATGTGTTCCCGGGTTTGGAAGAAACCTGATTGTTAATACCTATAAGCTAATCGAGGCAAATGAATTTAAACCCCTAGCATTTAGACAGAATAATTTGAGGACATTTTGCTTATAAGGCTCTCAAAGTATATTGCTCCAAGTAGATTTGGGAACATGAAATAATTTGATTTCCTATTTCCTTAAAGTGAGATAGAGTAGGGAAAAACTTCTGAGTTTAGGCTGTTCCAGGTGGTTTTAAATATATGTATATCTCTTGTTTGCTCAGTTTTAGGGACTTTTCCTCATTTTAAGACTATTCTAGCCTTGGCTGGTGTGGCTCAATGGATTGAGTGCTGGCCTGGGAAGCAAAGGGTCACAGGTTCAATTCCCAGTCAGGACACATGCCTGAGTTGCAGGCCAGTTCCCCAGTTGGGGGGTGTGTGAGAGGCGACCACACGTTGATGTTGCTCTCTGCCATTTTCTCCCTCCCTTCCTCTTTCTCTAAAAATAAATAAAATCTTTAAGGAAAAAAAAAAAGAATATTCTAAAAATCTCATTTTCAGTTTAGCCTAGGTCTTGCTGGGAACAGTTGGCTTCAAACAAAAGCTTTCTTTTTGTGATGTTATTACCTCAATTGGTAATTGGTGCAAATCAATTAAAGTGAAGATGCCTTTATAAATATTTAAGGCTTAAATTAATTTTTTTAAATATGTGTACTCCTTTATGCTGAAGGTAAAAATGTTTTTAATGTATGTGAGTTTTTCCCTGAAGTTACTATATATTACAAATTACTAAAGTTTATGATTAAGGCATTGTTTCCTTTTGCCTGGTTTTGAATGGACCATGTAAAGATTGCTACTCTTCACAGGTTTTTTTATCCATGACCCTACCAGAACTTTGTAAAAGATTACAGTTGTCTCCACAGATATTAAGCATGTATGTGCAGTACAGGATGGAATGTGAAGAAATACTGTGTGGTAGGATGTTTTCCTAGGGCTCACTTGCTTGGCCCTATTCCTTAAATTTAGAGAGGGATTCATTCAATTAGAATTGGCTGTACTGTATATAATGCTACTGGAATTGGAAGACAAGACATTGTTAACACTAATTTTTTTGGTATTTGTGAATAAGCTGGAAAAGAATGATATGCGACCATCGGTCCTTTCTGCACATAAGTGATAATCTGTGCTTTGTTTTACAGCTATTACCACTATTTAAAGAACCCGGTGTTCTTTGCAACTGCCCAATTTAGCTGTGCCAGCCAGAAGTCATTGATCCAAGAGCTCTGCTTTTTCTCAAACTTGACGGTAATAGCTGTGTGAAAGCTAGCTCAGCGAAACTGAATTTCCAGTAATGTGACTTCACTGTTGGTGAACTTGCCGTATTTTAGATTCTAACATTTCAGGTCTTGTCTTTAAGACATCTTGTCTTTAAGTATACAAGAGTTCAAATTAGACTGTGTGGAGACAATTTGGACACCTGTGTAGAGGCAGATCTCATAACAATACTAAGGGCTTTGGGGCAGTACTTTGCACTTTTCAGGGTACCTGCTTTTCTCATTGTTTTATCATCTCACTTGTGTTACCCCCAACCTGGAGTAATAGTCTTACCCTCATTCCTAGATGCTTTGACACAGGCTTATAGTGTTAACATTTGTCTTGTATAGCAGTTACCTGTCTTCATATATCTTACTTCAGAGAAGGAGGAAATACTTGAATTGTTGTATACCCCAGAGAATCTAAGAGAATGTATTTTACTTACTAGACACAATAGTGTGGAATAACTAAATTTGACAGTGCTTAGAAGCGGAATTTTGGTGAATCTGTCAACATGGACAGATACACTGTAGTTATAGGTTCTAAAAGAATAAAACTTTCTTACTAATACTATAGTTTTTTTTAATGCATGTTATGGTTTTGTCTTCATATTAATTGGAATGTTAGAATTACTGTCATTTCTTCATCTGTGGGATGGGCATGATGGTTCTTTTTGTACTGTAATGCCCTTAATAAGCCCTATCTCATTCTAGGTTTCCAGTAATCTCTGGTTCTTAAATTAGTTGCTATGTCGATTTATTTTACTTCTTTAGCTAAGGAAAACCTTGTAAAATCTAAAAGCATGATACGATAAAAAAGCAGGCTTGTCTTCCTTTTATCTCACAACAAACGGGCTCAGTGGAGTTGTGAAAGTTTCATTTCCCACGTGCCCAAGACAGACTTGAGTTCAGAGCCAATGATGAAATTTGCTACATCATAGTGTTAGTCCACCAAATTTATTCACATCCCCAGATAAGACCCTTTTCCTCAGGAAGTTTAAAGAGAAAGTTAGTGCATGTAGCATTCAATCTAAGTAAATTGAATCTTGTTGAAAAAATTGCACATTATTTGGAAGGGAGGATAATAATTGGACAAAGAATGATGTGTAAAGTCAAATTGGGACATTTTCTGGAGGCGGTAGTCTGGAAGGGAAGAGTGACATACAGGAAGATTTCCCAGTGAAAGGTTTTATTTTTAAACTTCATGAAAAATTTCAAAGTATGTAAAAGAATAATAGAAATATTCCATGTTCCCATTGCTTAGCATCCAGCGGTTATCAATACACTGCCAGCCAGCATGGTAGCACCATGGGTCGGCAAACTAGGGCCTGCCTTTTGTAAATAAAGTTTTACCGGAACATACCTGTCCATTGGCTTATATTATTGTCTGTCAGCTGTCTTTGTGCCACAGCAGCAACACCGACTGCTGAGTAGTTGTGGCAGGGATTGTGTGCCTTCAAAGCATGCACGTTTACTGTCCGGTGCTTTCTGCTCTACATGCCTGTCCATTCCTCGTTCAACAAATACATTTTTCCAGTTTTTTTCTGTAAATTTGAACTCTCACGTACCTTTTACATAGATTCACCAATTTTTAGCATTTTTGCATATTTGCTTTACATTAGTATTAACCTCTCTTTTATCACTATTATCTTTTATCTCATCGTTACTGTAGCTGAGCCATTTGAGAATAAATTGTACACATCATTATCCTTTACCTCTAAATATTGGGTTGGCCAAGAAGTCCATATGGTTTTCTCCATAAAATACACATTTTCCATATTCCCCAATAACTTTATTGATTTGCATATTTTCAGTATGTAAGCTATTTCCTGCATGGTTGCAGGTTGATTGTTCTCAGTTAACGTCTCGATTTGATCGCTTCAACTTCAACTGGTGTGCCCGACTATGGAGCATTGCCCAGCGAGACATCTGCAGCACGAAAATTCACAAGCCACTTCAGACATGCTCAGTCAGTCACAGTACCTCCTCTAAGCACTGCACAAATCTTTTTTTGCATTTCAGTTGCGTTTTTGCCTTCCTTGAAATAATAAGCATAATATGCCAGAAATGTTGCCTGTTTTCTCCCATGTTCAGTTTTAAAATGGCTACACAAAAAGTCACCAGTTTTTTATTTTAAATGCACACTGATATGACAGCTGTCACAATACAACCTAACAAAATTGTTTCAAATGAAGTTAAAGACAACTAACTAAGCTCTACCAGAGCCGTCTTACGGAAAAAACTAAATGAAGTTTTTGGTCAACCCAGTACTTGTGTCTCTCAAGAATGAGGACATTCTGTTACCTAACCTCAGTGTAGTGATCAAATTTAGGGATACGGTGGTGCCTCGGTACTTGTCGGTTTCAGAACTTGTCAAACCTGGCACTCGTTACATTTTGAGGAGAAAAAAAATGTTTCAGCATTTGGTGCTGGCTCGCCACTCGCACTTGCTGGAACTTGTATGAGTCATGCTGCCCCTCGCGAGAGAAAATGCTTTATCAATCATCCCCTTCTCGCCACTTGTCAGAATGCATTAATGATGAGTACTGAGGCACCACTGTATTCAGCATTGTCACAATACTGATACAACACTATTATTTAATATATCCCATATTTGAACTTTTGCCAGTTCTCCCAGTGACATTGCTAGCAATTGTTTTGCCCTACTATGGGATTCAATCACGCATGAATATTCTGGCACAGTTTCTTAGCCTTCCTTTGTGTTTTATTACATTCACACTGACAGTTTTAAAGAAAGTTTCTCAGTTTGGGTTTGTTTCTTCAGGACAGGTTCAAATTATATTAACTTTGTTTTTAAAGGAATGAAAAGGATGAACTACTGTAACAGGAAAAGTCTGTAGATTATAATTGAAAGAATTCTGAACCAAGAGTCAAGAATGAGTCCTAAATTCTAGTTAGAAAGAATTGCTTACCTGTAATGTCCACATGGTTTTCTGTGTGTGTGTGTGTGTGTGTGTGCGCGCGCGTGCGCGCATGCGACCTGAGAAGGAAAAAATTATAGTATACTGTATTTAAAGAGATAGTGACTTAGGAGATAGTGACACAGTTTTAAAATGCAGCCCTTTGTGGCACCACTACTGGAATAATTGTGTAACCATAAGCAAATTAATATCTAGGATCATTCATAAAATAGGGCAAATATACATATTCTTGTTTTTTTTTTTTCAAGTTGTTTGGGAGATTGAGATAATATATGCAGAGTAAAAAGACACTACACTGTGTGATTTTGATTAAAATGGAGTAAATCTGGAAAAGAGCAAAATCAGTATGAGTTAGAACTGTCAAAAAGAAATTTGATTGGGTAAGATTGCACTTGACCTGTGATGGGAAGGATGAGTTGACTGGATAAAATATTTGGGTGTGGATAGTCTGTTGGAAATTTTTAAATGTGAAGGGGTTGTGGTCATACTAGTATAGGAAATGTTAGAGGAGATTGGAAGAACAGATAACCTTGGGGATTGAAATGATGGTCAGGATTATAGTCCAGCCTTTGCCATTGGCTAGTTGTATGATTTTTGAGTGAGGTATTTAACCTGCCAGGATTGTATTTTCCAGCAGTGTGAACTGACTGGTATATTACTAGTGTTCTTTAGAGAGGAGAGGGGAAACATCACTGGCTGGTTGGAGTAGTGAAGGCTTTGGCAGGAAGGAGTTGAGCTGTTGTGAGATGGTACTGGACTCATCATCAGGGGTCACTCTGTAAGTTATGTCAGTGTCTAACCACTGTGCAGTACACCTGCAACTAATATACTATTGAATGTGGGCTGTAATTGAATAATTAAGAAAAATTTTAAAAATGGGTAAAGTTAAAATATAGGCCATTGATGAAATGTAGAGGCTTTAGAATTCTTCAGAATGTTTCTGTGTGCTAGTTGATTCTGTGATTTCTCCAGATCCAGCCACTCGAGTGTGACAGCTGATCTTGGAGGAACAATAAATGGTTGTGCAAATATAAACTAAAACAATCCACAAAATTGGTAGCTGCGATCTAGACCTGCTGCTCATCACATTGCAGTGAATGACTGTTGTTTATTCAGAGCAAATTTCAACAACCCTATCATGTGGCAGTGAAGAAAACTGTGTATGAGTAACTATTCTTTGTAGATTACTCTGCCTCAGGGTTTATAAACTTCCTTCTGCCATTTATATCTACTTATTTACCTATCTATGAATAAAATTAGTGGAAGTCCTGATTAATATGCATCCAGCTGTTGGTTGGAGAAATAAGAGAGATAGGACTGTATTTGACCACAAGTTGTTGAAACAGGTTCCAGGAACAAACTGAATTTGGTAGCAGAGGTATTCTTGATCCATACAACTTCTGTGTTTGCTTTCTTTCAGAACCTGACTAGCCAGGTTTTTCTGAGCTAATGCTTTCAGTAAATCCCGTTTTGTGGAGTTGCTTTCTGGTGTAGCGGTCAGTGAATCTGAATGGTTACAGTGATAAAGTGTAAGTATCTCTTCATTTTATAAAAAGTAGGCTTAAGAATCCAGAACCCGTATGTGACAATGTATTCATTTTGTGTGTCCCTCCCCCACTGGAATTGAACTTCAAGGAGTTTTTTTCCTGCTCTGTCCTTTGGTATCTGAAATGCTGCCCAGCATGTATAGTAGGCACTCAGTACACAGTAATGTGGTGTTTTACTGCAGAACACGCAATTAAGCCTAATGAAAGAATTTGCAAACGATTCTTTTAAAGTTTGTTTACTCCTTTCTCATTCCCCAATTGTTTTTGAGCTTTGCTTTGATCAGTGACAGGGTATGACAAGTCACACTTTGTCTAGAAACCTTAGTCATGCCTTTGGGTAAAAATACCATGGCCAGATTCTTAGCCTTTAATTGGAAAGGACACAGCATCCATTAACAGAATAAAGTCAGCAGTTTAAAATTTATTTTATACTAATGACTATCTGAAATTTAAATCTCGTGTAGTAAAATACCATACTTAAAACATTTCTATCTAAACTTACATTAAACCTTTTAAATATCACCAAAGATACCCTGTGAAGGGGAAGTGCAAAAGGCACGTATGGTTAATGTTTATTACAATCATAAAGGAAATTTGTTTCTTGGCCCAGGGTGACCTAGGAAATCAGAAATTTCAGCATTTTTTAACTATGCATGGTTGCAATGAATGCATATAATAAAATGAAAAAAAAAATGGGGTTGCTTTACTAGCCCTACCCTCAGCATAGCACTGCAACAGTCTTAAGAAGTCATGCTTCGGTTCTTTTGGTGGTTAACCACTATATGTTTACGTCTTCCTTGATCTCTTAGCTTAAGACACAATTTAGTGTCTTCCTTCAACTTAAATAAAATGCCTTTGGTAATGTCTTAGTGAGATATATGTTCTTCGAATGATGCCCGGGGGAAGAACATTGTTGTAGACTGACATAAAGAAAACACGGGAATGTGATAAGTGTATTGTGCAGGAGAAATGTTAGTAACTGTTGGGGAAAAAAGCATTTCTCTGTTTTCCTTTGCTCACATACAAAGTACTTCTGATCACCAAATTTATGATAGTTTTTTCTCCACACCAATTAAGTCTCTGCAACACCATCTGGGTGTCCTACAAGTCAGTTTATTCCTATTCATAACACTATCTACTTGGAGTTAGCATCTGATTCTCCAAGTTACAGGGTCTGTTCCACTAGGCTGCCCTCACTTCAGATGCCAATTGCAAGTCCTAGGTTGTTGCTTCGAGTGACTGGCTATAATAAATTACAGTTCCCATGATTCCCTCCTCGGGTTTCATAATTTGGTAGAATGGCTCACAGAACTCAGGGAACCACTTACCAGTTTATGAAAGGATATGACAAGGGATAAAGATGAACATCCAGGTAGAAGAGATGTGTAGGGCAAAGTGTGGGGGAAGGGAGGGTGTGACGGTGCAAAGCTTCCATGCCCTGGCTGGGTGAGTCATTGTCCCAGTACCTCCATGTATTTAGTTATCCAGAAGCTCTCTGAACTTCCATACTTAATGGAATTTTAACGGAGGCTTCAGTATGTAGGCATGGTCAGTTCTCAGTCCAGTCTCCAGTCCCTCTCCCCTTCCCTGGAGATTAGAGGGTGGTGGTTGAGTGGAAAATTCCAAGCTTCTAATCATGGCTTGGTCTTTGGTGACCAGCCCCCACCCCACTCTCCTGGAAGTTGTCCAGGAGACCACCAAGAGTCGCCTCACCTGAACAAAAGACACTTGTCTACCACCCTGCAAATTCCAAGGAATTGAAGATCTTTGTCAGAAAGCGGGGTCAAAGATCAAATATTAAAATGAAAGATATTCCCAGTGCTGTTATTGTTAGGAAATTACAAGGGTTTTTAGCAGCTCTGTGCCAGGAACTGTGAATATGTGTGTGTGGGCACACACACGCACATATATGGCAACAAATGGATCCAATTAGCCAGTAGGGTCACTCTGGATGTACTTGGAATGAAAGTCCGGTGTTCCCAGTGTCCTCCTTGTAGATTTAATCTCAGTCTAGGAATATTGTCTAAGTGGAGTTGGACTTCAAGGAGAAACCAGCCTCTGCTAAGTCATTCTCCATTAAGATAATTTCCTGGGGTCTTGGAACTTGAAACAGTTCCAGAAGTTTTTGCATAAGTAATGTGGTTATAACTAGACCATTCCTTCCCTCTTTACAGTCTAAAAGTCCATGTTTCTTAAATAGGCTGTGGATGAGTGAATGAATGAATGAAGTAATTTTGAAAAAAGAAAACTTCTATATTGTCTTGGAATGCAGCCAGTTTCTTAGAATGTGGCTTAACAGTAGTCCTGGCTTGAATATTCTACAACTATGTTCTGAATCTCTGGACAAAATAAGAATGGGAAAGAAAAAAAGTTAAAATTTATATACTTTTAAGAGATGTGTAACCATTGGCCCTAGAGTCTTGGTTACTCACAGCTCACTGCCTTTCACAGCATGAAAATCAGCAAATTGATGGGGGTCAGAGTTCAGTGGTTCTTGGTTGACATTCATCTTACATGGAACCCATTCAGTTCTTCAGTATTGCTTCTCTGCCCTTTGAATGAAATTTTCAGCTTTACTTTATGTATTTTCTAATCAGTGACATGGAAATAAATTGGAATTTATTAAAGCTCCAAGTGGAATTTACTGACTTGCTTTCAAACTTGAAAATTAGTCACTGTGCTAGTGGCATTTGAAGTTAGACTGAATCACGTTGCTAACATCTTGTTATGACACCAGAGGAGGTTCATGATAATAGAATTTATAGAGCATATTAAGTTGTCCAAGGTAACAGACATCAGGGAGAACCGAGAGTTTACACAGTTGGTAGGGAAGTCCCCAAGACTGTGAGTTATTTCACATCACTACTTTAAAATTATTTTCATGTTCTATTTAGAAGGAAAATAATTTAGACTACACAGATAATTCAGTAATCTACATGACATTCAAAACCAAAACAAAGATACTCTTTTAAAATACTGTATAATTATGGAGAAGGCTTAATGAAGCCTTATTAAATTCACCCATTATTTGCTATCACTGAAAGGAAATCCTTCTCTGGAATTCAGTGTTGCTGTTTTAGCCAGGGAATAGGAATAGTAATAGTAGACTGATATTTCTTTAAAACGTGGGCATTTGATTAATCCCATACCCAGTATAGGTTGGTTGTGATGTTAATTAGAAATGAGTATTATTTCTCAGAGGCCAAAAGTCTTTGGATCACTTTTGCTTCCCTCCTCAGTACTCCTCTTTTCCCCTTTTATTTTGTATCCCCTGTTTAATCTAGGAATGATACCTTATTTTCAGAATGCTAATAGTAGTCTGTTTAAAAACAAAGTTGCATTTTTGATTTTATAAAATAAAAACATTCATGAAAACACAAAGTAAAAATATTCTAGACATTGAGGTTGGGTATATTAACAGTGTATCGCATCTGTGGTTCCATTAAAAGGCAGCTCAGTGACCCGTCATGCACGAAATCCTGTAAAATAGCAACGGCTGCTGTGGTTGCTTTTTAAACCTCAGTTACTGTTCCATGCTTACTATCTCACTTAGCTCTCCTAACAACATTCCGCTCTGGGTAGATAGCATTAATATACTCACTTTACAGATGAGGGAACAGGTTTGGGATAACCAGCCTAATGTCTCAGGCTCAGTACGTGGTAGAGTCTCTCAGTATTCTTGAAGTTCTATTCTAGTTCTGTGTAGTTTTTGGTAAAGAATGAATGAAACTGGATGGAAGGCAATTAATAAGTGACTACACTAATATAATTGAAAAGTTGTAAAGAACCGGATATTTGTTTCTGGCAGTTGCATTTTGTAAGATTTACCAATGAAATGGCCTGCTAGGATTATGAGACGCCTGTGGGAATGAGTGAGGAATTTGGTGTGGTTAGAGGAGAATAAGGGCATGAATTATTCACAGTTTTAGGAGAGGGGAAAGCAAGAAATAAAAAGTGATAGGAGGTATGAGATAAGGATATCATTTCACAGTTGCTTCCAGTGAACCTGTAAGATGTGAAAATGCACAGACAGCTTTCTGATAGTAAATGTGCATGGGACATCTGTATTTCAGATTTTATTTCCTTCAGCCTTAGAGTCCCAGCAGGGCAAATTTTTCTTTCTTCCCAGCATCTTGGGGTCAGAAACTGATGAGGAAAGGAGTCTCTGCCTGTTGTAAGCTGTCTGAGTTTTAGGAATAGTCTGTTTAGTTCTTGTATAGAACAATGAAGGAAAACATTAAAAATAGAAATATCTCTCAAACCTTTCTCAGTACAGGCTGTTCATACTTCTTTTTTGTGCAGGTCTTTGCCGTCCTTCCCAGTTCTTCTGTTCTGGCCCAAGGAAATAGTAGAGTCAGAATCAAACCACATACCCTAAAAGAGCAAAGTGAAGGAAATGCCTTTGAAAAACAACTATTAACATTTTTAAATTTGCACCTTTGTTTGTAACAGAGTAGCACTGTTTTAAAATGCTTTTAAAATGTTTTAACAAAAAGAAACGTTTTACCAAGATGTGATAGTTATGATGAGAGTCGGTTTGGGGGGGTCATATGGTATTTCAGAGATAAGCATGGTTGTTAAATAATTGCTCTTAGTTCTTTTTATTTACCTTTTGAACAAAAAGTACACTTTTCAGTCTTCTGAATTTCAGATATGGTTTGCATTCGTCATTGTTGATCCTGAAATTGATGTTATGAGTGGGTGAAAAGCAGCACAACAGTTTTGTCATGGATTTTTATGATGCCTGTGTGGATCAGGTCTGTATTTTAACTACTAGCCTTTTTGTGAGAGGGATACGTTTTGCCATGTTTTGTTCTAGACATCTGGTATTATAAAGCTGAATAAGGAATCTATCAAGATACATGCCTTTTATTGAGGGGAGACAGGCATATACAACAAGTGCCTGCAGTGGTGACAGAGCTTAGGGTAGGATGTAGATGATCTACAATTTAGCTGGAGGATTTACAGCACATCCAAAGTCGTGAAAGTATGGGGGGTTTGGAGGACACAGCATAGTGAGGTAACACCCTAGAGACGGAATGTAATGGTTTTGGCGATTGATTTCCTATAACTATAGGAAATGAAGGAGGAGAAAGAGCCATTATTTGTAGCTTGGGTGAGTGGGAGAGTGGAGCAATACATGTAGGTAAGATAATCAATATAGAAGAGGAACAAGTTTTGAGTGGGAGATGAATTAAGTTTTTTACACAGTAAGTTTGAAGTGCTTTGTGGACTTGTAAGGGGTTATGGGAAAGGAAAAAAACTTATCTCTACCTTCAAGGTTCTTTCTGATGGTCTAACAAATCTACATGAGACAGGTTGACTAGACAAAATAACTAAATTTCATTTCATGTGCATGGGAACCCCACATACATGAGAGGTTCAAAGACAAAGTAAAAACAGGTATATGTGGCATTCTGAACTACAGAATGAGGTAAGGTATCTTGGGGCTTGAGAGGGGAGGAAGGTCATTCATTGCAAGACATAGGAAGAGCAGATGATCAGTAATTAATAGTGATTCCTGCCATATAGATATGGGTAAGACCTCTAATTTAAATTCTTCAAGGGAGGGGTAAAACTTTCTAATGAGGCCTGGGGTCTTGACTGCCTTCAGGTGAAAGTAATCCACATGCTGAAGTTGCAGTTCTTGGAGCGGCCTGTTCTGAACTCCTAGAGGGAAAGTGGTGTCCATTGGGCTTCAAGTTACAAGAGACCACTATTTTAAAGAAATCAAATGAACCGAGAGGCAGGACGTTGCTGTTGTTTGATTCCATGTTCCTTAGTGTGGGCATTCCGTCGGGCTTATTACTACTTCAGTTGAACACCGCCACTGCTGTAGGAGTGTCCTGCTTCACAGGAGGAAGTGCTGCACCTGTCTTCTCTTCTCAGGAAAGCAAAAGCCACCTCTTCTCCACTGTCATCTTTCCTAGGGTGGCCTCTGTCCAAAACAAGGGCTGGAAAAAGGAGTATTTATTTGGACATGTTGCTTTGAACAGAATTGGGATTTCTGTCCTTACACAAATGAGTAACTAAGCAGTGACCCAACAAAGAAACCCCCCACTGCCTCACTCACTTCAAAATTTTAAAAAGCTGAATTTTCAGATAGTCAATTTTGGGATGTATGGCTATTGCAAGTAATATGGGCTTTGGACTTTGTCAAAATTTGGGGGAAGGAGATTGAGGAGTGTGGACAATAGGATTCAAGGGGCCTTTAGGAAAAAGAATTGACAGAATGTAGTGGTTGATATGGGTGACAAAGGAGACAGAGGGAAGAGTCAAGGATGACTCTCTCAGGCTTTTGATTTGGGTAGTGAATATTAATTAAGCCATTTCTAACACAATATTTGCTCCAGAAATGGCTGTTGTACTTTGTGTCTTCCAACACTTTTTTCTTAGTAAACTTCCAAAAGTAAGATTTATGTATTCTAAAATTTCACGTTTTCTTATGAATGATGATTATGCAAATTAATAAATTCAGCCTTACTCCCATCAGATGAAGTTCCTGATTTCTGTGTGTATCTTTTTTTTTTTAAACAAATCTGCGTAGTATTTCAAGAAATAGTTGTATGCAATACTCTAGGCCAAAAGATATTTGGAAGCTGGGTAGGGGTGTGTAGCAAGAGTAGCATTTATTGGTTGGTAGATTTACACTGTCCTCTGGAGTTGCCCACAGTCCTTGTACTGACTCCATCTTAACTTGTTGCAGTAAGAGACTATAGATAAAAAATCTCTTCCTCCCAAGTTAAGTGATACTTGCATTAAATACTATTTACCACGTTGGAATAAGAAAACACTTGGTGGAAACAGAGTCTTCGAAGAGAAACTCAGAAGATCTTGAGGATGAGAGTGGTTAAGAATTTAACATGGCATCCGATGGCCACTTCTGTCCTTTATCAGGTGTTGATTTTGCTCTAGGAACTTCTTTGAGCCTCAGTTAACTTGTTTTGAAACAGAGACTCTAATACCTACTGTACGTGCTTGTTGTGAGATCTAAATGATACCAAGTGTACAAGCAATGCGGACGTGAGTACTTATTACTTCTGGTAGGAATATCTAACCTCTGGGACGCAATTTCTTTATGACTAGACAGTCTTCTTTCTTTTTAAACTTCAACTTTTAGATCATCTAAACAGGTTTTCTATGCTGCTTAGTTTGGTTTTGTTTATGTTGCCTTATTTCTCAGAAATCAGGAGATATTTTCTTTCTTTTGAGTGTCTGTTTTTGTTAACTTGGTTTTTATTTTTTAAAAGACTTCAAAGGATATTAGAAGTCAGTCCAGTCATACCCAGTTATTGCTTATAGGAGATGAATCAGAAGCCAAAGTCACAGGCCCTAGATTCTGGCATCTTTGCAGTAGACTAGGATGAGGACCCAGGCGTATTTTGAGGAAAGGATTTAGCAAATGTTTCCCCCTTATATAGTTAAATGACGTTGATTTAAATTTTAGCTGTATTTCATATTATCAGCCAACATGGGGCATGAACTGCATCTGGAGTAGGAGTGAATGCCTGGTGGGAAGGTTTGCTGCTTTCTTATTACTTGGCATGTTCCTTGATGCATTGGGTCCCTTGGAAGCTATGCCCATGACAGTGTTAGAGATGATATTAGTTCCTCTGTGGAGCTTGGGGTTTCTAAGCCAAGGTAGCTTCTGCACCCTCGGTGAGTTCTTGCCCCCTTATACCGAAGTAATCATATGGTGGTGGTAGGAGGGAAATGTGCAGACTCCTGGATTGCACGTCTGCTGACGTGTCTGGCCAGTTACTAACTACCCTGATAGCCTTCCTGTCCTACAGCCTTCTGAGTAAACAAGTTACAGGTGTGGCCTAATTAGATTTTGTGAGTTCCTCCTAGTTGAGTCTGACTCATCAAAGTAGTAGTACTTTTCATCTGATTGATTAAGCTGGACTTCAGCTTGAGAGCCCAGTGAACAATCACAACAGATTTTCATCCTCTTAATGGGAAAGATACTTTCCGGGTCATTTCCTCTCTTATAAGGAAGAGGTAAGATTTTGTTGCCACTCCCCTGCCTTCACAAATCTCCCCCTCTGTCAGACTTATTTAGTGCTCATTGGAATCCGGAATCATGCTTTAGGTGTGATAGAATCTACAAGTTATAAAGATACTCTTATTTTTTTTAAGAGTTTACAGTTGAAGGTATTCAAAAAAGTTCAGCCAGTATTTATAGTTTTAGCTTGGTGCGTTTTCACAAACTAGTTTTACTTTTCCTCCTCTTTATGTTTGCTCTACTAAAGAATATTGGCTATATAATGGGAAAAAACAGACAAGATCAGAGGTTCTTAGGGATTTGAAGTGTTGGTCTGTATGTACATTTGTGTTTTGTTATTTTTACATAACTAGGTATTTTAAGATAGTAATGGTAGATAAATATATGTAGTACTAGGCACAATATAAGCATTTCCTTATTTTTAAACATTGAGTCTGTTGTCTAAACTGTAGTAGGGCTTAAGTGACCAGACATTTCATTTCAGTAGTACTTTTCTGCTTTTTAGTATCATGTGTCTTAAAAGTTTGAGGCTTTTTGTCAGAATGCTTGTATGCAAAGTAGTTTGACTGAAAAGGCTCTGGGCAACAATTATGAAAGTTTCTTTTATTTAGCATATCTTCCCTTTAACATTTGATAACTTTACTGATGACCTCCATATTACTACAATGCTAAACATGTAAATAAACCTGCTATTTGTAGTAGTTAATATCTATCCTAGGAATTATAGCCTTATAATATACAGGAGATACAGGATACAGGCAAGAACAGATATTTCAGAGAAAAAATTAAGAGTAATTGAAACATGTATGGCCTGTTTCGTGAATGTGGATGTTCTAGGAATGGTTTCCAAACACTAAGGTGACAAAATCAAGATAAGGCACATCTTCATGCATGATTGCCCACGTACAGAACATAGAATATACAGTAGCTTCCTGATATCTTGCCAGCTCTCAGTTGAAAACCAGCTCTGACCATTCTAGCTACCATTGAAGCCTGGAGGCACCAGCTCCTCCCTCTTCCCCCAAACTGGGTCTGCCCCCCATACAGACTTCTCATTTTTTTCATAGCACTTGATACCATCTACATGCTACCTGATTGTAAATTTTGCTGGAATTTAAACTCCAGGAGGTCAACGGTGTTTATTTACTGATACATTTTAGTAAATTTTCTTCTATTGTTGGTAAAAGGCTAGCTTTTTAATATCAACAATGTTTAATAGATTACTGAAACTTCCTTTTTTTCCCTCCTTCTCTCTCCTTTCTCTCCACAGATCTATTGTCTACTGCAGGATAAATCTTGCAGTCAGTTAAAAAAAAGAAAGAAAAGAAAAACCCTACTATATACGGTAACTTGACTTCAAGATAAATATAGTCTTTAAATTACATTGCATCCTGGCTTCCTGGAGAAGAACCTGGCTTTCTTCCTGGTTTCCGTTTTCTTGAGTAACTAGTGCATTGCTAATAGAGATCGTTCCTTTATACCGGCAGGTCCTTGGTTGTTGATGGAATCTTCGGTTGCTTTGACATTAGAGAACTCTGAAAAGAAGAAAATTACCATATTGTTTTAAATGTAATTTTATTTTTAAAAAATATATTGTATTGATTATGTTATTAGTTGTCCCATTTTTCCCCTTTCACTCTCCTCCACTCAGCAGCCCCCTCTCACCCACATTCCCCCCCTTGAGTTTATGTCCATGTGTCAGACTTACAAGTTTCTTTTGTTTCCACATGTCCCATACTATTCTTACCCTCCCACTGTCTATTTTCTACCTACCATCTATGCTACTTATTCTCTGTACCTTTTCCCTACTCTGTCCTTTTCTGATTACCCTGTTGCTAAGCCTCCATGTGATCTCCATTTCTGTGGTTCTGTTCCTGTTCTAGTTGTTTGCTTAGTTTGTTTTTGTTTTTATTTTACATGTGGTTGTTAATAATTGTGAGTTTGATGTCATTTTACTGTACATGTTTTTATGTTTTTCTTAGATAAGTTCCTTTAACATTTCATATAATAAGGGCTTGGTGATGATGAACTCCTTTAACTTGACCTTATCTGGGAAGCACTTTATCTGCCCTTTCATTCTAAACGAAAGCTTTGCTGGATAGAACAATCTTGGGTGTAGGTCCTTGCCTTTCATGACTTGGAATACTTCTTTCTAGCCCCTTCTTGCCTGCAAGGTTTCTTTTGAGAAATCAGCTGATAGTCTGATGGGAACTTCTTTATAGGTAACTGTCCTCTTTTCTCTTGCTGCTTCTAGGATTCTCTCCTTCATTTTAATCTTGGGTAATGTAATGATGATGTGCCTTGGTGTGTTCTTCCTTGGGTCCAACTTCTTTGGGACTCTCTGAGCTTCCTGGACTTCCTGTAAGTCTGTTTCCTTTGCCAGAATGGGGCAGTTCTCCTTTATTATTTGTTCAAATAACTTTTCCACTTGTTGCTCTTCCTCTTCTCCTTCTGGTTTCCTTATAATTTGGATATTGGAATGTTTAAAGATGTCCCGGAGGTTCCTAAGCCTCCCCTCATTTTTTTGAATTCTTATTTCTTCATTCTTTTCTGATTGTATGTTTTCTTTCTTCATTCTGGTGCATTCCATTGATTTGAGTCCCAGTTTCCTTCCTATCACTATTGGTTCCCTGTACATTTTCCTTTATTTCACTTAGTGTAGTCTTCATTTTTCCATCTAATTTGCGACCAAACTCAACTAATTCTGTGAGCTTCCTGATCACTAGTGTTTTGAACTGTGCATCTGATAGTTGGCTATTTCTTCATTGCTTAGTTGTATTTGTTCCGGAGCTTTGATTGGTTCTTTCGATTGGGCCATTTTTTTTTTGTCTTGACGCACCTGTTACGTAGTGAGGGGTGGAGCCTTAGGTGTTCACCAGGGCGGGGCAACCCAGTGGCTGAGTTGTGGCATATGTGGGAGGGAACAGTGCTGCTTGCTCCACTCTCTGCCAGATTTCAGTCCCTTCTGCAGCTTTCCCCAAGCAAACTGGGCCCTTCTGGTGCTGGTTCCCTTGTGGGTTGGTTTTTGTATGTTCTAGGACCCTGTGGGTCTCTCCAACGAACTCTCCTGTGAGGCTGGGAGTCTCTCCTGGCACCTAAGCCCCACAGGTGTTTTCAATCAGTGTTTTGAGGCTTTATTTCCCCGCGCTGGGACACTGGATTGTGCAGTCTGTCTCGCTCCCCAGTTTTACCTGGTTTATCTGCACGTGAATGTGGGACCGCCTGGTCCTCTAGCCACCTTGTGCGCTGTGCCCCTCCACAATCCACTGCCTCGCTGGGTCCGCCAGCTGCTGCCTTGCATGCCTGGTGTCCTCCAGCCACCCCTTTGCCTCGAGTCCTCTCCACACAGCCACCAGACTCTGCCCCTCCTACTTGTCTGGAAGAGTATGTCTTCTTTAACTCCTTGGTTGTCGGACTTCCATACAGTTCAGTTTTCTATCAGTACTGGTTGTTTTTTGTTTCTAAATTGTTGTTGTCCTTATTTTGGTTGTGTGAGGAGGCCCAGTGTGTCTACCTATGCCTCCATCTTGGCCGGAAGTCCTTAAACATAATTTTGACTCTAGATTCATAAATTTGTTTTAGAAATGAGTGACAAATAATTCACTTCCTCATTCCTATATCTGTGAATTATAGTATGATTTAGGATTGTTAGAAAACGTGAAAACATCTTTTACAGTCACACTTTACATTATAGAAGTGACTTTTGCTATCTAGTTGTTATTAATCATATCAGAAAGCTTAAAATATGCATAATAACTGATTTCTTTTCACCCACTACTTGGTGAACATTGGCTAGTATGGGCAAAATTTCTGGCCAACATTTTTTGTAGCTTCCATTTGTTCTGGCCAAGAGGATTCATTTCCAGGACTACTTTGTTATTTCTATGCCTTCTTTGTTCCCTGTTTTTTTTTTTTAATACTTCCCATTGTTATTTTTATAATCTCATAGAAAGTAAACAGTTTTTTGCTTAGAGCCTAAATTTTTTACCTTTTAATACCTGTATTATTAACCCTTTGGGCACTTGCAAGCTATGTAAGCAATTATAATTAGCTGTTATTTATTCTGTAAGAAAACATCTTTAGATATGTAAAAAGATTGGTGCTTTTTATTTTTAGTTTTATCATAGTCTTATAGTTTTATCTTATAGTTTTATCATAGTCTTCTCTCTCTTTTTAAACAGTAGTTGAACTCTTTCCTTGTTGTTGAGCCATCTAATACAGCATCTCTGCAGAGTGTAGTATTGTATAATAGCTTCATTTTACAGAGGACACTGAGGACTTCCTGATAATTGTACGGGTATGACGTGAATGAGCCGAGGTTGTAAATGGAAAGAGTAGAAATCCTTTGTTCTTTTCATTTTACTTCCACTGCCTTTTAAGTGTTTGACAATGGCAGAGAAATGATAATGTTTTAATACCTTTTTTTTAATTTAACTTAATTGTTACAAATAGTGTCACATAATATGCTTGAATACTTTAGAAAATTTTCTTTCCAAAGAATGGTTATATAGTTTTAGTAGAGAATGCTTGAGCAATTTTTTTTAACTTGCTCTGTTACTTTTTTTCTTTAAATATCTTCACCTCATTTAACCTAAGCACTTTATTTTGGATCTGTAGAAGTTTGAGTGATCTTGGGAATTACTTCATGGCCAACAAAGTACTGTCCGTTGTCATTTTTTGTGTGTTTGTGAATAAAGTTTTTTTCAAAACAGTACTGCCTATTCAATTACATACTGTCTCTGGCTGCTTTGCACTATAATATCAGAGTTGAGTCTCTTTGGTAGAGACCACATGACCTGCAAACCCAAACGTACTTTCTGGCCATCGCTTGCCAGCCCTTAGAGCATCGCAGGGGGTGGCTGACAAGTCAGGAGGAGTAGTTGTGTTGATCCTGTCTCAGTCGATGCTTTATGACAATTTGGGTGGTGGGCAGGGAGAGGAGTAGTGTTTCATATTGAAGTAAATAATTACTTAAGAAAGGTTGTCTTCTTTTTTTCCACGATCCCTGAAATGGCCATGAGGTCACAGGAGCATGGGAGGGGGAACGAACCTCTGTCCCCGTGTGTTTGTGTCCCTAGTGAACCAGGCAGACAACACAGTTTGTATTTGCTGGTTTAGATGTTTCATTTAAATTT
Source organism: Tonatia bakeri (assembly GCA_004024845.1). NCBI lineage: Eukaryota > Metazoa > Chordata > Mammalia > Chiroptera > Phyllostomidae > Tonatia > Tonatia bakeri. The sequence continues at coordinate 122,003 of PVIA01002361.1, read as the reverse complement.
GTTGAAAAGTTAAATTGAAAGCAACTTGGCAAACCACCATCAGGTGACAGTTTGGCATTTTTTTATAATTATGAACATGTCATCTAGCTATTTTATTGTATACTTAGAATGAATTGTGTTAAGACAGGCTATCCTTGATTTCTTAAAAGAATGTAGTAGTATCTCTGACAGCCACTTTAAACATGGTAGTTAAATGAGCAATGTGTTTAAACTTTAAAACATTTGTTGGTAGTGTCTAGATTATACTAGTTTTAAAAATATGAAGTCAAAGCAGCCAGTTTTTTAATGTGAAAATATGTAAAGAAACATTCTTAAAAATATGAAGTCAAAGCAACCAGTTTTTATTTTTTTATGTGAAAATATGTAAAGAAACACTCTTAGTAAAGACACAGACGAGTGACTCATCTCTTTCATTAGTAGAAATAGTATCACACATTAAAATTCTGGACCCAACACCTAGCTTGATGTAAGTACAGTTTTCCTCTTTGTGTATAAAGTACTTCTGACTGACAATATTCATTTTATTAATCATCTGCTGGCATACTTTTAGTTTAAAAAGAGGTTAAGAAGCTTATTCCTTTCTATTACCAAGTGAAAATTGAAGACTTAGTTTTTTAAGTGTGATTGACAGGCTCTCTGCTTCAGTGAGAGGTCAGGTGTGTTCACTGTCACTGTTGTTACATTGGTTAGGAGTGTTCATTGTTATTCTGTGGTCACACTAGTCAGGGTAACTACCATGTTCAGGTATACTCCAAATATAATTTAAAAGTAGCATCGATGACTGATCTTTTCTTTGAGTAGTTATGCTGTTATATTAACTCACGAAAGAAAAGGTGGACACCACAGTCCTAGTAGTGCACAGCACAACAGGATACGAATGGTCAGTTTGTGTCTTGCATGGACACTGCATAGTCAGAGACGAGTGGGTGCGACACCCAGGCCATGCCTTGTCAGCCAAGCCGTTTCTCTGGTATGGGACTGTGTCTTCTTGGAGGAAAGGGCTCCTTTTCACACCTGTTATATTATTATTTAAAAGTGATTGCATTTGAATCCTGTGCCAGGCACTGTTTAGCACTTTATAAATATTGTTATACAGCTTTCATAAAAAATATTTTACAGATGTAAGAACGTAGGCCCCCACAGGTTAAATAGCTTGTCTTAGGTCTTGGGGTGAAATCTAAGCTGTGTGGCTTCACAGTTCATACTGTGAGCCCCTTGGGTACTGTTATATATCCTCTCTCCCTCTCCCTCTCTTCTCTCTCTCCCTTTCCTCCCCCCCCACCCCACCCCAGTTTGCCCTTACGGAGTCTAATTTGCATGCAGGTGCTGTAGATGCTACTGGTGGCCCCACCGAGACAGTGCTCTGGAGCGCCAAATTGGAAGGAGCCACACGGGGGTGCACACAGGGGCGCACATACAGCCTCTGTGTCCCACGATGATCACTTCCTCACCTGAGATAGGTCTGGGTCTTGTTTGAACACTTTCATTGGTTTGTTAAGTCGATTTTCATTACATTGAGCAGGAAAAAAATGCCTTCCTGTGATTTCTACCTACTACTTACCATTCTGTCACACATAGCTCAGCCTCATTTGGTCGAGTTAGGTGTCTCTTTATCTAAATGTAGGTACCAGCAATGCTCCTTTTGTGCTTTTATCATATCTCCGTTTTGTGGTCTCACTGGGTCTCTTTCCATCTCAGTTTCCCTCATTATTACTGTCCTTCCTTTTCTAATTCATTTTTGGAAGAAGAATTGAGTTTATCTTTTGTTTCTTGTTGGTATTCTTCAAATCAAATTAATAAAACATTTAATTTACTTAAAATACAGTTGTATGTTTTCCACTCAAGTTCTGAGAGCCACTCACTTTGCAATGCTAGAATTTGAAAGAAGTGAACCTTTGGGCATCCACACTCCAGTATATTAAATTTGACTGTTAAAATTCCCCATCCAACCCTTTTGTGCCACGTGGTTCCAGTGGTTCCTAAACCCCATTGGAACCACATGGGGGAGCTTTAAAAATGCAACCGATGTGCAGATTTCTACCCTAGATCACTTCAGTCTGGGTGAGAGACCCACTATGTCACAGTTAGGTTAGAATCTGGAAAAGTGTTTCTGTGGGACACACTTAACCAAAGACCCAATAACCCTGGCGGAGCCATTTTCATTTCTGTCAAGAGGGTTTTGTCCACCAGGACAGTTTTTGCGTTATCCTAGCCTAATTAGCTACTCAAAATTTTGGTATCTTGAATCAAATTTCAGCGGCTGGGAAGAGTGAGAAACCTAGTACGATCAAGGACTTACGTCAGTTTTTCTTTTGTTAAGTGGCAAGGCATTGTGTAGGTGGTTTTGAGCAGATTTGGAGAAAGCAGAGTTTGTTTTTCCATCCTATTATTTCTTACATCCATCCTTACACTGTTTACTGCCTCCCGTCACACTAGTACTTGTTTCTTCTTCCCAGGCTACTTAAAAAAAAAAAAAAAAAAAAAAAAAAAGGCTAGCTGCTATCAGCTTTGTGTTAAGAAGAAAACAATGTGATATCTGTCACATTTCTAAGACATCATAAATTATAAGATGCACCATTAATTTAGTAACAGTTTTTCGGAAGAGAAGAAATTAGTTTGTTGATGTACCACTTTTTAAGTAACTGACAACAGTATTTTGTTTGTCTTTGTAGTATCACAACTAAAGTTTGAGTCTAAGACTTCTCATGTTCAGTTCTCTGTCATCAAAAGTTAGTGAATTGGAAACACTTGATCTGTAGCTGTTAGTGCCTAAAAAATCAGTTTGATTTTTAGTAACATTTGATACTGCCCAAATCAATCCTTAGTTTTAAAAAGTTTGTGGCTTAGTATAAGAGAATTTGTAGTTTTTATTGTCTTTAATTGCATGGCTTACTCTTTGACAGGAAAATTTTGGGTTACTTCATAGTTTTTTGTCTTATTTCTGCACAATAGTTTTTTGTATAAGTCTAACAAAATTGAAGTGCATGATGATACCAATGAAATTAACTCAACTGAAGTAGTAACTATATAATTAGACATTAGTGCATATTTATTTTCCAATGGATGTTTAAATTGTTTTTAAATTGGATTTGTGGTCTTGAGTGTATTCCATCTTTAGAAAATTGGAATTATAATATACAACTCGAGTTCATTTTCCCTGAGTTTCTTAAATAACAAAGAAAAATGAAAATCATAGCCAGTGATGGTAAACTTGTGATTGCTCTGACTACTCTGTCTTTGAGTCTGATCTCAGGGTCAGTTTCCTTAAGATACCCCTTCTGTTACAGCCCTTCCCTTTTTCCGCCGGCTGTCTAGAATATTACATGAATGTGATTCCATGGAAATTGAGAAGGGGTTGAGGAGAGTTCAGGATATAATGCTTTTAGACTCAAGTTTGGAGGCTTTGGTGAATACATAGTGTGATCCTAGAGGTTGCTGTGTTGAAGAAGGCCGTTAATGAAAGTCTTGTGAAATGGATCAGTGGAATTGAGAAAATTCTATTGAAACTTCCATTTTCAAATACATTCTTTTTTTAGTTCCAGTTGAAGGTAATCACTATTTTTTTATTTTACTTTTAATCATGTACTAAGCAATTTAGTTTGGACATTATCTGTGACACTTCTTTTGCCCACAAGTTCACTAAGAAATGCTTCCAAGCCCATTAATTATGGTAGGATCATTATGTTTTTCTTTTAATTTGGGGGGATGATTTTTCATATTCAAACAATTCATTTGAACTTTTTATTTCTTAAGGATACCAAGTATACCTTCTTGAATTTGTTACTGGCCATTAGGTTCTATATTAGATTATGTTGGAACTGTAAATTATAAGCAACTTTTCTATTTGTACTTTTTTTCAGAAAAAGGGCCTATAATTCATTAGCTTTTCAAAGAGATCTACAAATCAAATAAATTTACCCCTAAAGACTTTAGGGTAGTGTTTTTGAAGATCAGTCAAAATATACCTTTGAACTATTATATAGGATTTTTGCATATTAAAAAACCCTAATTATGTGTGGGTGGTAGATTTTAGAAGATGTCTACTGAGTCAGCAGTGTCTGTTTTATGCCTAAAGCCTTTTCTAAAATTAGAACTTCTTTTATTTTAGGTAAAGTGTTCTGAAATACAGATTACAAAAGTAAAGCTTTTTTGTTGGAGATAAAACCAAAACCTACAAACATTTATTTCATTACAAGGAAGAAAGCAAATAGGTTTAATGTATGTAGAACAAATTAGTTCATAGTTTTATGCTGATTTTATAGTGACAATGAGGTGGGTTTTTTTGTTTGTTTTGATGGCAAAAGATCCGTCTTTATTGGTCAGTTCCTAGAAGGGTTACTGAAATTATTGGTGTAGGTAGGCTCTCCTAAGCACTTTTAAAATGTAAAAAAGTTGTAGTTCTTCCAATGAGATTTATTTGTGCTATATGTCATTCTCTAGTATGTTTTATTTTCAAATATGTATGTACTTATTTCTGCACATAGGAATTTTACAACACTTCATAAACATATATATCTTAAGAACTCTGTATGTTTAAGGCACTATTCTTAGTCCTGTGATGGGTCAGCTAGATGAACAGATGAGTCCCTGGTCTCCAGAAGTCTGAGAAGAGGGGGCATGATGAGCGAATAAGGCACTACAGAGTTGTGGTGAGAGAGGCGCAGATTTCTCTTCCCCAGAAAGTGGAGTTCACAGTCCAGGGAGGAAGCTCATTTGGGCTGCATCTTGATGGGCAGACCGCAGTAGGAGCACATTTCTGGCAGACGAATGAGCAGTGTCAGGGCAGCCAGAGTGCAGAGAACAGGGAGAGAGGGCGATCTGCTCTGAGGGTGTTTTAGCAAGCGAGGTTAAAGGCAGGTGCAAAGGCTTGATACACATGATTTTGGTTTTTGGACAATTTGAATTACTTTACTGCTAACGGTTTTAACATACCAAATTTTTTAGACTGTAAGATGCACCGGACCATAAGACACACCTAGGTTTTAGAGGAGGAAAATAGGAAAACAAAATTTGAAGCAAAAAAAATGTGGTAAAATACTTAAAAACATAAATAACATAGGCCACACACCCCTTCCCCATCACTACAGTGAGCCAGACAAGCTACATTCGGACTATAAGACGCACCTCCCCCGTTTCCCCCCAAATTTGGGAGGGGGTGCGTCTTATAGTCCGAAAAACAGTACATTCTGTCAGATTATCTTAAGTACGCCTTAGGTTTTTCTAATTCTTTTGTAAAATACATAATTATATCTTTTAAAATCCAGATGTTCATTTTATAAGATGAAGACTCGTGTAGCGTGCTTTATAAATTCACTCACAATGGCTGGTGCATAGGTATGTGAGTCAAGTAGAAAAACATGTAATATAGAATCCAAAATACAGCCCTGCATATGTTTGTTTTTTTAGCAGCTCCTCAGTTTTCCAGATTGTATTATATGTGCAAATGGACAGACCTGTTGACACATTATTTTCCACGGATTAATTCACCCTTCAAATCCTAGAATCAAATATTTATTTTACTACCTAAACATTTATCAAACCTCTGTTGTGATTTTCCCCTTAAGGGCCACAGTCGAATGGGAAAAGTTAAGTGAGTGAATAAAGAAAACAAGGGTGGAGAAAAGAGAGAAAATGAGATTTGAGACACATATGAGGGTGATGAGAGGAAGATTCGCTGGCCATGGAAAATTAAGAGAAGAGAACCAGGAAGGGGAGGGAAAAGTCTAACAGTTAGAATGATCTAATTTTATCTTTTTCAAAGTTTGTGTGTTGTGTATGTATACATCCCAGTGGTGAAAATAAGTATCCATTCGGGTACAGTGCTGCACTAGTCTTTTTATGTTCATTGTTGTTTTAAAAATTCTTTATTGCAGTGTAGATGTTCACATTTGTACCCTTATTTACCTGTGATGCCACAGCTATGTATAACATAGGGTACAGAATGGTTTTCAGAAGGCGGAGTGTTCCACAAAGCCACAGTGGCATGCCCTTCTTGGAATTTCTGTGTACGGGGTGGGAGGGGTCCAAAACCCCCAGAATGGTAATGGAGGGCTTGTCCTTTTGTAGCATAGGCGTCCCCCAGTAGCTGAGTGTTCTGGGAAGCCACCTGTATCAGTGCGCCGGCTGGCATTGTTGTGAGAGGCCGCATTCGGCCTTAGTGAATTTTTTTGAAGACTCTTTGAACACATTTGCCCATTTTATGATGGGTGATTTATGAGCACACCTGCCCAAACCACGCTGAGTATTCAGCAGTTTTTGACCAAAAACAGCTTTACCCCCATGCCCTACCCTCCGTATTCACCTGATCTCGTGCCAGCAACCTTTTTGTTTCCCATAATGAAAAAAGTCCTCAAAGGGTAACATTTTGCTGATGTGAAAAATGTGAAACAAAAAGCAGCAGAAGCACTAAAAGGCATCAAAATCAGCGAGTTGAAAACTGTTTGGAGCAGTAGAAAAACATCTTGATGAGTGTATTGCATCAGATGGAACGTACTTTGAAGGTGACTGAAGTTTAAACATACACAGTTTTCTAAACAAATTCCAGCTTTTTGGGGGTTCCTCCTCATGTTTAAGCTTACTATACCGTAAGTTTACTTGTGTTTGAATCTGTAGATTTATGGGTTATATTATCTAGTTTTAAACAAACTCCACAAATAAGACTAATCACTTAAAGATTCCTACAAAGAAACGGAATATAAGAAATAATAAGAATAGGAAACAAGAAAATGGTAGACCTGATACAAACTACTAGAATGAATTTTTCCCCTGCCATGTTCCTGATCATTTTAGAAGATGGATGAAAAATGCAGAGATTATCTAGAAAGATACTTGACACACAGGCATACATTCACTATTGGTATTGATGAGCCTTGCTGAAAGAGTGAATTGTGTTTGGGGATTTTAGTTAATAGTGATACAAAACCATCATGACATAAAAGATGTTTAAAAGTCAAGAAACTAGAATGGCTCTGGCTGGCGTAGTTCAGTGGATTGAGCGCGGGCTGCGGACCAGGTATCGCAGGTTCGATTCCCAGTCAGGGCACATACCTAGGTTGCAGGCCATGTCCCCCAACAACTGTACATTGATGTTTCTCTCTCTCTCCCTCTCCCTTCCTTCTCTAAAAATAAATAAATAAAATCTTTAAAAAATAACATTAAAAGAAAAGAAACTAGAATGTTTTAAAACAGTATTATAGCTTTCTAAATAAATAATATTTATTTAAAAATTGGTTTTATGTATTCTACAATGTACATAATTCAGTAGCACATGTTAATTATTTATAAATAAGTAGAATAAATGTATGACCAAACTTTTTTCTGATAAGGGTGATCTGCCAGTTTTTGGATAACAAGTTGCCTTATCTGGTTGATAGCTTAAAAGGTAATGAAAATTTTATAGTAAAATAATTGATGTTTATAACAAATGACTGTGAGGTAAACAGCCTAGCAGTAATCTAATTTGTGTTGGAACTCAGTCAGGATATCTACAGAACCTTTCTTCAGTAGGTGTTAGAAAGGATCTGCCAGCTACCTCCTGAGTGTCTTCTAACAAAAACCTGTGGGGCTCCTTCCTCTCTCTTGAAACATCAAAGGCTGGTAGGATTTTATATGTAATGCGGCCATCTGTAATTTCAGTTAAGTCTGTGACAGAGTCAGTAAATGTTATTTTAATTTCTAGATTTCCTTATAACTTAAGATACATAATAACACAAGGGTTCTAGTATGGCCCTGGAGTTGGCAATCGGCACCAATGAAAGTTCCAGTAAAGATAAAATCTGAAGGGAGCAAACTTGAAGGGATTAAATGTGTCTGCAGTTACTCAGTGTATTTGCTCAGTTATCTTTGTAGTGTTTCCTGAGTTACTTGACTGTACCATACGTGAGTGTCTGAGGCACAGCTCCTGCACTCCTCTCTGTGGTATCAGCCTGGACTTTACCAGAGATGGTGCTCCGCCCTGGCACAGGGGGCCTCCACTCTCTCCCGGAGTCCCCACGCTGACGGGGTGTGTGCATATTTACAGAAGAGGTTCATGGGGAGTCATATGCTGCGACTTAGCAGAAAGGACTGTGATAACTCTAAAATGCAAACTCTGAAGAGATTAAAGTTTAATAAGTTTTGATTGAAGTCATTTTAGATACCAGTCATGTATTTCTTTTTATTATTAAACAAAATATAGAATATCAGTTTAATATCATTCTTCATGTATCATAATTGTAGATTATTAACATACTGGGCACTTTTACGGTAATATTTGCACGAGTCGAGTCGAATGTGGGTCAGTTAGTGCAAATTCATCTCTCATTTTGTTCGTTGCATCCCTCTGTTACGAATGTTACAAAGATTCAGTGCCTGCCATGTGTTATGCACTCAGAAGTTGCTGCTGTTGTTTATAACAGTTGCTTAGGGGGAGAAAGATAGTCACTGGTGGAGACCATGCAGACATAAAGGAAGAGTGTTTCATCATGTAGAATTTGGCATGAGGAATCTTTTAAACTGAATTTGTCATAGGGCACACTGAATATTTTACTTTCCTTTTTCTCAGCATCAGCAACAGCAACTTGTGATTGGCGGCACCGGATATTCAGTTGTACATCCCCACATCAATGCACTGCCAATGGTAAGAATTCTCCCCTCTGTGAATGTTAGAGTGTTTTCATTGCACCATTTAGCATTCACTTATTTTAAAGATTCTGTTATAAGGATTTTGAAAGATTCTCACAAAATATACCTGTGTTCCCAAACTGAAGAAATGCTTTTTAAAAATATATAATTTGAGGTACTTAAAATATTTTTTGATTTTTTAGTATTAAAAAATGAAAAAAGCAGGTCCTTATTTTGAATATTTCCACTATCTATAGGTTTTAAAACCTCTTGGTTATGGTTATCCCAATGAATAGTATTATTATGTAGTGATACTACTGTATTTTACCAAGTAGACTATATGTGAATAGAATTTTCATGATGAACTTAACATTTTTAGCGGCAGTAATAACTTGTGTTTTTTGTCCGTCATCTTACTATAACAGTCTAATTTTGCATATTGCATTTATCCTAATATTTATACTTAATGGGGATTTAAATGGCTGAAATTCTGCCTATTTTTAGCTAGTGAATAATTTTTGGGAGAAACATTTTTATCTGTTTCACCATTTAGAAGCCTTTCTCTATGAAATGAAAATCTGTCCACTGTGTTATATAGCAGAAAGACCACTGGACTCTAGGAGTTAGAATTTGCTTTCTTTCTTGCATTTGTCTTGGATGACTTTTGGCAAGTACTCATAAAATTCGACGATGGAATTGGAATAAATTAAGTTTACTCCAGCTGTAGGTTAAGTGATCTCATCACTCTTCATTTTAGATTAGAATGATTCTCCCTTACAAAGAGTAATTCCTTACCTAAATTGTATTGCTGTGCATTTTGGAGCTCAGTAAATAGCAGGAGAAATAATTTCACTTTTTGTTATTTAGAATTAATTACTTAAACAACAACATCTATTTCAAAATAGTGCATCATCAAAAATTTTAATTATTTTTACTTAATCAGATTTTTGCTTTAAAAATTAAATCAGGGAGCTATAGAGACTGATTAAGGTTGATAGAATTTTATGGGAGATAGTAGATGTATCAGTATGGAATAAAAACTAAAAATTAACAAGAACCTGGATACAAGGGTGAGATAAGTTATCTGTGGAACTATTCCTAGGAGAGGATTCATTTTAAAAATGGGTTTGTCAGTAGGTTGATAAGGGGAGGATTTCCTTTGTCTAAACTACCTTTTGAATTCTTGTTGAGGGGGGTGGGGAATGACCTCTCTCTCACTACCTCCCTCCCCTCTAGGCCCCTCCAGGCCCCTCCCTCCTCCTCTCCCCACCACTGCTGTCCTCTCCATCCCCTCCCCTGCCCCCTCCTTCAGCAGCTCATGGGGAATGTTGGGGAAAATAGGAACCTTTTTCTGTCTTTACCCAGCTTGAAGTATTACATGGTTCTTAATTAATTTATGAATTACTTGCTGGGTTCTTTAGGGTGCTTGGGTGACTCATTAACTCATTAAATCTACTTTTTTTTTCTCTTTTGGAACACTACAGAGTTTCTATTGTGAGAAGCAGCTCTATGGTAAATCATCTTTGGCTTTTTGGAATATCTGCCCCTGGTGTTTTGTTTGAAGTTCACATTTGAAACCTGTTAGTTTACTAAGTTGTTGGAGTCTTACCTATTCGTGACACTCTGTCCTGAGCATCAGCTGCACAGGGTTTTGGTGTCTGCGATGCACCTGTCCTCAAGTGAAGTTTGAAATGTGCTGCTCACATAGGCTGTGTGCTGTTTTGTCTTGGAAACAGCTCGTAGACTGCATTTTAAATCCGATCATCTCACAATTGCCAATTTTGTTGAACATACCTGAAAATCATTTCTAAGTTATGACCATTGAAATTTGTTTATTCATGTTAGTGTTCCATATATGTGTGTGTATCAGAGATGAAGGACAGAATTAACAACAAACTTGCTTACATTTAGCTGAGGACACAAAAGACATTTCTTCTACACGCTGGCATGCACTGCTTGTAAATTTACAGACACTGGTCCAAAATGGTGATTTCTCCTGCGGACCTGAGAAATGCCGTGGCGTTCAGGATTATGCCTGTGCCGTGTTTGTTCTCTGAACATGCCATAAAGGAATGCTTTGTGGGAACAGTTAACTCTAGTACCCCCACACCCGCCCCTCAGCTTCGCTCTTGATATAATAACCGTGAGGGATCCATAGCATTCGTTTTTTTTTTTTTTTTTTAAGATTTTATTTATTTATTTTTAGGAAGGGAAGGGAGGGAGAAAGAAAGAGAGAGAAGCATCAGTGTGCAGTTGCTGGGGGCCATGGCCTGCAACCCAGGCATGTGCCCTGACTGGGAATCGAACCTGCGATGCTTTGGTTTGCAGCCCACGCTCAATCCACTGCCTCAATCGCCAGCCAGGGCTCTAACATTCGTTTCTTATCCCACTCACCACTTGTCCAGGTACAAGTTATTTTAACTCTAATTGCACCTTACATCAATATTTACAGCTACTTCCTATATAAATGTTTTATACTACTTTTTGTAATTACCTTATTGAATTAATGGAACCATTGGCCAACAGGTGTGTATTATTATTTTAACTTTATATTGTGAAAAATTTCAAACGTACATGAAAGTAGAGAGAATAGCTTAATAAACTCTCACCTAGCTGCAGTAGTCACCAATTTTGTTTCATGTTTAACCATCTTGCTACTATTCCCCTACGGAGGGCACCCCTCCACTTGATTATTTTGAAGCCAACACTTAAAGTGCATAATTTCATTCATAAATGTTGTAGTATGTATCTATGGAAGATACGGACTACTTAAAAATGTGTGCCACCACACCATCATCACATTTTAAAAATTAGCAATATTTTTTTATTTGAAAAGGAATTTAAATATACTTTTAAAATTGTATTGTAAAAACAAAATTTATCTTAAGAATTTTAGTCCAGGTAGTATACATATATGTAAACTGTATTACATTATTGTACAACAGATTGCTAGAACTTTTTCATCTTGCAAAACTGAAACTCTGTACCTACTGAACCGCAACTCCCAATTCTCCCTCTCCCCCGGCCATTAGCAGCAACCAGTTCACTGCTTATTGCCATGAGTCTGACTACTTTAGCTACCTCATATAAGTGGAATTGTGCAATATTTTTTCCTTTGTGACTGGCTTGTTTCACTTAACATAATGTTCTCTAGGTTCATGCATGTTATACCATGTGACAGGATTTCATTTCTCTCTTTTTACAGGCTGAATAATAACTGTATGTATGTGTCATGTTTTCTTTATTCGTTGTCAGTGGACATTTGGATTGCTTACACCTTTGACTGGGGTGAATGATGCTGTGACAGACATGGGTGTGCATGTATCTCTTTCAGATCCTACTTTGAATTCTTCCAGCTGTATACCCAGAAGTGAGGTTGCTGGATAATATGCTTAATAGTTTTAATTTTTTTAGGCACCTCCATATTGTTTTACAAAGTGGCTGCACCATTGTATATTCCCAACATTAGTGGACGTGGGTTCTCATTTCTCTAGATTCTTGCCAATACTTGCCATTTTTCTATGGATTGTTTAGTTTTATTCTATTAGATAGTAGACATCCTAATGATTGGGTTGTAATGACAGTATCTCTTAATATCACCATATATCTGTTTAGTTTGTTTCCCCATCATCTCATAAAGAATATTTTTACAACATCACAACAGAATTCATATATTACGTTTGGTTGGAATATGCAACTTGTGAGTTTAGCTCTTTGTTTATTAATAATTTTTCCCCTTTAGAGAAAACCCAACCCATAAGGTTTCTTCTTTCAATATTTTATTAACTGCATTCCTGTAGTAAAATGCCTCTCTTTACCTTGTATATTTTGCTAAATTGATAGTTAGATCCAAAAGTTTCATGTAATTCAGGCCTTTTTGCTTTATTTGGGAGGGAGGGATAGGGTCGTGCTAAGTAGTTCCATGAAGAAGCACATAATGTTTGACTGTTTGTCTGTTGTTCTAGGTGGTCATCGTGCGCCATTCCCTCGATGAGTGTACAGTGTTGGCATCGTACTTGTGTCGAGTCTTTATTTTCTGTAACCTTTCTACAAACGGAAAATTCTCTCATTAGATGCTTGGTTTGCCCTGTGGTACAGTTGCCACAGGAGAGGCACACTGAAATACTTGATTCTTTCCTTTATTTACTAATTTTCAAGTACTGAGTTCCCTAGGATCTTGGAAAAGTAGACCAGTGAGAACTTTTTAAGGTGTCATTGTGAGTTTGTAGATGTAAATGTTTATTGCATTGTTCTTTTTACTCTATTTTACGGATGCTTACATTGTGTTGGCCTAAGAAGCCTTTTTGAGTTAACCTGAGTCTTTTTGACAGTGGCTTTCATAAAAATCAATACTTGTTAATGCATTTATTTTGAAACAATTCATAAGCCATCTACCTTTTTGTTTTTGGTGCTACCCATAGTAAAGATGGATATTTATTTCAAGAAGACTTTGTGCTGTCTTCCTGTCGTGTAACAGAGCAGACCTCATTGCCCCCGCTAACATACAGCGTGTGTCTGTGTGTTGTGTGTGTGTACATACACAGCAGATCGCTCACTGAGATCCCCTAGCCCTGGTTTGCCGTGGGCTCTTCCTCCTCATGCTTTATGTCCACATCTAGACCTGTGCTGTGTAGTGTAATAGCCGTGCTATGAAGATTCACATTTTTAAAAAGTACTGTCTCGATTTTAAAATATTGATTACCAGAAGTAATATTTAAGTAACATATTAAGATAAGTACAGTATATATTAAAATCAGTTGCTTTGTGTTTCTTTTAAAATTTTCCACGTCTGTAGAAAATTTAAAACTAGTTATGAGGTTTATCTTATGACTTATAATGTATATGTATTAACACTATTGTTCTAGACCTTGTTGTCCCAACTACTGGGTCTGTATACTTGTATTCTGCTTGTTTGCCAGAAACAAGTAGTTAGCACAGTGAAAACTTGCCTAGTGCCAAGATCTGGGAAAACTAGAATGACCCTTAGAGGGTTCCTAAAATGAGATCATGGGACTACATTACAAAGCTCAGTAAGTTGTCATTACTCATTGAGTAAGCCCTCATTTTACAAATGAGGTACTAAGGCTTAGAGAATGATGCCATATCACACACTTTCTCATAAACAGATCCCCTCATTTGCAGTTCAGCATTTAAAAAAATTCTGTCCTACAAATTATATAAAATCTGAATATTCTTCCAAGGTGAATCATGAGAACTTTCACAGGACCTCCAGAGAAGATAGAATAATGGGATTAAAGCATCTTGACTAAGATATCTAGGTGTTTTTCATTACTGTTAAGAACTAAAGAAGCAGACTATCAGGAAAAAAATCATTGAAATTAGAATTTTTCTTACCTACTTACATTCTCTTATTCAGAAAGATAGTTATTCAGTGTTTGCTCTCCTTTGTCTATATTTATTAACTTGTTAAATCATTCTGCCCACCCTTAATTTTTCAGTTATAAAATCTCCATTTGTTTCTTCTTATACTTCATTTCAAGGGCATACTTGTACCCTGTGAAAGATGGATAAAGTAGCTGCCTTAATGTATTTGATAATTCTCATGCCTGGATCGTATCCAGGTTGGCATCTGATTATTGTATGTTGAGTAATTTTTTGATTAGATCCTCTTGGGAGAATGATTTTTCCTTTTGATTAAAGCTGGTGATCAGCATGGTTGGGTTCAGACTACAATTTCTTTCTCACTGTAGTATGGGCAGTGGTTGCAATGTTAGGTCATTTGTCAAGGCTATTGCTAAGCTGCTTTGGTTTTTCTCCTCACAGGTAGCACTCAGGATTAATGTAGAACCTACACAGTGGCTTACTTATATCTTCAGCTCTCTAAATCTTAGCTTCTTTGGATGTGTTCTGCATAGACACCTTAGGATGAACTTGGGGCTTTGCTGGTTCCTACACAGAAGTACAGGGTCCCCTCCTTCAGCTTTCATACTTCGCAGCACCCAGAGGTATCTTTTATGCCTCTGGGTTTAGTTTGGCTCTTTGGGATCGAAAGGACTGACTTAGTCAAGTTTTTGAGGAACCCCTGCCCCAAATAGGTATGTCAGTTACAGTCTTTATAGCAATTGCGCTCAGAAGAATAACAGGAAGGTAGAGTTCAAAAAGTGGAGTAGTGCCTCCTGTCAGATAAATCCACAAACCGTGACCACGCTCTTTGGATAACAAATGAACAAAAACCATTATGAGGACACTGTAGAACAAGCAAAAACGAGTAGAAACTGGAGTAGAAACTGGACCAGCTTTGGTGAGCGTCCTCATGGTTTTGACTGAGGGCAGTCTCCTGCTGGCTTGTTTGCTGTCTCTATGGTCTGAGAAATCCGGCGGAGTTCAGAACCAACTACACAGTAGTTGCAGAGTAAGGAGTCAGCAGCAGGAATAGGGAGGGTATCCTAGAAACACAGAGTAGGGTACCAAATACTATGTCTGAACACTGCCAAATACAGGGTTGTTCCCTAACATGGAAATAGTTTAGGTGTCTAACAGCATGAGAATAGGTAAACTGTGCTACGTTTGTACAACAGAATATTGCTGAGCAATGGAAAGGAACAAACTATTTATCGATGCCTGCAGAAACTTTGAAAACACTGTGCTGAGTGAACATAGCCATCCATAAAACAGGACATTAGTGTGTACTTCCATTTATACGATGTCCTAAAAATAACAACAGGCACATTTTATTTGCTCAAAATATGGGGTGGAGGAAACAACTAAATTGTGCTGTCAAAAAAAGAAGTAGTTGTCCTGGCTTAGAAACAATGCCTGGGTTTGGGGACAGAGATTGAGCGGGAAAAGGCATGTGGGAACTTCTTCGGGCACTGGTAATACCCTGTGTTCTGTCAGGGAGTTTGGTTACTTGAGCATGTTCATTTGTCAAAACTCACTGAATGGTACACCTAGTATGTAGCCATTGTATTTTGTATAAAGTTTTTTTTTTCTTTAAAGGAAAACCATATTAAATACTTTGTTATACTTAGTGATAGGCAAGCTGAAAAATATATGGTAGAATTATACTGAGGTCTGCAGCTTCTTTTGAAATGCTCCAAAAATTGAGATCAATTAATAGATGTGGCAAAACCAATACAAGGAAATGTCAATTTTAAGGTCTTTGGTGGTGGCTGGGTTCATATTTTTAGTATAGTTCTTTCAGTTTTTCAGTATGTTTGCAAATTTTTATAATAAAATATTATAAAGATATACTAATAGGTAGTATTTCTCTAAACCAGATTCCTCTTGTTAATATGTTGGTTTTAGTGGCTTTTATCAAACTTGATATTATTTCTTCAAATTTGAAAATAGTTTGAGTTGACCACTTTTCTGCCTGTGCATGGAACTCTGAACTGTGTAGGGTGCAGAAAAATACAGAAATATAAACAATAAAAGAGGTAAGACAAAACATTTCCACACGATAATTTGGTTACTTCAAAGTGACATAGCAAAGACTCATTAAGATAATTTATAATACATAAATTCTGAGGGAATGGATACATAATTAGAGTATGCTGAGGGGATGGAATGGATACATAATTAGAATATGCTCAGAGTCAAGTGTGATTAATGGGAGATGGAATCCCTGGGGTTGCTTATTTTGAACAAGTTTTGAAAATGCTATTAGAGAAAATTACTGGATTTTCTTCCCATTTTTTTTAGTTGACGAGTTGTCATTTATAAAGTATAGCTTTGGGCACTTTTGTTTTTCTTAGTGTGACGTATTCATTTTCCAGAGGAGGACAGTTGCTTATTTTTTATACTAGAATTGTTAGCCAGATTGGATGATTAGAGTTTGTTTTGAAAAATAATCTGTATTTTAGGAATATGGTTAACAGTATGTTACTGAGTTGTTGGGTTGACAAGCAAAACATCATTGTTCCAGAATTTTGGGGTTCTTTCATAAAGTTCTGAGACACAAACACAGTGCTATTAAAACATTGACAAAATATGCAATATTAACTGTAACCTTTATAAAACAGTAATCCATTTTTTCTCATTTAATTTACTCTTAGGAAATCTATTCTGATAGGCTAAATTTTTGAAATGTACACATCAGAATAAGTTGTAAGTGGGTGAGAATGAGCAAAATAAAATTAAAATATAAATTGTAATTATGAGATGTGATATTTCAACCATTAATTCAATCACTTAAAAATTTTATAGCCAGTTTTTCTTCCCCAGTCCTGAAATGAGAACTTCCAGCAAAACCAAGCAGTTAATATATTTTAGAAAAGAAAATGTGTATGTAATTACTTGATTCCTTAATGGCTTCATATTTTTCTATTGACCTAAAATAGTCAGATTTGGATTTATTTTGGTCTTTGGGTTTTTCTTTTATTTTCCCAGTAGTATTGCGTTAATGAAAAGAATTACCATCTTTTCTAAGTATTATAACCTCCTCAAAGCAGATGGGCTGCTGTGTTGTGCCCAGCTCTAGCCATTTGTATTGTTCCAGGAGTTCTATATTACTGATATCTTAGAGTGTTGGCCTTTGAGAAAATTGTGTGCTGACTTGTATGAGTGGTGGAAAGAATTACAAATGTACTTATGTTCTATAGATAGAAATTCAGTAGGGACAATCTAGTGGGTGTCACATGACATGCCAGCTAGTTACTGTAAACATCACATTCTCCTTTCATTGCTGATCTCAGGGCCAAGGCCATCCTAGAGAAGAGTGTTTCACCCAGGACTAGTTCAGTCCTACGTTTTGCAGGACTTGTTTTACACTGTACATTATTGGCTGAAAACAACACAGCTAATAGTATCTTATCATAAGTATTTTTATTAGTAAGGTAATGTTTAAGCCTCTCTGAAAAAGTCATGGGGAAAACTGCTAAGAACAGCTGATGCTCAAAATAGAGCCCTAAAGTATGCTTTGCAATATCTGTCCTGATTCTGTTTTTTTTGCCACTAAGTTTAAGGTTATTTTAATCAGTTCATTAGGATCATAAATCAAAATACCCAAATTAAAATGGAAAATATATTCACTTTGAAGAAAAATTTTGTTTCATTTTGTATCTCAGGCACACATGGATGCCATAAACATTTTTAGACTAGCCAAGATCAAATTTCATTACAATGAAGACTGTTTTATTTTTGCCTTTGTTTCTACCAACCAGAGAAATTTTATTAGTGATTCTGAATAACATATTAGGTACTATATTGCCAAGGTGAAATGTTCAAATGAATAATTAATGGAATTGTGTGGATGTCAAGTTATTTTATAATCCCTTAGGTAATTTGCATAAAACAAGCTTTAAAAAACAAGTTTTTTTATTGAATGTTTCATTATATCTTTATGTCTTTTAAATATAGTTATTGCATCCTTTAATAGAATAGACCTTTGATAGATTTTTTGTTATTGAGATATGTTTATTGGTTCTCTTGTCCCTGGAATTTTAAGTCAGCCAGGTCAGAACCTTAGCATCAACATAAGCAAAAAATAAATAAGTATACAGTTAGAATATCAACTGACCTATGAACTTAAAACTTATAATTCAGTTAGACCTTGGAGGAATAGCTAGAACCAGGCAGTTAATTGTATTTAGGAAATTATGGTTAAGAAATCACCATTTTTTTCTGAGGCACCAGAGCCTTTCTATTATTTGTTACTGATAGGAAACTTGGTTTCTGTCAGTGTGGAAATTCAGACACAGACACCCTTTTCCATGTTTCTGTGTGTCACTGGGGGGGGGGGTCATTTATTTCAGTTAGCTGTGTTGTTGGAAGCAGCCAGGTTTTGTTTTGAGACCTCACCAGAAAAAAATTATTGCGTAGAGAAAATACACTTGGAGGAATAGCAAAGAAGGATATCATAAATAAAATTATGATATAAATAAAATTTTTGCTTTATTGCATATTAAATAATTGTTTAATTTACTGTAATAATTTTTTGTGTCATTTCACTCTTGATTCAGTTACTTAGCCAAGGACAGTTATGAGATGCATTGTCACGTGAAGTCATTACTAGCCCAAAGGTGCTCCTGTACTGTTGACTTGAGCAGTCTGGCTAGCCAAAGGTGAATAAATTTTTTTCAGTCATAATTTGGTCACTCATAACTAATCCAGCTTAGGTGAGAATGGTACTAAGGCTGGGATAGCATAAAGACCTTTACAGCAGTTATGAGTCAGAAGGTAATTGCTTTTTGCATTTCAAAATTTTATGAAAATTCTTTTCCTCTGTTTTTCCACCTGCTGTTTCCAAGGTTAACAGTTAAACTTCACTGTTAACAAAAGTCCTACATTTTATTGCTTTTTCCTAAATTCATAGAATCCCTCAACGTTAAAGCTAGAGGAGCCCTTTCAGATTATCTAATTCAGCACCCTCATTTTACAGATGAGGAAACTGAGGCCTGGGGCTAGAACAGAGGCCTCCTGACTCAGTCCAGGACTCTTTCTATTGCATCATGCTGCCCGATGTTTGTTTACGGAGCTCAGCAACATCACACACAGGGTGAGCTTTCTTGTTGTTGTTAAATGAACACACAAAGTCTTTGCTTCTCTCTCTCATCAGCTGCTTGTTCATCATTCTTGTCAAACTCCTCATTTCCCTTTTTTGCCCTTAC
This sequence comes from Tonatia bakeri, assembly GCA_004024845.1. Classification (NCBI taxonomy): domain Eukaryota; kingdom Metazoa; phylum Chordata; class Mammalia; order Chiroptera; family Phyllostomidae; genus Tonatia; species Tonatia bakeri. Next base: position 102,831 of record PVIA01002361.1, on the reverse strand, counting down.
CTGTTTTAATGCATAACATAGTTCAGTTACTCATGACTTTTTATTTTGCTGCTACTTCTTCTGGGCATTTGACCATAAATTTTGAGTTAAATTCTCAGTGAGAAAGGTTCCTTAGCAGTGACTATGGTAGCCTTTCCAGGCACTGTTAGCAATAGTAGATTAAAATTTATAACAGGAATGATTTGCAGAGTTGTAATTTTAGATTTTATAAATTACAAGTAAGAATAAGAGTATAGCTAGGAGATCTAAGAGCAGATACGAGTGCAATTTTTTGTGAAATAAAATGCCAAGAAATACTAGCCAAGAGCACGACATAATTGCAATAAAAATGGTTTATCTTATAACCTCATGGATTTAAACACATTTGTGTTTAAGGTCACTGAGTTATTTTTCTCTATTGATGAGTTACTTTTCTCTATTTTTCTCAAAAATTGTCCCATTTCTGGCTAGTGATAGCCTCTTTAAGTAGTTTCCGTGTCCTTTAGACAGCACCCTGGCAGGTACAGGTTGCTGTCTTGCTTTCTTAACAAGATATTACAGGCTTATATGGTTTTCAGGGGTAAATCATGGACTTCCGAGTTCTCTTACATTATTATTTACAGATTTCTGTGGGACCTGAGAGTCATTTCTACTCTCTCTCTTCCATTTTTAAAAAATGTTTGTAAATATCATCCATAATTAATGTTTGCTTTTGTAAAAGAGTGAGAAAAAAATCTTTCAGCTTAATAAAAATTAACATGCTTCTCTCATATATTTACTTTTTTTAAAAAACCTGTTGTTTTATGTCACTAATACAGCCATGATGTCAACCTTTAGAATTTTTTTTTTAAGATTTTGTTTATTTATTTTTTAGAGAGGGAAGGGAGGGAGAAAGAGAGAGAGAGAGAAACATCAGTGTGCGGTTGCTGGGGGTCCCGGCCCGCAACCCAGGCATGTGTCGTGACTGGGAACCGAACCTGCGATGCTTTTGTTCGCAGCCCACGATCAATCCACTGAGCTACGCCAGTCAGGGCAGCCTTTAGAATTTTTTAATTTTATGGTAAACTAAAGCACTAATGTTCAACTATGGATCTTGGATAAATTTGTTAGATTGGATAGAATACCACCATCACAATTACACAAACAGATAGATACCTTGACTACTAAGTTATTTATCAGCCGTTTTAAAGGGTCCCTCTCTACCTACCATTAAACTAACTGTGTTTCAGGTGGACTAAGTCAGAGGTCTACATCTGTTATGCGACAGTAGTTTTCCTAAAGAGACGCCTGCGGGAAGAAGGGTTGTAGGTGCTTTTTCTTAAAAAATTTTTATTTTTTTTTCCCATTACCATTTAGTCCCCTCACATTCTCTTCTGCCGTTACCACACTGTTGTCCATGTCCATGAGTCCTTTCTCCTTTGTGTTCACTCCCTCCAGCTCTCACCACCCCTCCGCTTAGCTGTCATCCACCTCTCTATGAGTCTGTCTCTATTTTGCTCGTTAGTTCAGTTTGTTAATTAGATTCCACATATGAGTGAAATCATATGGTATTTATCTTTCTCTGACTGGCTTATTTTAGATGCTTTATTTTGATCAAGGCATAATGGTATATAAATTGTATTTAGATTATATTTCTTATGCTGGAGCAGAGAGTTATTTTATGACTTAACAAAGGTTTTAAAGAAATATTTGAACAGCTACTATGTGTTAGGTGTTAGGCTATAAAGAACAGACTGCCTTTTAAATGTTTAATAGTTTCGTAGTGGTTGAAAAAATATGCATAATAAAAGGTAATACAATAACAACTGTAACACTTAGATTATAAACTGCTTTTTCATGCATTTCTGCCTGCCCATGAGGTTTGTAGATTAGATTTTACTTTTTTTTTTTTTTTACAGAACAAGAAACTGGAGCTCAGGGAATTTAAAATGACTTTTATTTATGCAAAAGCAGTAGCCTTCGAAAGAAAACATAAACATTCTGCCTATTTTAAAAAGTAAAAATAACATGTTTGGGGTACAGAAGGAAAGTACACAGACATCTTTAATGTTGGCCTTTGAATAGGCCTCATAAGGAGACGACATTTGAAGAAGAATGGGAGAATTTCAGCACTTGTAGTTGGAACAAAGAGCTAAAAAAGCAGGAGTGTGGAATTTTGTTGGATGTTAGAATGATACAGATATACAGATGGTCCTGGTTTATGATTGTTCAAGTTAAAAACTTTCAACTTTACAATGATGTGAAAACAAAAGCATTAAGTAGAAACTGTACTTTGAAATTTGAATTTGATCTTTTCCCATAAATATGTGGCTTGAAACGCCTGTGATGCTGCACAGAGGCAGAGGGATGATTTTGCCCCACTGTAGACTGATGTAAGTTTTCCGAGCACATGATGATGTTCAGTAGGTTGGGTGTATTGAAATGAATTTTCAACTTAATAGTATTTTCAGCTTATGATGGCTCTACTGGGTCCTAACCCTCTCACAAGTCAAGGAACATCTGTCTTCATGTGAAGGGTACATTTAAGGAAGGTGCTGTGCGGCTGGATAGATACTTTGAGACCATAGACTGGAGAACTTAAATACCTGGCTAAAAGGTTTAGAGTGAATGTGGAAGCTAATAGGTAGCAGTAAAATATGTATGATACAATCAGAGTTATGTTTTGTGTCTGGGTTTCAGAAGATAAGAGGAAGGGATTAGGAGACTTTGAGACCATTGTGGTACTGGTGATAGGAGCTGTTGTAGATAGAAGGAAGGCATGGCTGCAAGTGGTTTTGGATAAGTAATGGAAGATAGAATCAAAGAGTGCAGGTAAAAGCTAAGGTAGGAAGTTAAATCCAACATGATACTAAAGTTAGTAAATGGTAGAGTCAGTGAGAGTTATGGGCAGGAAGAGAAACAAATTTGGGGGTGTAGGGCATAAATATTCCCAGATAATGCTGAGTTATAAGATTATGAAAAGAGGATTTATACCCCAGTCAGGTGGAATAAAGGTTGTCAGATTGTTTTTCAAAATGAATCCATCTGTGGGGAGGGATAGGTCAGGAGGTGTTACATGGTCATTTTCTAATTCTACAGGGTGGATAAAATCGTTAGTGGGAGAGGAGAGTGAAGATCAAAGGGCTACGAAGAAGTCACCTGTACACATACTAGGGCAGGAAGAAAAGTCAGTGAGAGGAGAGGACACAGTTAGGAAGCCAAATGTTGGAAGTTTAAAGACTGTTCTTTTCAGTCTTCACAAATGCTGGAAATGGCAAGGGCTGGGAGTTAAGTATGAAAACCCTTTGAATTTGGATGTGATTAGGAATAAAGTTATTTAGAGTATATAAGATCAAAAGCAAAACTAACAATAACAAAAATATTTTTTTCTTTATACAATGTACATCTTTTACTTTAAGTGCATGAATGTGATTATACTTTTTGTAGTGTACTCCTCACCAGTTTATTATGTTTAAGTCTTATAATCCATGAATATCATCAGTGTATCACAATCTTATTTTGGTGCTCTCCCTTGAATAGACTTTTTTTTTTTTTTGGACACTAAAAAAGAGTGATGCTAGCCTTGGCTGGTGTAGCTCAGTGGATTGAGTGCGGACTGCGAACCAAGGCATCTCAGGTTCGATTCCCAGTCAGGGCACATGCCTGGGTTGCTGGCCATGGCCCCCAGCAACCCGCACATTGGTGTTTCTCACTCTCTCTCTCTTTCTCCCTCCCTTCCCTCTAAAAATAAATAAATAAAATCTTTAAAAAAAAAGAGTAATGCTAAAATAAACATCTTTAGGAACTTGTGCTTTTATTTCTCTACGTTGCACAGTTATGTGCATTAGATGAACTACATGGCATTTTTAACTGCTTAGTCATTTGAACCTGACAAAAAGGAGCGAATCTATGACCCAGTCTAATATTTTTACTTTTTTCAAAACAAGATTTTATTTATTCCTTTTTTAGAGAGGGGGAAGGGACTGAGAAGGAGAGGGAGAGAAACGTGGATGCGAGAGAGCTAACGGAGATCTGCTGCCTCTCAGAGACCTGGGCTGCAACCCAGGCGAGTGCCATGGCTGGGAATTGAATCAGTGACCTTTTGGTTTGCAGGCTGGCACTGAAACCACGGAGCCACACCAGACGGGGCTAATGGTTTTACTTTTAAGAAAAGGTTGTCAGATTGTTTTTCAAAAGGGCTTCACATTTCCATTTGCAGTAAATGAGAATAACCTTTCCTCATATTTCTGGCAGAAATATCAAATCTCTTATATTTTAACGAGAGTAATTTTAGTCTTTGTTACTTGGATATGTTATTTCCTTGATAACTAGTAAATCTTTATGTACTCAGATATGGCTGTTTTTTCTTGTATAGTTTTTGAGTTTCTAGTCTTGGTTAAAAAGATTTTTCCCCAGCTCTCTAGGTAGAACATGTATTATTACATGATTAATGACAACATATATCTGCAGTATGTATATATGTCCATGTACATTCACACATGTACAAAATATTTAAATACTAAGTCCATGTAGATTTATTTTTTATAGTAAAATATGGGGGCCCATTTTTGTTTTCTTTCTGATGGATAGTCACTTGTGACAGCAAAAGTCTGCACAGCAATCTATCCTTTTCCCCTGCTCAGGTTTTGTATCTTTCGGTAGAATGTTGTATTTACTCACATGAATCCTGTGCCTACTTTGTTTACTTTTTGGTAAATATTTAATTTTTTTTGCTCTTATAAATGGAATATTTATTTTCTCATCTGTATTTTTAGGTGCTTATTACTGGAATACAGAAAAGCTTTTGTTTTCATTAGTTGCTGTATCCAGTTCCTTTATAAAGGGTTAGTGATTTAGCTAGAAGACCCAGTAGATTATATGAGATAGTGTTTTTCTCTTTTATATACATTTTTTCTTTTTCAGCAAGTTAGCACAAAATACGGTGAATAGCCCTGGCCTGGTGTGTCTTAGTGGATTGAATGCCAGCCTGTGAACCGAAAGGTCACTGGTTCAATTCCTTGGTAAGGGCACATGGCTGGGTTGCAGGTTCATTCCTCAGTTGGGGGTGTGCAGGAGGCAACCAATCAGTGTATCTCTTGCACATGGTGTTTCTCTCCCTGTCTTTTTCCTTTCCCATCTCTCTAAAAATAAATAAAATCTTAAAAAATAGTATTGTGAATAAAAAATAAAGATTTTGAAGTGAGCAAAAAGTCAAGGAGGTTCTGATAACTTTTTACCAAAGAAGCAAAGTGACCTTTGATTAATTGAGGGGCTTTTAATGAGATGAGGTCCTTGAGGAAAATTAAAATTTTTGAAAATCCATGATGGAAATTTTGATAAGGAAGTTAAAAGCATAATAAAATGCCAATGACTCAGAGGGACAGAGTGATTTTGGATACCATCACTGTTTGGGCTTGATGAGCGTTACAAATGCTCAAGGAGAATTGGCAGGACCGCTTGGGCTGAATGCGAAGACTGTAGCATCTGACGTTGACATGTTTGATCACTAGGTTCGCATGAAGCTGGAGGGGAGCAGGTCCAGTCCAGGAGGGTGGCGGTGTATTTGAGGATGCTGAGAAGTGCAACTGAGGTGGTCATGGAAACCTGTTCAGTTAGGAACTGGGTAGCTCAGAGATTTAAGTTTACCTTAAAAGATGTGTGTGCACAGAGTGTATGCTCACTTTGATTTGTTCTACAGTTACAGGATTTAAAGGTAGAGAAGTTTTAGAGTATGTGGCATGATTCAAGGCATGGTTTGTATGACCTGAGGAACTTTTAAAAATACACGTACTTGGGCTGTACCTCTTAGTTGCTAAAACTTAATTAAGACCATTTAGAGTTGTCACAAAGTTCATAACATTAGTTTGAAAAAGATGCCTCAGGTGATTTTGATATATCACACTAAGCAAGAATCTGGTCATCTAGAACTTGAGTGTGGATCCTTTTCTTTGTATTTAATGTTTGGCCAAAGATACATGAAGATAGAACATATAAAAATAGAGAAGGTAATGGAGATCAAGATGGGAATGGGTGAGAAAGACCATGGACTTTTAGTCATCAGTGAAGATCAGTTTTTGGTCTTCCAAAATACTTCTGACTAGTTTAAAAAAAGAGAGAGTTTTATTTGTTTTCTTCCAGCAAATAATAATGGAGTGCTTTTTGTGAGTCAGTCTATATTCTAGACACAAGTACAATAGTAAATAATAATGATCAACTGTCTGCTCTTAAGTAGCTTTCATTTTTTTTAATGAATGTGAATAACTTGTCATTCCTAAGAGTATTTGTTGAGTCACCACAGCGTTTGAAAAATCTTACCTATCTTACACATTATTCAATCCAGTATTGTTTCTTTAGAGTAATGGTCTATATAAATAAAAAATTAATTTGGAAAAGAATGTTTTCATTTGTTGCCATACCTCTAGCTGCTTTTTTTGTTGTAAGTAATGCCCTGAAATTTTTCTTTGCCACTAATATGAGGAGGGACAACCAAAAAAACAAAACCCAGAAAAACAAGGTGAGCCAATTCGTAGTACATAATGGAAAAGAAAGGGACCTTCTTTTAGTTCTAGCAGGGAAATAATTCCAGACTCCTATCCGCTGGCCAAGAGTAGATTTAAAACCTCTCACAATGAATAACCCAGTGATATCTGGTAAAGTAACCAGAATCTGGCACAGGAGTAGAGGTTCTCTGTTTCACTGTAACATGTTTTATGCATAACATTTTATTGCAATAAAGCTGTCAATAACAGTAGGTGTTTTAATTGAGGTTCGGTGTTTTTTAGATCCGTGGCCCAAACAACTTCATATGTCTTGAAAGACTTTTTCCTTTCTATTTGTTGTGCAAAAAAGAGCACTTTTTAGTTACATGATTGAGATAAATCAAAGATTAAATATCTGATTGCCAGATGGTATTCAAAAAAAGTTTACTACTAGTTACTTAATGTAGTGCTTTCAGTATGTATCAGACCAATTCTGAAGTTGACTCCACAGCATCCTCTTCTCTCTCCGTTCCTTCTCCGAGAAAGCCGTGTGGTTGCGGGGAGTGAGAAGAGAAGCTCCAGGGCTCCTGCGCCGCTGCTGCTCTGCTTCCGGGCGCTGTTCCATTAAAGCTCTCCGTGGGGCACCTGGCCTCCGTTTGTATTATGCTGAAGGAATAAGGCCATTCTAATACCTGTGCTTGGGAAACAGTGAATTGATCAGCAATTTGATAGTAAATGGTGTGTTTCTGATGAAAATTCTGGGAGTATGTCTGGATAAACTCAGTGAGTTAGCACTCTGGAGCTGTTGACTTTTCAGAGAAAACAGAGTCGAGCCCAGTATTCCATAGTCAAATGGGGATCTTTACACAAAGTAAGGATCAAAAGACTAAGATGCCTGCTAAATATGAAATAAGAGTTACTGTATTGTCTTTGCACTCACTATCCTCATCCTTATATATAGCTTCCCCTACCCTTCCCGTTAGTGTAGAGAAAAGGCTCAACTTCACATGTTGCAATGGTCTGGACAAGATACAAGCCTCAGGAGAAACTGGAAGCAGTAAAGGGAATTGATTTTTTTTTTTGTCTCCCAGATGACATTTTCACATAGTTTTAATCGGAATCCAAGTAAAGTCTACACACTGCTTTTGGTTGCTAAATTTAAGTCTCTTCCACTTACTGGTGGAAGACATTTATTAATTTATTCTGTTGAGTATCCCATATTCTGGATTTGTCTAATTGTATCTTTGTGGTATTGCTAACACATTGTACTGTAGTCCTACAATTTCTGTAAAGTGGTAGTTAGAGGCTTGATTAAATTCATTTTTAGGTTTCATGATGAAGTCGTCTTTTTCCCCCTTTTGCACCATACCATGAGGCATAAACCATCTGGCTGTTGCACGTTCAGTGATGTTGATATTGATTGGAGCGCTCTGTAAGAGTCTGGAGAAGGGGATGGTGGGAAATCCTAGCAAGAGCTGCATTTACTCAGCAATTCTTCCTAGGCTTCTCCACCTGACAGATAATAGCTTTTATATACAAAGATTTGAAAAGAAATGGAAAAACCCCATTTTGAATTTCCTCTAAAACATCCACAACAATTCTTGATATGGGTAGGAGTAGCAAAATTACTGTGGAACAGTTACTTGCCATTATTAAACCAGGTGTGCTTCTAGTCCCGAGATGTCTTCCACTCCCTGCATCTCTTCTGTTCTTTTGAGTCCTCAGAGTGCAAATACGGGGCATGTATGGAATTTGTACCAGGTGTAACCTGGGAATCTGGCTATAAAGAATTTGATTTGTTGCTCAGCTGTCCACTGTGTTGCTGATGTAGCTAACAGACTGAATACATGTGGACTGGATTTTGTAGTGCCCAAGTCCTGCATTCTTTATTTTCATGTATATGGAGAAGATGGCTGCCACTGTGTGTAGTTTTCAATGCCTTCTCTTTGGGAAATAAAGGCCATTAGACACCAGCTTCGTGTTTCAGTTGGTGGGAAAGAGAGTGCAGCCTTTTGGAACCTTACCAGTTAACAGGTGGTGAGGCCAGGCAAACCTGCCAGACAGTGTGGGCTGCACTGTGAGAGAAGGACTTGTGATGTGGTGGTGTGCTTCTGTGGCACAGCCTCCACACCTTTTCTGCAGCTTTATGTAGTAGGATTTGGTAGAAAGGCACGCAATCTGAAATTTGCCCATGAAGCCCATTCACAGCATCATTCTTTATATTAATGGAGTTCTGTGTTATTAAAGTATGCAGGAACTCTAACAGTGCCAGGCATATTAGCACTCAGTAAATGTTGATTAAATGATAAACTAAATCTCAGTAAAATTACTGCATCAAATGGGATTCTCTAGAAGTCCATTTACAGAGGCGTAGTCTCAGAAAGTTTGTAAATTTCACTCCAACTTTTAGTTGGAAGACTCCATATGTTTTACCAAAACTAGAACTTTTCCGTGAGGATGTTAATATCTTTTAAGTACTTTTTTTTTTGTTTATTAGGTGTAAATTTACTGAACACCTAACATATATTCCAACATGAATATAATAGAAGTCAAACTGAAGATTTAGGTCATGCTACAGTCTGGACAGTAGTGTGGTTTAAGAGGTCTGATTTTTCAGGGACACTCTTGAACTTTGCCAAAAAGATTAGCACCAATATTGACAAGAGGAAATCAATTTTTAGACTCTCAGGTCTCAAACATTTTGGTTTTAGTACCTCGTTACATTCTTAATTTAATAGTGACTCCAAAAAACTTTTGTTTATGTGGGTTATAGCTATTGATATTGGCTGTATCATAAAGTTAAACTGAAATTTTATATTACTGACACATTTTAACATTACAGTAAACCCATCCCTAATATATTTTATGAAAAACAGCTATTTTCCAAAATGAAAAATTTTCATGAGAAGAGTGGCATTGTTTTACATTTTTGAAATCTTTGTTAATCTCTGGCTTAGTAGAAGACAGCTGTGCTCTCACCTTTGCTTCTGTGGTCACATGTGGGCATACATGAGTGTTGTCGAAATACATGAAAACTGGCCTTGCAAAGGTAAATAATAGTAAATATTTCAAATCAGAATGCATGTTTTTTCAATAAATTTGAATGATGTTTTTTGATACTACACCAAATTTCAACAAGTGGATAGTTTCTTGAGGGTTAGTTCTAATGCAAGATGTGAAATTGTGTCAGTCAACATTTTATATTCTAGTCATTAAAATCGATTGGTCTCTCCTGAACTTTGAATGAATGGCTTCTCATACATTATTTTGTACTGGTCAGTGGGAAAATATTTGTTCACTGGGTTATGCAGGCCTTCCATATGTTCATTATATAATATAAAAAAAATAATCAGACATTAATATCACCATTGATCTCATTAGAATACAGTATTGGGAGGCTCTCAATCAAGCTCATGATGGCTGATAAAATTTCTAAGTACTAATTTTCTCTTAAAAGCTTAAGTTTTATCCCTGCCAACACATACTGTTAATTTCTTTAAAGTGATGGTTTCACTTTATTTGCAATAAAATGCCTGCAAAATTCTCAGTCTGAAAAACCATACTCTGTCAGTTGTTTTTCTAAGTAAAAGTGACATTCCATGAAAAATAGTAGCCAGTTCAGCTCTCAGTTCAGATAGCACAGTGCTTTTCTTTGAGACTCATCGTTTTAGTATGCAACAAAGTGCTTTTGTGTGTCCTGAATGTTTTGTTACATAGGATATTAAAGTCTGTGTATTTGAGGATTAAGACATTAATAAAGTAAGCATTTTTTTCTTTTTTCTTGCATCAAGGAAATTCTTCATTGAAGAATTTTTGTGGGTTATTTTTTTTTTCGAGTGCATGGTGGTGAAGAATATAATGACTACTAAAAGAGTAAGGTGTTCTTCCTGCCTTGATTTTACCCACTTTCTGTAACACCATTGTAAATGTCACTTACATGAAAAAGGCAGGTAATGTCTTAATAACATTACAAAAAGAATTTGACTTCACCTTTTAAAAAAATCTTGAGAACCCCATGGATCTACAGGCCTCACTTTGAAACCTAATTACTATACTAAATAAAAAGGTGATCAGACATGTTATGGGCTTGATAAAGATAATAAATCTGGTTTTTAATTTTGAGCACTTTGGACATTGTTAGCAGTGAAATGTATTTACTATGAAATGAAAAAAAGTACCTTTTAATAAGATACTGCTGAAAATCTGTCTTTGCAGTTGATCCAACCCAGTCAGGTTATAGACTATTTAGAAAGGAGACAGAACCTCAGTGTGACTATGGAGTCACTTGATTTGTCCCTACCTGGGTTTTAGTTTGTTTTTTAAACAAAATCTAATAGGATAGTAAATTGACCTATGGTGGATTTTTCCTCTTTTTAAAAAAGTAAACTTGAAAGCCTACTTCAGTTCACATCTGTCATCAATTTCTACCCCATTTGCTTTTTGCCTTTGTCTTTCAGATATTCCAGTAGCTAGTGTGTGCGTGCGTGCATGTGTTTGCCATGTACACATGGGTGTATCAGTCTGTTATCTGAGTATTAAACTTGGTTGAAATTGTCTTTACCTGATTGGAACAGCATCGGTTGCCCACTGGGGGGATGAACGTTGATCTCTTCTTTACAGGTTTTTCCTCCAGCGTTGGACGCTTGATCTGTGTTAATCCCACGTTCCTGCCAGCAGAACAGTTCTCTGCACATTTTATTTCTCCCCTTCTTGTAAAGAGTTTACCAAGTATATATAATCAGTGCACGGATACTTGTTTTGATTCACTGGGGCTCAGTAGTCTTAATTTTGTCTGCTTAGTTTTTTCTTTTCTTTTGAGGAATCAAAAGGTTATAACTCTATGAGTTTGTTACATTTGGTACCTTTTACTCTTTATTTTGCTTGTAATTTCTCAGTTTCAAGCAAAATTTCCATCCATTGATGTAATTGTCCTTTTAAAGTTTTAGCTGTTTCAGTCCTCCATATCCTCCCATCTGTTCCAAATCGAGAGTAAGTTTGTTTTAATTGAGAAATTTTTTTTTACTTTTCTTATATTTGTTCCTCTTCAAACAAACTCAGAGCTTTTCTTTCTGGTTAGGAAGGCACTAGCTTCTTATTTTTATTTTCATACCTAACTTTAGTTTGTAGACATTTCCTTCCAACAACTGACAATCATTTGCTTTAAGTCCTAGGACTCATTTCTGCTCAATAATTGAAAAAAAAAAAAAAGTGCCAGAAATACGGCCTCTTGGTTTCTCTAGTGTTCTAACTTTTTTGTCCTTCTTCATTCCTCTGTCAATGTATCTTGACTATAATTTTATTTAATCATTCAACACGTATCTACTTACCGAATCATGTAGGCTTATATTTTAAAGGGATCTTAGAAGACATCCGTGTAAACAACCATTTCTTCACATATTTGGGAAGTTAAAGTCCACATCCAGGACTGCAAGGCAGCTCCTCAGAGGCCTTTTGGATACAAAAAGATATAGGGCTGTAGCTAATGTCAGTTGAACTCACATCAAAGGTGATTTGGATTGGTTGCTAGTTTACTCTTCTCAGTCTTGAGAGTTTTGCTGTGATTTAAAATTGCTTATCTGAGAATCAAAATCAGTGCTCCCTGGCATCAAATCAGTGGCAAATGTTCTGTAAACACCATTTTGTGTTTTGTAAAAATCACAAGGTATGGTGAGCTGTACAAAAGTAGGTGACAGTTTGGATTTGACACACAGGCCATAATTTGCAAATCCCTTGGTCACAGTTGAAACAGTGGATTGTCCTCATAAATCTGTTACTAATGAAAGAGTGATTTGGTATACTATTTGTCTATGTCTTTATATAAGTCACTGTTTATAAGTAATAGTTGGTCCTTATAAGCATCATACCTAATAAAAGTACTTAAATGTTTTTTAATGAGGTGGGCTCCTTTTCCCTTTCCCTAATTCTTGGAGACATCCATCTGAGCCCTGATAGTTATAAAAAACTTTGAATGCACTTTTGTGAATAAACCTATTAAAAATGCTTTATTTCAAATCACTACATGACCTGGTTGGTACTCTCTGTTCGCCTGTGAGATTCATACATAATACTCTATAGACTTTTACTTACTTGGATCATTGATGCTTAGAAGTGAAAGGAATCATCTGTCATGTTGTCTTTAATTTATATCTGAGAGCTCTGGATTAGAATGAAAAAAGGAAGGAAAAGCAATTTAGAAGTTAAACCCTTCCAAGTTATAATCATACTTTAAATTCTTAAGATTTACCAGCATTGGAGTTTTGGTGACCATTAATCTGATAACAAAACAAACAGCAACAATAACCAAAAGAAGAAATTCTCACAGCACAAAAATTGGCCATAACTATTAAAAAAAAAAAAAAAAGAATAGTAAACTACCTTTGATAGAACATGTGCACATTGCCAGGCACACTCTTAAGAAAATCACCCGAAAGATGATCTTGTGCCAGACTTGGAAGGCATAGCCAGTGTTGCTCGCTTACCTTCGCAGACTGCCTTGTCTGCCTTTCTGTTGAAAGCTGCTTTACTTCTCTTGGGGCAGGGCATCGGGGAGGGGGATGTTATAGGCGTTTTACTGGGATATGATACTCAAATTATTAAAGATAGCCTCTTAAAAAACTTACTGATTTATTTTAAAAGGATATTGTCTCTTTTCTAATAGTGTGAGTAAAAATTATCTAATGAGATTGGGTCTTTAAAAATACAGTTTATACTCAGCATTTATTCTGATGTTATAAATGGCAGCTCTTTTGTTTGTTGTAAGGAAGTGCACTACTTGGCTTCTCTTTGCACTTAATGTTACAGCAGCCATGCAAAGATACCTTAAAATGTTCGAAACATCATAGTTGTACTTCAGATACTTCAGAGCTAATACACACAAAAGTAAATACACTGTTGTTTATTATTAATGCTTTAAGAAATCAGCCAAATTGATTCTGTTTTTTGCTTTTAGTTTGATTAGTATTATATAAAAAAATAAGCTGAACTGTGTTTCATTTAGAGTCTGGTGTTTCTTCTTGAGAATATCAGATTGTTTCTAAATCCTGATGTTGTAACTTTATAGTTTGCAAAATTAATTTGGTAAACATGATTTCATTTAGTAAAATTTTGTGAAACCTCATAAGATTTGGCATAGCAAAAATTGAGAATGTACTTTATGCACATTTTAAGCTATATCACCAAAGACTTCAAGTTCAGCCTTAAAGTATACCCTATATTGTATACACACCAAAGTGTTACTACCTAATGTTGGTAGAATTTGAATTACTATTTTTAATCTGGAAAATTAAGAGTAATACACTTTTTGCTGCTGTTCCTGAGAATGACTCGTGGAAGGGGCATGAGGAGAAGGGGCCAGCGGGGAGCAGAAGATTCTGAAATGTTAATGTATTCTGCTAATCTCACAGTCTTTGACAATCACAGGACAGGATGGGTTCCTAAGGACAGAAAGAGGCAGATTCTCAGAAAGGCAGATCCTAGCAATTGTGAACTTAATAATTTTAAAGATCTCTAATGAATGATCAAATAGAGAGCTTTTAGGAATTTGTGGTATAAGATGGGTGTATATCAGTTTGCCAGGGTTGCCATAACCAATTACCACAGATTAGATGGCTTAAACAACAGAAATTTATTTTCTTACAGTTCTGGAAGATGGAAGGTCAAGATCAAGGTGCCAGCAGGTGTGGTTTCTTTTGAGGCCTCTTTCCTTGACTTGCAGATGGCCACCTTCTCACCGTGTCCTCATGTGGCCTCTCTCTGCACATCCATCCTGATTTGTCTGCCTCCTCTCACAAGGACACCAGTCCTATTGGGTTGTGTTCACATCATTAAAGGTCCACTCTATTGGCCTCATCTTAACTTAATCACCTCTTTAAAGGTCCCATCACCAACTAAAGACACATTCTGGGGTACTGGAAGTAAGAGCTCAACATAGGAATTCTCTGCAGCCCCCACACAACATGGCAGTAAACACCATGATTTTGCTAATGGATAGATTGATTTAATCTCCTTGTATTTCAGTTCCCTCCACATACGCACACTTTGTTGTTTTCTTTTTGTTAGTTATGATCATTTGGTATTTTCACTGTGTGTCTTGGTTTTAAAAGACAGTTTGACAGAGGTTTCTGTGATAACTAAGTGGGTTGCAGGGCAACAGCTTCAGCTGGGAAGTGACTCAGCTTCCCAGCAGATTGAGAACTCACCCCCAGCAAACCTAATAATTTCATTACATGGTTCTGTGTGGGTTTAGTGGCTGTTTAGCAGGGTACTGCAGTGGTCTGTGACTGCAGAGATCGGCTGACTGCTCTGGAGTGCTGTCTGCATCGTAGTCTGCGTGGGCTGTGCAGTGCTACAGCGTGGGGCCTCGGCATGTTAGACCACAGCTTGGAATTAGCACTCCTTAAGGACCCTCCAGTGCTGAGGATTTTCATTCTTTAGAGTCATTACATTATTCTACATTATACATTCCATACTGGTTTTCATTTTTTCCTACACCGAGGACAGTCATTGTAGCATTTGAATAACATTTCTGTATACACAGATCCATGTATTATAGAAATGCTATTCTAATGTCAGTGCTCTTACCTTAAAATGAGGACTACAACACTGAAGAGGAAACTGAATGTTGGTAGGGCCTGGCCCCGTCCGTAGCATGGGGCACTCACTCCATAGACGTGCACATCCTCTCACCTCACTTTCTTCAGGTGCAAGTCAGTGGGAAGGCAGCGTGCCTGCAGATGGGGGCAAAGGTAACGTCCTATGCTTCAGGTGTTTTGCATTAAAAGGAATGTTAGCTCCTTCAGCTGTGCCTATTACAGAAACCTTGTATGTAGGTCACTTACATTTTACATACTTTGCCTGCCTGAACACTCAGACTCAGGGTGTGTGCTCTCATAATTTTATGTAATTTTTCTTATCTAAGTTGGAATTAATTGTTGTTTCTCTCCCCAGCAACCTGTAGAGTCACAAGGTCTAGCCCTGGTCTACCTCGTTCAGCCGTATCACTAGCATCTGTCAGAGTACCTGGCACATTGGAACATGGGACGTGCTTAAAGTGTACTCACTGTGTGAATAAAATAAATTGGTCAGAAAAAGTGCTTAGTACATTTCCTCCCCATAACCTTTATTTATGTATTACATGACCACTGTAGTGTTTACTTTCCACTGGTCGCTGCCTCACTTCACAAATGCATCTGCCTGGCATGTGTGTGGGTTGGTTCATTACCCCCAGGTGATGTGAGTGCAGCAGTCCCCATTACTCGGGGTTTTACTTTCCATGCTTTGTGTTAACTATGGTCAAACTGATCTAACAATAAATGTTAAATGGGAAATTCTAGAAGTGAACAATTGACAAATTTTAAAATGCGTGCCATTCTGAGTATCATGACAAAATCCCATGCCATCTGGATCTGCCCTGCCTGAGCCGTGACTCCTCCCTTTGTCCACGTCTCCATACTGTATGCTGTCTGCCTGCCGGTCGTTTTAGTAGCTGTCTTGGTTATCAGATCCACTGTCACAGTACAGCAGTGCTTGTTTTCAAGTGACCCTTATTTACTTCATAATCACCCCAGAGAGCAGCAATTTGGATATGCCAGTGAGAGGTTGTAAGGTGCTTCCTTTAAGTGAAAAGGTGAAAGTTGTCAACATAATAAGCAAAGAAAAAACATATGTTGAGGTTGCTAAGATCTTTCATAGACTGTAGCTTCTCTTTAAGATACTGTAAAGGATGTTTGAAGGGAAATTTGTGCTAGTTTTGCTGTTGTATCTCATATTGCAAAAGTTATGGCCACAGTATGTGGTCAATGCTTTAGTTAAGCAAATAAAGGAAACTAGACTACTTTCTTATACCACACACAAGAATAAACTCAAAATGGATTAAAGAATTAAATGTTAGACTCGAAACCATAAAAGTCCTAGAAGAAAACAATATTGGGTATTTCTCATGGTGATATTTTTTCGGATTTATTGCCTTGAGCAAGGGAAACAAAAGAAAAAATAAAAAAATAGGACTACATCAAACTAAAAAAGTTTTACAGAGCAAAGGAAAACATCAACAGAATGAAAAGAACACCTACTGAATGGGAGAACATATTTGCCAATTATACCTCTGATAAAGGGTTAATATCCAAAATTTATAAAGAACTTACAAAAATCAACACCAAAAAACAAACAGTCCAATTAAAAAATGGACAAAGGACCTGAATAGACACTTTTCCAAAGAGAACATATGGATGACCAGTAACATTTGAAAAGATGCTCAACATCACTAATCATCAGAGAAATGCAAGTTAAAACCACAGTGAGATATCACCTCACAACCTGTGATAATGGCTATCATCAATAAATCAAACAACAAGTGCTGGCGAGGAGGGAAAACTTGTGCACAGCTGGTGGGAATGCAGACTGGGGGAGCTACTGTGGAAAGCAGTGTGGAAATACCTCAGAAAATTAAAGACAGAAGTGCCTTAGTGACTAGCAGTTCCACCTCTGGCAGTATAGCCGAAGAGACCCAAAACATTAATTTGAAAGATTATGTGCACTCCTGTGTTCATTGCAGCATTATATACAATAGCTTAAGATTTGGAAGCAGTCCAAGTGTCGGTCAGCAGTTGAGTGAATAAAAAATGTGGTACATTTACACAATGGAATAATACTGGGTCTTAAAAAAGAAGGAAATCATACCTTTTGTGACAACATGGACGGACCTGGAGAATACTATGGCTAAGTAAAATAAGCCAGTCAGAGAAAAAAAGTACCATGTAATCTCACTAATGTGGAATGAACAAAATAGAAACAGACGTATAGAGAACAGACTGATGGCTGTCAGACGGGAGGGTGGTTGGGGGCTGGGTGAAAAACGTGAAGGAATGAAGCAAAACCCCCCAGAACACAGATACAGACAGTAGTATGGTGATCACCAGAGGAAAAGGGGATTGGGGGAGGTAGAAGGAGGGGATTGGGGGGGAATAAATGGTGGTGGAAGGGGCTTCACTTGAGGTGGTGAGCACAATACAATAGGTGATGTATTTTATAGAATTGTACACCTGAAGTCTATATAATTCTATTAAACAATGTCATCCCAGTATATTCAATAAAAATAAAAAAAATAAACCATATTCTACCTGAGTATGGAACCACTAAAGTAGTTTGTAAGTTTTAATCTAGATTAAAATGTTAAAGTAGGGGGGAAGGAAATTATTTTGCTATGTAGTATGTCAGGTAGTTCATTTTCTTCTTACTTGTAAACAGTGCTGACCTGAACCTTTATTTTATGTCTTCTAGTACAACTGTAAGTGGTTCACTCCCTCCCCTGTTTTTTGAGATATAATTAACATAACCTTATGTTAGTTTCAGGTATACAACATAATGACTCGAGATATGTGTGTGCACGCACACACACATTGTGAAGTGATCACAGTAAATTTAGTTATATTCATTGAAAAAAGACAGAAAAGGTACTAACTCTGGGTGGAAGACATGAGCAGAAACGTGTTTCGATCAAAAGTAATGTGCTAGAAAGCATTGAGTCTACACAAACATTTCAGCAAGGAATCTTCTGGAATGAGAGATAACTTTTAATATAGCATATTGTTGTCAATGTTTAACTTTATTAGTAGTTATTGTTGGTAATCTCTTACTGTGCCTAGTTGATAAATTAAACTTTATCATAGGTATTTATACATAGGAACAATCATAGTATGGTATGTGCAACATTTAGTACTGTCTGTGGTTTCAGGAACTGAGATTCTTGGAATGTCCTTATGGATCGGGGGATACTGTATGTTGAACATTCAGGGGATTAACTGTGCTCCTTGAGGTAATATTTTTGGGGAGAGGTGCTTTTTTCTTTACATCAAGATAGTTGTTACTCTTCCTTCATGGTTTCTCATCTCAGTTACTGGAAATACCAGCCATCCAGATGTCCTAAAAGAACTTTGAGTCTTGCCTTTTCCTCCCTGTACCCAACCACCCTTGAGTCCACTTCCTAAATATCTTTGGAATCCCTGCACTTATCTCTACCTCCAGTGGCACAGTCCAGGTTTTTCAGTCTGTTGCTAGATTCCTACAACATCCTCCTAACCTTTACTCCCCTTTTCCAGTCCAGTTTCCGTCCAGTCTGTTCTTCATATTTGGCCGAGAATCTTTTAAAAATGTAAGTCAGGTCATTCACCTATGCTGCTTAAATCTTGTCAGTCCATTAATTTTCTCTAGGTGATGCTTTCAAGGCCCCTTAGAATACAGTTTCTGTCTGGGTTTCAAGCCTTGCTTCATGGTTTGTTACTTTCTCCTCACCCCGCCCTTTTGTTGACTGTTACTACTCACTGAGTTGTTTCCATTCCCTGCCTCCCTCCCCCAAACTTTCATGTTCTCATTTTGTTCCTGTCCTTCAGGTCTAAACACCAGTGACACTTTCCCTAAGCTGTATTCCCAGACTACTAAATTTGGTTAGGATTTCCTCTGTGTGTGTGTCCGTTGGAAAATTGTTGCAATTCCTTGTGTTTTTTTTCCTTTCTGAGATACAAGCTTGATGAGTGCTTAGTCACCACTCTTTCCACAATTTAGGGCAGTAGCTGTTCTTGTCACATCGTAGCATGCCCAAGTGCTTGTTAATTTGTGACTTTTAAAAAAAGATTTTATCTATCTTTAGAGAGTGGGAAAAGAAAGGAAAAAGAGAGGGAGAGAAACTGACCCATTGCCTTTCCTGTGCACCCCAACCAGAACTGAACGCTCAAGCTGGGCATGTGCCCTGATTGGGAATTGAACCGGTGACCTTTTGCTTTGCAGGAGTATACCCAACCGAGCCACACCGGTGGTGGTCAGGGTGGTTAATTTGTGATTTTAAAGTGTACTGTGAACTCTCCATTGTAAAGCATCTTTGAGGTGGCAGAGCAGTCAGCACAGACCCATAATGTTAGGTACCCTTTTATACGAGATGTTAAGACATCTTTTGTAAACAAGGGACCGAGAAACTAGTCTGTGGGCCTGGTCTTTTATTAGGTCAGACCTAAGAATTTTTTTATTTGTTACTTTTTAAGTGCTTGGAAATAAAAAAAATATGTGACACAACAGATGCATGTAACGTTGTAATTTCAGTGTCCCTAAATAATGTTTCATTGGAACATAGTCATACTCATTTGTTTACTTAATTGTTTGCTGCTGCTTTTGCGCTGCAGCCGCAGAGGTGAGTAGTGGTGATGGAGGCTGCGTGGCGGCAGGGACTGAACACATTCAGTCTCTGGCCCCCGAACAAAAAAAGGTTGTTGCGTTAAATCCCTTCTGTGACAGGAGAATGGATAGGTATAGTCAGACATGTTTGTTATGCCTTAGTTTACTGGTTTTCCCTTCCTTCCAGTTCAAGATTTAAGGATATATCCAGTAAGACAATATCACTTGAGTTTTCAGAATTGTATTCCAGCCTCTCTGCCTTACATACGAAGAGCTTTTGGAAACTTGCATATCGCAGGTTAGATGTTGACTATGTAGAGACTTCAAACGTCATGAAATTATGTAGACACAAACAAGCTCTCCTTCTTCCCCCCCAGTCAGTGGTCTAAAATCAGTTCATAAATAAATAATATTTTGATGCTTAACATTTACTGTTTTTACAGTTAAAGAGAAAAAGGACAAACTATGCTGTTTGATTTAATCATTCAAGTGTGATGCTAAAGCTTTTTTATAAGTTTTGAATCATTTTTGTTAATATGTTATCTTGCAGAAAAATAGACCCAGCCATGTTCGGGTTATGCAATCGATTACTGTTGGGAGTAACTTTATTTGTAGAGTTTGTTATTATTAGGCAATATAGAACTTTTTTTCCTTCTTGAATAAAATCAAATGGTTTTTACAACATTGTTTTACATTTTGTTTAAAATACTATATTGAGAAAATACTTAATTAACTTTGTTTTATTTTTAGGGTTATATCCTGTGTTGTGACCTCATGGTTTAAGTGGGAATAAAGATGAGTATAAGCAGTGATGAGGTCAACTTCTTGGTATATAGATACTTGCAAGAGTCAGGTGAGTACTTTCATAAAGTAAATAGGCCTCAAATTATTTTAATATTCTCAAAATAACTTTTTATGCATTTGAAATTTGTATCAGTCCAAACTGTTGAACTTTGTATGTTTCCTTAAATGTCTGGACTGCCATTTTAAAGCTATGTGTTACTGCATGGTTTAACTCTCTGACTCTTTCAAATATGTTAGAATCATCTCAGGGAAAAACTTGTAAATGATTGTTTGAGTTTCACTGTTCGAAGATCATTTTTCCGATTTGTTCTGAAATGAGATTATTGTACACAGGAACGTAAACTCTCAGATGTCATCAATTTAATAACGTTTATTCAGAATCCTTAGCTAAATGTTACTAGTCCTAATTATAGTTAGCATTTCAAAAGTGAAATTAACCATATTTTTTCAGAATGCTTTTAATAAGTATTATCCAAGTTGATTATGTGTATCCACGACCTGAATTCTTACTAATGTTTTTACTGGGGGATAATTAATACATATAAATTACTGAAGTCATTTGTTAAAAATATTAAATAAATGAGAGATCATCCAAGTTTTCTAAATGGAAGTGTTGTCATAAAAGGAAAGGAAAAAACTACAAGGAAAATGTGAGATGGATTAAGCAAAAAATAAAACAATATAAGAGACTAAACTTGGGTTGGGTGGGGCATAGGATGGTGGAAAAGGTTGACAGCAGTGGTAAGTGCAGGTTGTTAATATGAGATGGAATTATTTAGTGCTTTGAAAGTATGCTGGAGTGGTCGAATTTTAGAAATTGTAGCTTAAATTTATTGGAATGTTTTAGTAGTAAGGTGAGGTGTGTGGTATAAAAAATATAATTTTGCTAGTTGTGTGTGAGGGAAGACAGAAGAAATAGAGTAGGACATTGAACTCTCAATTTTGGTTTTGAAACTCCAGTTATTGTTCTTACAGGGGTCCAGCTAGTTGCCCTTCCTTACAGAGGGAGTGTAAACATGAGCTTAGATCCCAGATCCAGTGCTGACTGAGGTGTTCCCACCTGCACTCCAGTTCTGAGCTCTTCCCTCTGGTGGAGGTTTCTTGTTTTCAAGCCTCCCTGCTCTTCTCTGGCCTGGAATAGCTGGGGAAGTGTGTCCAGCAAAGGCAGGGAGGAGAAAAGAGAGAAGAAATGAATGTCACCAACTGATGCAGAATAACTTTCTGGGAAGCTCTGAAATTAATAGATCTTGTTTTGTTTTTGTTTTCAACTGCTAAACTGGTATTGAAGGCAGATTCAAAGAGGACATCTGTAGACTATTTTGAATAAGATAAAGTGATTAATAAAGTAGAAAAAGTAGAGACCTATTGATTGTTGCATATATAACATATATGCACATGTTCAGATAGGTGTTACGTAGTACTTTTTTGGACAAAATGGAAAGGATTTGTTGGGCTGAAACAAACTTTTTTCTGCCTTAGAATTCTGACCACTATTTAAGCCAGAGTTTTGAGGCCTTGGACACTAAAACACAAGATACATTATGAATGATCAGTGGATGGACAATATATTGTAATGGCTTGCAGATGTATTGTAAAGGCAGTTATTTAGGTTGAACCATACAAAACCGCTATTTCTGGAGATCAGAAGCAGTTGAATAGCTCTGCAGCATCGTGTGGTTCAAGCCTGTGCTGAGGTGAAATAGGGCAAGGTGAGGTTAGAGATGTTAATGAACACTCAGGTCTTCTTGTTTCCAAATAGGAGTCTGCAGATCGATGTTTTATGTTGCTACAAGAGAATACAACAAGTAAAGGAGGTAGTAAAATAATTAATTTCTGAAAGAGTACCAAGTGATTAAATATCATGAAAAGCTTTCTTAAAGTTGGTTATGTTCTCAGAGAAAACCCTTCTAAATTCCAAGTGTTGAGGTGTCTCACATTGCAGGAAAAAAAAAGCAAGAATTATATTTTAAAAAAACCCTTTTTTATGATAGACTGATATTATAAGTTCTTTAAAGTTGTTTACTGTATTACTATTCTTTGTGCATTCTTTAGAAAGCTTTATACTTCATACAGCAATGGACTATGATGTTAAGTCACATCTCAAACTGTGAACACCAGTCCCTTCATAAAATTTAACTATTTACATTATGATTTATAGGGGAAATGAGACTCAACTGATGACATTTTGACTTAATGGCAGTTTTTCTAGGATTGTAGCCTGCCATGATTTAAGAACCGCCTACACCAGAATTCTAAACTTGGACTCTTTGATCACCTGCATCAGAATCACCTGGAGCACAGTGAATGGGCTGAGGCATGCACATTTCACAAAGTGCCGGGGTGATTCTTAGGCATAATAAAGTTTGAAAGCCAATGATCTATATCAGTTGTAGGACAATTAGAACTTGACATCAGGTATGTAGCATGTTCACAGAATCTTGAAAGAAAAATATCTAATAACTATTTGAGAGAAAGTAGAAAGCACAAAATGCACACACTGAGATTTGGAATGTGAGAATATCTCCTAAAAAGGGAGCTGACAACAAAAGCAGTGTATTTGTGTTTGTAGGTAAGCTTTTGCAGGAATGATGAGACATGTTTCTATCATCAGACATTTCTTTTGAAATTACTTATTTGAATCATTTGTCAGTATGTTATCAGATAGGAGGTGGAAAAGAGTTTAAGAAATTTATGAGCTGTCAACTAGGGACAGGTTTCCGGAAGAGCTCAGATTCTAACCCATCTCAGCACTCGCCACTATTTCAAAGGTCCTGTCTTGGTTCTGATTTCCATTTGTACATAAAAATTGCCATTTTTGCAATTGGTTCAATCTTGGAATCACGCAGTCCAGAAATCCCTTCTCTTGGGATTCAGTGTATTTATCACCATAATTTACAAGGAATACTTATTGAGAATTAATCATTAAGTGTCTGAGAAATATGATGTAAATTACTGTTTTAGGCCATAAATATTTCTCCCAAAAAAGTTAAAGCAAAATAGAAGAAACTAGAATCTTAATATTGCTACCTTCCCCATGAAGTAGTACTGAGTCGGAAGAAGAGACAGGAAGAAAAGAAATCACGATGACCAAGTGTCTGTGCAGAGACGGTAAAGAGCTGGTCGTAAAGACTTACACGAAGGAAAACAGAGTTTTCTTCCTGCTTGTCTCATTGTGCAAAAGCTCTTAGTCAGAAATCTGCAAACCACCTTATGAACGCTTGGTTCTGTTTTGATAAATGTATGCTTTAGAAATAATGTTTTTTAGTAAGAATGTCTAATATTTGTTCTCTGCAAACAGTGTTTAATGTTGATTGGACTGGATGGTATCCATCTCCAGAGGGGATAAAATTACTTGAATTGTTTTCATCTTAAATATTCTTTGTGGTGATCATTCTGTTATGAATGTTATCAGCACTGGAATATATTAGTCTGTTAAAAATCCTGTTTTCCTTCAAATTACTTAATTTTCTCAGATCTTCAGTTTCCAAATCCATAAACTTTGTTGCTTGTTAAAAAGGGAATAAAGTGTGATACTTGGTTTCAAATGAAATAAGCCACCCTTCCTTATTCATTAAAACTAATTAAGAGAAAAGTATATTTATTGTAGGGTGTTTTTATTAAGGGTTGTGACGTTTTTCCCCTCAATTTTATCTCTAGAAAGTTCACCCTAAGAAAATTACTTTGGTCATCACCGTTTTGTTCTTTTATGAACTGGACTTCCATATTCAACAAATATCCTAGGGAATAAAATCAGTTGTTGTTTTTTTTTCTCCTCTTTTGAAAATAGAATGTATTTGACATGTATTATTGTCAGTGATGATTGACTTGATTCATTATGCTCCCTTTAATTAGTGCTTACCCAAGGACGTTAATAATATGATTGCCCTAATAACTCATAGCTAGCAACCGTATGCAGAATAAGTACTAAGCAGTACATGCTAAATTGTATCTATATAACTGAACCTGATAGCAGTGTTCATTGTACAAGAGCTGGGCTGGTTTGGACATTTTTAATCCTCCCATCCCACCTTTGTATTTTCTCATTTTCCTTGGACTTTCCTATAGTTATTTACAGTTTTAGTTTTTTTTTTTTTTCTGGAGAAGTTGTTCCTGGCAGTTATTTGTGAACTTTGTGGCACTCATTTGTCTTGTTCCTTTGTGTAATATGTAATTTTATTTTGCCTAAATGGTCTATTTGGTTTGTGGGAGAATTCTTGAGTGTAAATTTAACTGTCATCTATTGCATGACATTTGCATTATTTGCATGCAGTATTACATTATTTATATTTGAATGTTGAGTGTTATGAGACCGTTGTATTTTACATTTTATGATTGAAAATGCAAAAACAATGTTATTATTACTGACTTTCCAGATTGTGATTCTGAATAGTATTATTTTTAAAAATCCTCATGTTTTTAGAATTGAAGTTGATCTCAGCATATAGCCTCTATTTGTGAGAAGGTAATGATATGTAGGCTTGAAAGGTTTGGTTCAATAAAGAGCATCTTACCTCCTGTGCCCACCCTTCTTCTCTGTTTTCTAACCTTTTTTCAAAGGGGTGTTGAGTCTCCCAAATACAGGTCTTTCACCATACCACTTTTTCTGAGATAATGCTTACTTCCCACGTTCTATTTGTTTATAAGATCACCCACCAAATACAGTGCCCCCCGCATACACACTTAATATAAATGTGATCATAGTAGGCACAAAGTAACCTGAATGTTTATGTATAACATTAAAGGTTGTAAGTTAAAACACCAAAACCCACTCATTCATTTTTTTAAAAAAATTATTTATTTTTTTAGAGGGGAAGGGAGAATGAGGGAACGAAACACCAATGTGTTTGCCTGAGTTTGCATGAGTGTGGTTGCCTCTCGCCTGCCCCCCACTGGGGGCCTGGCCCACAACCCCCGGCATGTGCCCTGACTGGGAATGGATTCACCGACCCTTTGGTTTGCAGGCCAGCACTCAGTCCACTGAGCATACCAGCCAGGACCCATTCGTGCATTTTTTTTTTTAATTTAATGATTTTGTACTAACTGCTACAGTGATTAGTAAAATGTCAGCAAATGACTGTAGTTTCTCTGGACTCAGATAAAGGTAACTGGGCTAGATAAAATTCCTTTGCATATATTCTTCTGCTGGTGCCATTTATAAACACACTAACAGCAGACAGGATGAAGTCAGGTTAATCCGGCTATCAGTAAATGTGCGAGCCCAGAACTAGAGTGAGGAGAGCTCAGAATCTGGAGTGTCCACCCTCAGTCTTTCTTTTAATTTATATGAGTTAGGATGGTCAGCTACAAAAGAACAAGTAGATACGCAAATGAAGTATGAATTGACATTGATTTGACACATAGTAGTTATATATACGATTAACAGTACACAGCAAGCAGTTATAAATGCTGGTCATTACCGTACATTTACACTTCCAAATCAGTTCTCCTCTTTTTGTCACCTGAATGACAACTTTTTGCTGATAGAGGAAACTGCAGTTACTCATTCCTACTGACATTTGTTATTCTTAAAAAACAACAAAGGTTCTCTAAATAGTTGCCAGACAGAACCTGTTCAATCTTAATAGTGATCTTTTTCCTTTCTTAGGAATAGCCAGCATAGTGAGGGTATAAGGAAACATATAACTTGCTAATGCCATGTAAATTTGTACAGTTCGGTGGGAAAGCAAATTGGTAATCACGAAAACTCCTTTTCAAATGTTTATGTCCCTTTAAACATTTGAGGGAATCCATCCTAAGGAAAAAAAAATTATACCTAACCAAAACCTATACACATGGGTATTCGTTGAGGTAAGGTTGTTTTTAAATAGTGAACGTGGGAAAAGCCTAAATGTCCGGCTATGGAATGAATAATTTACTAGCTGAGTACATGTGTTGGTTGAATATTATAATACATTTTTTTAAGAAAATAAAATTTACATGAATTGTTCATAGTTGTATATATTTTTAAGAGCAAAATTAGGACCCAAAATTGTATGGCCAGTGTGTTTTATTTTGCTAGGAAAAAAAAAACAATATGTAAAGTAAAAAAGAAAAACATTAACAGTTGCATTGGGTTTTGGAATTGTAATAGTTTTTCTTTACTTTTTTTTTGCCTGAGTGCTGGGTCTAACTCTTCAACATCAAAGATCCCTTATAGCATTTCTCCCTTTTTCTTTTTACTTTTTCTAAACCCTTCAAGTATTTGGTTGAGGAACTTTTTGTTGTTGTTGTTCAAATGTGTTTTTATTTTTCTTTGACAGTACACCTGTGAGAGAAGTTGATGGATCATTTTGCAATTCTAGGTTTATTTATTTTTTTAACTTTACAGTTGACAAATAATTTGTGTTAGTTTCAGGTGTAGAGCATAGTGATTAGACATTTATATGACTTGTGAAGCAATCCCCCCAAGAAGTCTAGTACCCATCTGGTGCCATACCTAATTATTACAGTATCATTGACTGTATTCCCTATGCTGTACTTTGCATCCTCGTTACTAATGATTGTGCAACTTTTAGAGTAAACAGAAATATGGGTCTGTAGAACAGGGTTGGAAATGGATTTGGGGGCAAGGCGTGTGTGATGATGTTAGCAGCGACATGATTTTTTAGCGTTTTCTGACATGAACCTTAAATAGGACCTTGGCTAGGTCAGATTTTCCTTCCAGTCTATGGCACTGTGTTGTGATAGTACTTAAGCTTTACCTTTTTTTCTTGTTGAGACACCCTGTACCATAACCATGAGACCTGAGGCCAATTTTCATGTTTCTGTGGCACTGGCTGACTGAGGAGGAGCGCCCCTTTAATAACACAGTCCCTGTCATCCCAGAGGGAGAACACTCTCTGAGACAAGCAACATTCAGAAAACGGTCGTTGTGTGGTCTCTCTTCTCACGTGGGAGTGGTGTGTGGTCCTGAGTAACCACACACGCTCTGCCAATGCTTGTCTTTATCACTGGATTACGGTATACTGAAATCCATGGTTTTCAGCTTCATTCCTCTCTGGATTCTCTTTCCTCCCTCCCAAGCCTTAATCGCCCTCCTGAATGTGTGGAGTACTTGATTACAGAGGTGTTATTTATATGAGATTTGCTCTCATCCCTGAAAAGAAGGGATGCTATTTCAGGCAACTAGGCCAAAGTTCAGTATTTCACAGATTTAGGTTGATCCCTTTGTCTTCTACTTTTTAAGTCAAAAAGGTATCCCTGAAAAAGAATATTTCCTACGTACATATTTACAGATAAATGGAAATATTTTCTAGCATAACCCTGATTTAAGTTTTATTTTTGTTTTTCCAAGAAGATTTAAGTCATGTTTTTTCTGGATTCACAGACTTTCTGATGTTTTAAGACACATTGTAGTAGAATTGCATCCTGATCTAACACATTTGCTGAGCACTGGATAAGTTAGGGGTGATGTTCTGTTCTCCCGGAATTGAAAGGTCACTAGACATAAATCCTTCCATCAGGCAGCCAGCACACACATTCACACAACTGTAGCCACACATTGTGGTGGCGCCATCCAAATTAAATGCACAGCGCAGAAGGAAATGATTCGCCTGGGGCGGTAAAAGGAAGGACTTCACCTCCATTCAGTTAGGAGAGGAGAATTTACGGACACAGAAGGCCCAAAGGCGTGTAACAAGTAATGTTGGTCACTTGAGTTAAATGTGCAATGGAAGAAGTATGTGGGTGTGGAATTGGGGGTGGGGGTGAACCCAGACAGATAAGTAGGGTCAGATTGCAAAAGTAAAAGTGGTGTACTTAGGATTTTGGTCTTTAT
Source organism: Tonatia bakeri (assembly GCA_004024845.1). Classification (NCBI taxonomy): domain Eukaryota; kingdom Metazoa; phylum Chordata; class Mammalia; order Chiroptera; family Phyllostomidae; genus Tonatia; species Tonatia bakeri. The sequence continues at coordinate 74,652 of PVIA01002361.1, read as the reverse complement.
TACGGGGCCGAAGGGGTCATTGCAAGTGCCCAAGTAAGGAGTGAGAGGATCAGTTTTTGTTTTACAAGTAGGAATCTAGCCGTAATGTGGCAGATGTGCTGAGCTGGGGACGACAGGAAAGGAACTGATGGCAGTAAATAGTCCAGGCCAAAGGGTTGTGGGACCAAATTCCAGGTCCTGGCAGAGCCAGGAGCACTGGTGACAGAGGCTGGAGAGAGGGCAATAATAGAGAGTTTGGTGAGATGCCCACAGCAGAGGTGGGAGTGAGGATGACAGGTGTGAGGAAGTCAAGTCAGAAATTGTAAAGCCAGAAATTTCTAAAGAAAAAAATTCTAAGCAGGGAAGAAGAAAATAATTTTGAACATAATGATTTTAAGCTGCCATGTAGTGCTATTACTAGAAATAAAGAAAAAGATGATAGTTGGATTCGACATTTATTTATGCCGAGTGTTTTAAGTGTGAACCTTCTTTAGTGTAAACATTAATGAGAAGTGCCAAAACAATGCTAATGACCTCTTCAGGCTTGTTTTCTTACTATTTAGGAGCATTCTAAGTGTGTGTGCAATAACTTGATAGATGTAAGCACTTGGTGATAGCTTCTCTCCTTATCTGACAGAACAAATTGAGAATATATGTAACATTCCAGCCAAAAAATGACATCTTTTGAATATCCACATGCAGCTCTTAGAGTATTCTTGGACATGGCTTGGACTGTATCATCTAATTAAGCAGGGTTTACATGTGATAATTTTAATTTTTTAAGTTGACTCATGAACTAGAGAGTGGAGAAATCATGGGCTTTGCAACAGTTTGTAAAGGTCATGAAAATCAAAATACTTTAAAACCTTGCTAATAAGGTGTCTTAATATTTCATGCACTGCTGATACCACCTTAAGCTGAAACAGAAGAACAGTGGTGCCATTTTTTGTTTACTGTTAGTAAACGGGAGCTCACTCTGCCTCAGCTTTATTTTTTACCATTTTCTAACTGTTCAGTAGGAGCAGTAGAGTATAGACTAAAACCTCACACTCTGGTTTCTGAAAGAATCCTTATTCTCTTAATGATTATATTCCCATTAACTAATTTAGATTATAAAATAATCCAAGTATATATGCTTACATGGTGAAGACCCTCCATAAATGACACTGTTTATATTGAAATCTTACTTAAATCTTAATATCTTAAATTCTGAGCCACTTGACTGTTCAGTTTTGTTTTCCCTATTCATGATTTACTGCAGAACTCTTTCAGAGAGGGATATGCGATGGAAAACAAAATCTCCTACCTCACTGCTTACAGATTCCAGGGCCACATCTCTTACCCTTTTTCCCCATCTTCCCTAGTCTTTATTCTCAGCTTTCTACCCTGGTGATCTGAAATCTGCTCATACTCAAGTAGTTGTGGGTTTCCTCATAAGGACAGTGTGCAGAATGATGGGGTTTTCCCCCTGTTGGTATGTTTGATAATGATCTTGTCTGTTGGCAAAATCATGAGGTTAAAATGAAAGTCTTAAAGGTATTTAACACCTTTTCACTTCTCACTATGGGTAGTTACAGGAATGGAATGGTTGGGTGTCCCAAAGAGGGAAAGAGCCCTGAGGAAAATCAACTGTGATATACCTTGGGTCTGTCAATTTACTAGAATTTTACTTTTCACTTTGAACTTGGCTTGCATAAAAAACAAGGCTAACATAAAGAGATTTTTGTTATGTAAATGTTTTGGTTTTAAGTATTTCAAATAAAAATTAAAGAATTGCTAATGGACACAGAATGGATTTTTCACTTGCTATCTCGTTGTCTAAAGCTTTTATTTAGGTGGTTTATTACTAAATGGCAAAGAATTAGTAATTTTTTTAGCACTTATACATCGGGTTTAGAGCAAAGTTATTTTTCATTATTTCAGTTTTTATTTCTTAAATTAGTTTTAGTTTGCTTTTTATTTCTCAGTTTTTAAAAACCTGCAAAAGATTGAATTTATAAAGCACTGGACAATTTGTATGCAGAGATTTAAATATACTAGAAAAATATTAAATGTCAGTTAATTTATCTTGGCCTAAATTGTCTTGAGTGCAGCAGTTGACCCACATGACTTCCAAATGCTTTTTTCCAACTTTAAAGATTGACACTATTTATTGAGGGAATGATATGCCACTGCTAAATTTTCTGTGTATTAGAAATTTAAAATAGAACATTATATAATTAAATTGCAAAGGAAAATACATAAAGACTAACATGTTCGAATTTTAATATTTTGTGTAAAAACATATATTTGAACTTAGCTAACAGTCTGGGATTTCAAATGGGTAGAGTGTGATTTTTAAAGATAACAGAGGTTTTTCATTTGTGTCTTTTAGCATGTTGCCACTAGAAGAATAACTTCTTAAACACCTTTTCTTTTGCTTTTAGGATTTTCTCATTCAGCATTTACCTTTGGTATAGAAAGCCATATTAGTCAATCAAACATAAATGGTGCCCTCGTCCCACCTGCTGCGTTGATTTCCATAATCCAGAAAGGTCTGCAGTATGTAGAGGCAGAAGTTAGTATTAATGAGGTAAGGAATACTTATTTCAGATATTCTTAGTCTTAAATATATTCTTAAATCTGATATCTTGTTTGCTCATTCATTATCTGACTTCAGCTTCTCTGTGAACTAACACAGTGAAGGGGGGTGGTGTTCTTAATACAACGGTTGGGTCCCACAGGCAGAGTACATTGGCTACCAACTGTAAGGGTCGTTATCTGTAGCTTATTTCACTTTAAATGGTTTTATAAGTTAACAGGAAGAAGCAATTTTCTTTGAAACAACAGCATGGTGCTATGGAATGCTAAGCCCGTAATTGATGGTCTAAAAAATCAGAAAATCTCATATTTTATTTGGTTATACCTGATTTGGAAGGCAGTTCATAATTAAAGCTAATTCTTGTTACTGTTGCCTATTTAAGGTCCATATATTGGTAGTTATACTCAGGAGTCAGCCAGCTATGTCCCATGAACCAAATCCTGACTGTTGCTTGTTTTTGTGAAATTTGATTGGAACATATTCATGCTCAGTCATTGACATAATTGTCTGGCTGATTTTGTGTTACTGTGGCAGAATTGAGTAGTGGTGACAAAACTTACGGCCTGCAAAGCCTAAAATATTTACTGTCTGGTCTTTCACAGAAAAGGTTCACAAACCGTAGACTGGCTGAAAATTTTCACATGGTCAGGATTAATGATATGTGTAGCTTTTACCTACCTTATTTTCCTTTCAGAGATTAACATGTCCCCCTTCCCTTTCACAAATACATACTATGAAAAAATACTTTCATAAGTATTTTTATGTATGTTTATAAAACTGAAGCATCCATGGTTTCCATACCAGTATTTATTACTATGATTACATAGTATACTAAAATTGATTTTATTAACCATGTTTCCTCATCTCGGTTACTGAAAAATCCACTAATACTAAATGAAATGTGTCCTCAGTGTCTTAGCATTTAACTCCCAAAAGTATCCCTTACAGAGGGTGATAAACAGTTTCCACCAGTGGCCAGAGATGAAGTCTAATTTTATCTGAAAAACTTTTTGTAGGTTCACTATAGTACTCCACAATGTATCTGTGTTGGTTTTAATATTTTTAAGTTACAATTTAAAATGCTTTCACCTACCCCTCAAATACTCCATTACAACAGCAACTTAAAAAGGCGTGGCATGTCTCTGCAGCTCAGAGCACCCGTCACAGCACTGCACATTGACAGTGGTGCCTGTTCGTCAGCTTAGGTGAGGCAGGCTTCACTAAAGTGTGCGTATCGTTAGCTAATTTGCACTGTCCGTTGGGTTGGCCAAAAAGTTAGTTTAGTTTTTTCTGAAGAATGGCTCTAGTAGTGTTTAGTTGTCTTTAACTGCATTTGAAACAATTTTGTTAGATTGTATCATGACAGGTCTCATGTCAGCATGCATTTAAAAAACCTTATCAAAATTAGTGAATTTTTGTGTAGCCATTTTAATATTGAAGATGGAAGATTTGCAACTTTTTGGTGTATTATGCTTAATTATTTTGAGGAGGGTGAAAATGCAACTGAAACTCAAAAAAAGATTTGTACAGTGTTTGGAGAACGTGATGTGTGACTGATCAGAAGTGTCAAAATCGGTTTGTGAAAAATCTTGGTACTAATGACATTTTAACTAAATAATTCTTTGCTGTGGGGCCATCTTAATGAGTTCTATCCAGAAAGTATCCAGCCATGTAATATGAAACATAGAGGCATTTATTGAAGAAGATAAAAAGAAACACTGTGCATAGGACAATGACGCCTCAGTCCCTCTCGGAGTAGGCACCTTGGGACCTCACATAGTTCTCCCAGTCTCCATCAGCTGCCCCATCATATTTTCCTAAATCTCCTTGAAGGTCGAAATCGCTTTCCTTTCAAAGGTGATTTTAGTTTTAGGAAAAACCAGAAGTCACAGGTGCCAGATCTGGGCTGTAGAGGGGCTGAGTCATCTAGGTGATTTGATGTTTGGCTAAAAATCTCTACATGAGTGGGTGTGTTGTTGAGATGAAGCTGCCAATTACCAGTTGCCCATAGCTATGGCCTTCTGAATCTTTCAAATAGTTCCTGCAGAGGAATGTTCAAGCTTAATGTGAAATTTGATGCAAGCTTCTTGCTGTACTTGCTCAGTCATTTTGAATCCGACAGCCACACAGTACACATGCTCACTCAACAGCATCTACAGCCCCCCAATCAGTACGGTGAAGTCGTCATTGTTCATGCATATGCATTCCAGTCCACTCTCCTTGGCTGCCAGGTTACATGGATGTTGCGCAAACCGTTCTTGTTATATTCAGTGGCTGGACTTTTTCATAACAGACCTCGTATGCATTGGAAGATGCTTAGCAGCACCCCTGGCCTCTACCCACTAGAAGCCAATAGCAGGAGGTAGCTGACAGATTCAAAATACCCCAATCAATGAAGTTATTGGTGAGAATTAAAAGTGCGTCTTTTATTTTAGGAATAAAACTTAAGAGGACTTGTTGGCCAGCCCAATATTTCTGACTTGTTCTGTGTTGTGTTTGTGTTTCCTTTCATGCTTGCTGGAGAGCTTTTATTAATTATCAACTTTCTAACATCCATGAGAGGAGCTTTGGAAAATTTAAGGAAGTCCATAAAATTAAAGAGCACCCACCTGTGAGTTAAGATGGTGCTTCTCAAATGTTAGTGCATATAAACACCCAGAGAGCTTGTTGAAACACATTTCCTCTAAGCCCTTCAGAGATGCCGATTCTTTGAACCTACATTTCTAACAGGTTACCAGGTGGTAGTGGTCCTTGGATCACATTCTGAGTAGCACTGGTTATGAGATGCCAGCCCCGTTGACAGAATGGGGTGCCTTCAGCAAGGCTTTATTTAACCTTTTTGTGCTTGCCTTCCAACATGAGTAACATGAAATGTTGTTGTACAGCATAGTATCTGAGGTCTTCCCTGCTTTGGTGTTTTCATCAAATCACAGGAAACTTTGGAGTCCAACAAAGCTGTTTAAAGGTTTTTAATTTTAGAGAAGTATTTCTAAATCTTTTATTGTATGAACAATTTCATACCGGTCATTCCTTTTGACAGAATCTTGGCATATAATTAATTAATAAATCTTTCTGTTATCTGGGTCTACTTGTTATTATTTCTTTCAATGTGTCAGCTTTATCTGTGCAACATATAACAATAAGAACCAGGTTAGGAGGAAAAATTAAACAGCTATTTGCAGTTACTTCTTGAAGTTTTTCTTTCTTTCCTCTGACTCCTTTCTTTCTTACATGTATTCAGAAAATTATCTAAAAGTACTTTTGCCTTGGAATGAAGCTTTTCACTTCTGTTGTTGACTTGTGTGAATGCAAATTACCCTAAATGTGTTACCTTTGACTTCTCTCACTATTCTCCAAATCCAGGATGGTACCTTGTTTGATGGTCGACCAATAGAGTCTCTGTCACTGATAGATGCCGTAATGCCTGATGTAGTACAAACAAGACAACAAGCTTACAGAGATAAGCTTGCACAGCAACAAGCAGCAGCTGCTGCAGCTGCCGCAGCTGCCACAAACCAACAAGGATCTGCAAAAAATGGAGAAAACACAGCAAATGGAGAGGAGAATGGAGCACATACTATAGCAAGTGAGCAGAGATAGAATTTTTAAAAATTACTTTTCAGGAGAAATGTTTTGCTTTATAGGGATGTTGCCTCTTCTAAGCAGAAATGACATCATCTCTATCATTTATGCCAACTTGTTCCTTTAACTCGTATCACACAGTTCGGATTTTTATTTCTAAAGATCCAAAAAGCCAGGTTTACATTCATGGATTTTATTTTATTTTAAAAAATATTTAGAAACCATTTTTTCTGTGGTTAAATGAATTTTGTATCTGCATTTGTTTTTTAAATAAAACTTGTAATACTAGTCGGTAGCAAATACAATGAAGCTCTTGACATGGAGATACAAAGGCAGCTCTCGTGTTATATGAATGGTATCAGCAACCCCTGCTGGCGGGAACTCGGAATAGTGTTGGCCTGGGTTGTATTCAGTTCAAACCATTTTGTCATTTTAGGTGCATTTTGTGGGTCTAACCTTTCACATTTCTTCTCTACCCTCACCCCCCAGGTCTAAACACACCCTCAGATAGATATATATATCTTTTGAAAATAGTATGGTCATACTTAACTGAAGATAAGAAGTTATTTTCCATGTGATAAGTACCGTGTGTTCAAGTTACACTGTATATTATAAAGTAGGTATTTTCACCAGCATGTTGTGACGTTACCCAACTGGAATTTTCCACTCGTTTCCTGTGCCGCAGATAACCACACTGATATGATGGAAGTGGATGGGGACGTTGAGATCCCTCCTAATAAGGCAGTCGTGCTGCGGGGCCACGAGTCTGAAGTGTTCATCTGTGCCTGGAACCCTGTCAGTGACCTCTTGGCATCAGGGTATGTTTGCCAAAGTAAAAACAAAGTGAATTTTTAAAAACCTCTTACTGCACCTGTTGCATTTTATAAATACATTTTTTTGTGTTTTCAGGTTTCTGTTGCTTGTTAGTGGTCATTTTGCCTCTGTAAATCTTCATTCCTTTATAAAATCATCTTCAAAGTTTTCATTAAACTTACTGCTTCAGATGTGCCTGGGGCCCTCAAAATGACAACAGAAAAAAATACTGGATATGGGAATTCTGATACTCTTGTTTGTTTTGCCTTATTAATATTAGGATATAAATATAGATATTGTGAGGATTTAAAATGTATTGCATCCTTTGTAGGTCTGGAGACTCAACAGCAAGAATATGGAACCTTAGTGAAAATAGCACCAGCGGCTCCACGCAGCTAGTACTTAGACATTGTATACGAGAAGGAGGGCAGGACGTCCCGAGCAACAAGGATGTGACCTCTCTAGATTGGAATGTGAGTATCACTCCATTGTCCATGGTGGATTTCTTTACTAATACAATTCTCTGAGCCTTAGACTAATGGCAGCGTTTGTCCCTTTGTTCAGATAGTTTTGGATTTCACTAACTAATGAGAACAACAAACTAGGGGTCTTCATTCCCGAGGGTGGTGTTAAAAACAAAGACTGTTGGCTCTTGAGCAGTCAGACTAAGGTTCAACCCACAACTCTTCTTTATCTAACAGCAGAACCTTCGTAAAATTGGTGGTCGACCACCCTGTCCTTCATTTTACACGGATATTGAGTGTGATAATGGTGCCTATATAAATGAGCTAATAGAAGAAAATCAGTAACAGGCACATATGAAATTCTTAACCAGTAAGTCCTTTGCAGGGGGATAAGAGAAATCTGTATAATAAAAACGTGTTCTTCTCTGTTTGCTGTGTTCTGATGAAAACTTCATTGCCAACTGCCTTTAGGGATCAACGGTCTAGATTACTGCCAAGCTGTATAGTAATTTTGTAAATACATCATTAAACACTCTTCAGGGATAGCTTGACTACTCTGACTTACTAGAATGTTTGTTTTTGTTGATAAAGCTTCAGCCTTTTAGTTTCAAGTACGTGTTAATATCTTTCTTTGTTTCATTCCCATTATTAATATATGGAAAATTCATATTTTAAAAATTCCTATGTATTTTCCTTTGTTCCATATTGCTCTTTTCCTTCCTTGTATCTTTGTATCCATTTTTTACCTTTCCCCCTGGAAAGCAGGCTTTTTAGACTATTTCAAGAATTTTAGGGATTGGCCATTCTTCCCTCCACAAGTGAACATCCTTTCCTCCTATGACTTCTACCTAACAATTTTTTGTGGGGTTTTCCAAAGGATCTTCCACATCGCAATCCAAGAAATGAGAGCTATGTTTAAAAACAATATGGCTAAAGTTCTGAATTCCTCTAGAACTCATAGCTAGGGTTTTCTGTTTTGCTTTGTTTTGTTTTAGCAAACAAAACATTTTAGCGTTCTCTTCTAAAATTCCCAGTAATGAATTTACCCTCCTCCTTATAAAGGTGACCATTGTAAAAATGAAAAGAGGTTTATCACATTGCAGTACTGTTTGGTTGCAGGGTCAGTACTAACATCTTCTTAATATGGGACCTTTACTGTATATTAGGTCAATACTTCATAGCATTCTTAAGCTATTTGGCTCAGAGGCAGTGTTAATTTAATGAAGTTTACAGTTTACACTGAAAAGGATGGTAAACAAACATTGATTTGTTGAGCTTACTGATTCTGAACTGCAAATTACATTTTTAAAATGTGGACTTTTTGACAATATATTATTCACTATGTACTTGAATCTTCCACTAAAAGGCAAAAACATTATCCTTAATATTAATTATTTCTTTTCCACACCTAAAGCAAAAGCCTGACATATTTGGCGTTTAAAGTATTTTTTCCCAACTTTAGTGGTCCATGAAATAGAACGCTTGGGGGGACTGTTAGTTTAAAAGGAACCACCCATTGTGCAGAGTCTGGAAATAAGCTTTGGCGGTTGGCTTCACAATGGCTGCTGCTTCCTCAGGTGGAACCGTAGAGGGTGTCCAGATCCTGGCAGGATGGAATCTGCAACCCCCAGAACTGGCATTTGTTTGTCACTTACCTGTACGGCTCAATAGCTTGAGAGGTCTGAAAAGGACAGTGGTTTCAGTGCCCGTGCAAAAAGCAGCCAGAAAGTACTAGGTAAGGCAGGATTTCATTCTGCGTCTCCAGTACAGTGTACTCATCCTAGCAGTAAATTGTATAATATACCCTGTAACATGTAGGTCCATACAGTGTTGGATCTGTCCTTCTACTGTGCCATCCATCAAGGCAAGACCACAAGGGAATACAAGCTTAGAGAAATCGGAATGGATTTCTCCTCCTCCTCAGGTCGCTCCAGGCAGTTGTACTCAACCTTTTTCCTGTCAAGTCACTTGCACTCTTTTCTGGCTCTTTTTCTTGTGTTGCTTTTTTTATTGGTCAGGATTTTTATTTGGAAAGAATTAGAAAGAAACGTTCAATGGTATTTAAGAATCTGAACATCTGAAACAGCATTATTTCTAGAACAGCGTTATTTTTATCATATAACACATTTTGTTTAGACAGTAAAAGATTTAAAGAGGGTCATAGCTTATAATCATGAAATATTTTGGAAGATTTTGCTTTTTGACTTCTGTTTAATTATTAAAAGGTTATCATTTTGATGTCCTTCCCAGACCTCCAGCCTCCCCCAGCTTCAGCTGTGTGTGTCCTCAGCACACAGGGTGTGAGGTGGGTTCTGCTCCAGAGCAGTTGCTGCCGTCTCTGAGGCTAGGACACAGGCTTGCACACTGGCGTGGTTCCACCAAAGCTTTAGCTTCACAGTGGTGAAGGGTGTTTCATGGGCCTTGGTGACACTCCCAAATAGGCAAAACTGAAAAGTTTTGAAGCAGATAATGTCATTTAAACACGAAGTATTTTAGTAAGTTAAATGCCAATTCTGGATTGCGTAATTGAGAGAAATGTGTTTCTCTGACAGAGCGAAGGCACACTTCTAGCAACTGGTTCATACGACGGGTTTGCCAGAATATGGACTAAAGATGGTAAGTGAAGCCTTTTTCTTTTCATTTGTTGTTGGCTTAAGTTATAAAGCTTGAATTAATTGTAATTTTTTTTTAATATTAGGTAACCTTGCTAGCACCTTGGGGCAGCATAAAGGCCCTATATTTGCATTAAAATGGAACAAGAAAGGAAATTTCATCCTAAGTGCTGGAGTAGACAAGGTAAAAGAGCATTAAACTACATTCTATAAAGATAATGTGCTTTCTGCTCATTATGTAAACAGTAAAACATTCGTATTTGGGAAATTCAGGTATGAATTTGTGGTAGTAACAAATACTTCCTTAGATTTTCTGTCAGCTCATTCCTGCGCCTACTCATCAGAATGCCTTTTATTCTTTGTCTGTGTGGCTACACTCCTCGGTGTGCTCCATTTGTGCTGTAACGGATGTCATGCTCTTTGCTCCCTTCTAAAGTTCCTAGTTTATCTCATCAGCGAATGTGGCTCTGGGAGTCTTAGAGCCAGTCTGTTAGCCAAACTCCTGGTGCTTAATTGAAAAATGTAAGAAGTGCAGGATCTTTCCAGGTTTTCACCTAATTAAGCTGGTAAATATGCGTGGGTTGGAAATATGGAAATATTTTTTCTCCTTTATTTTCTTAGGTCATCCCCTTACTACACCTCCTAAAATGAATCCAGGTTTAGGATTATTTGAATCTAGGAAAACACATGCTTGTAGGTAACTGGGTGGGTTGTGAAAAGGAGAGAAAAGTGAAGGCGGCCAGGATTGGAGGGCAGAACTGTGTTAGCAGTCAGTGTGCTGCACGGTGCTCTACGTTCCCGGAATCACAAGATCAGTGATGCGGGAGTGTGGGAGGAAGGGTGAATATATCCATTCAGATTTATGTGTCGTACTTGGATGTAAAAGACAGTTTTAAATATTGTCAAAATTCAAGCTGCCTTTATATGTAAATGTGAGCTTTAAAAATCTTAATACTGAGAATTGGCTGACTACTTAGTTAACCAAGAATTTTTCTCCTTATAGCTAAGTAGCTATAAAAAAAAAATCTTAAGTACACTATTGCTATGGAGTTTTTAAAGCAATCTAATATGATGCCTGGTACTTTGCAGACAAACCAATAATTGTTATTTCAAATAAGTTTACTGATGAAAAACCATTAGGGAAAAATTAAACTGCTTAATTGTTCCCACCCTCACCCTCCTTGCCAGCCCTGAAAGTGGAGTATTGCCTCATTGTACAGTTTGGGAAAAGTAAATGTTAACAATTAAATCCACTCTGACATTGCTCATTATTTTAATGTTTTTAGGACTGTAACTTACGCATTATAGTAAATTCCTTTTAACTTCTTAGTGGTATATTTTTTTCCTTTTTAATATCAGACAACAATTATTTGGGATGCACATACTGGTGAAGCCAAGCAGCAGTTTCCTTTTCATTCAGGTAAGTCTTTACAGTGTACCTAAGAACTGGGACTTTTATCTGTTTTTCTAATTAAACCTTTAACAGCATAAAATCATTTAAAACCTCAACGCATCAAATATCAGTCTTGTTACTAGCTCTTTGAGGTGCTGATGTTCCATGACTTTCAGATGGCTTATTGTTAGAGGATCATCAAAAGTTTCCTGTGAAATGTACCATAATAAAGCATTTGAGGCCTGGTTCGTATTATTTAATGGTAAGGACATAGATTCTTGAATCAGGAGGTCCAGGTTTGAATGTCAGTTTCACCCCACTTAACAAGCTTTAACACTGAGCAAGTCACTTAAACTTTCTGAGCCTCATTTTCTGTGCCTGTAGAGGAAGGGTAATAATACCTGTCTGTTATGAGGATAAGACTAAGTAATGTATATCAAAATATTGTATATGCTCCTATAAATTTAGGTACTGTTACATTTCTTATTTAGGATTGGTATATCTAAATCAGTCCACCTATGTACATCAAATAAAAGGCTTTTCCATTGTTCTTGAAACTTTGGTGCTATAGATGGATTTTTCCTTTAAGAAATAATTTGATACTTAAGTCGATAAGTCTGACCCACAAAACAGTGTACTCCATCAGTTGTGATGTGTAGGCATGCCCCAGGATGCACAACCCGATGACGGGGGACAGGTGCCTTTTAGTGCCTTCACTCTTTCGCAGCCTAGAACTTCGTACTTGCTTTCAGCGGGTTTCCTGATGACAGCAGCTGATGGTAGACTAGAATGAGATGCCTCATAACTACCAGAACAGTAGTTTTAGTATTATACCATCTGATTTAACTGCTTCTTTCAAGGTTTTGGTCTGGAGCTTTCGTTTGGTGGCTGGCTAAAGTAAATGGTTATTTTCAAGTCTTTGAACATCTTTTTCACAGAGAGTGGCACGGCACCACTTTTAAAAATGGGAAGTTACAGCTCTGACAGTTTGCTTTTCTGCCTCTATTTAGTGTAACTAAACAATCAAGGAACAAAATTATTTTTCTTAGTGTCTGAGTAATATATTTTGCAAGCATAATGTTAAAAAAACTCAGCTTGATTAAAGCTTACCACAGTAATAGGCATTCACACATCGGTTTTTGTTCATCTTTTGCTTCTAGTCTTCACCCAAATAAAATTCTGTTAGGCCTCTGGCTGTTGCGTGTAAAAGTCTCTCCTGCCTCCTGGAAGTGGTTGAATATTGACGTACGTGTGTGTGCGGTGCTGTCACTGGCTGCTGTGCGGTGTGGCCGCGTGTGTGCTAGAGGGGCTGCTCTCCTGCACACGGCCCCGTCCAGTCCTGGCGGTGGCCTGATGAGGTAGACGGGGTGAAGTCGTCTCACAAGTTACATAGCTTTTTTACCTGTAGCAGTCTTTCTGGACATGCCTTTTGGTTTTTAGAACAGCTTTATTTAGGTATAATTAACAAAAAATTAACTACAGGGTGGGACAGAAGTAGGTTTACACTTGCGAGTACATAAAACAGTTTATTCCTACATTATTTTATTGTATTATTTTCCATATGAACAACTGTAAACCCACTTTTGTGCCACCTTTTATATATGTATTTAAATATGTATTTAAGTTGTACAATTTGATATGTTTTGACCTACGTATATGCTATTGAATCCAACATCACATTCAAGATACTGAATTATGGTAAATCTGTTGGCTTCAGAAGTTCCCTCCTCCCCTTTGCGGTCCTCACCCCCATCCACAGGTAAACCACTGGTAGTTGGTTTGCATGATGTTAACAGAATCACACAGTATGTATTCTTGTTTGTAATTATTTTGTTTTCAATTGACGGGTAGTATTTCATTATGTGAGTGTGTGTGTGTGTAAGTGTGTAAAGGCACCACAGTTTATTCATCACCTACTGAAGAATATTTGGGTTGTTCATGGTTTTTGCTTACTACAAACAAAACCACTATCAACGTTCATGTACAGTTGTGCTTTCATTTCTCCTGTGTGAATACGTAGAAGTGGAATGACTAGATCATACGCTAGGTGTGTGTTTAATGTGTTAATAAACTGCCAGACCGTTTTCCACAGTACGTTTTCCAAAGTGGTTTACATTCTTACCAGCAGTGGATATTCCAGTCTCTCTGTATTCTTGCCAGCACTTTTTTTATGTGGTCAGTCTTTTTAGTTGTAGCCAATTTAAGGTGTGTGTAGTAGTATCTCACTGCGGTTTTAATTTGCACTTCCTAATGACTAATGATGTTGAGCATCTGGCCATCTTTATGACTTCCTTTGTGAAGTGCCTGTTTAAATTTTTGAATCTTTAGTTATTTTTCTTATTATTGAGTTTTGCGAGTTCCTTATGTATTCTGCATGTAAGCCTTTTATCAAATATTTACAAATACTGTCTTGTAGTCTGTGGCTTGTCTGTGCATTGTTTTGACAGTGTCTTTGGAGATCAGAAGTTATTAATGTTGATGAATTCCATAATTAACTCCTTTATGTGTCATGCTTTTAGAGGTTGAGGTCACTGATTTTTGAGACTTTTCTGCTTTTCTGATATGGGAATGTAGTACTAGAAATTTACCTCTAACTGCTTAACTACTTAGTGACATCTCAAAATACTTTCCACTTTTGATTTATTCTTTGATCTTAAAAGAGTGTTAATTTCTGAGTATTTGGGAAGTTTCCAGATATCTTTGTAATATTGATTTCTAATTTAATTCCATTGTTCCTATAAGTGTTATTTAGGTCAAGTTGTTTGATAATGCTCTTCAGCTCTTTTATAGCCCTACTGATTTTTCCATCTACTCATACAGTCTATTGAGAGAGGGGTATTGAAATCTTCAACGAAGTTGGAAACAATAATTTTTGTTTCCTTTGAAGCTCTGTCAGTTTTCGCTTTATGTATATTGAAACAATGTTATTAGAGACGTGAACATTTAGGGGTGTTACATCCTCATGTTGAAATGACCCCTGTATCATTTTGTTAATGAGCGTCTTTTTTTTTCCTTTGATTTTCTGTTCCCTGAAATCTAATTTATCTGACATTAATATAGGTCTTCCAGTTTTCTTTCACTTAGTGCTGGCATAGTACGTATTTTCCCATCCATTTACTTTCTGTCTATTGATGTCTTTATATTTGGAGTGTATTTTATACAGGCAACATATAATACTTGTTATTTGGTGTCAGTCTTTGTCTTTTAATGACAGTATTTGGGACATTTACATTTAATGTGATCACTGATGTAATTATATTTAAGTTAATCATATTTCTGTATCTCTTTTTCTGCCTCCTTTTGGATTAAGTATTTTTATGATTATATTTTCCCTCCTTTGGTGGGTTAATAACTTAAGTTTTTTTATTTTAATGGTTACTTTAGGATTTATAGTACACATCTTTATTAAAGGTACCAGCTACCTTCAAGTAATATTTATAAGATATTAAATAGGCTTTGCTCCTATAGCTACCATTTTTAACAGTTCATTCTTTTGCATAGATACATATTTCCATTTGTCATCATTTCTTTTGTGCTTGAACTACTTTAATAGTTCGTGTGGTGCAGATCTGATGCTGAAGAATTCTTTCAGATTTTGTACAGCTGAACAAACTTTATTTCCCTGTCATTTTTGAAAGATTTGTGTTGGGTATATAATTCTGGGATTTATAGGGTTTTGTTTCTTTCAGTACTTTAAAGAAAATGTTCCATTCTTTTTCTATTTACTTTATTTTTTTATTTAAAATTGTTACCATTTTCATCCTTACTACTCTGTCCATGATTGTCTTATTTTCCCTGGTTTCTTTTTAAGAGTTTCTTCTTACCACTCATTTTGGTAAATTTGAATATCATACCTTGGTAATGTTTTCTTCATGTTTGTTGTCCTTGGAACTAATTAAATACATTGGTTCATAGTTTTCTGCAAATTAAAGGAAAAAAATGACCTTTTTTTCACCCCCCCCAACCTGAGATTCTGATTACATGTTTATTAGTCTGCTTGACACCCTACAATTTGCTGGTGCTCTGTTTGTTCTTTTTCGGTCTTTCTGTTTCGTTTTTAAATTTTGGATTATTTCTGTGCTGTTTCCCAGTCCACAAATACTTTTCATCTGTAATGTCTGATTTGCGGTTTATCCTATCTAGTGCATTTTTCATTTTACATTTCAGTTTTTATCTCTAGAAGCTTGATTTAGGTCTTTTATAAATCTTTCATGTCTCTACTTAATACCTGAATATATGATGTATATAGTTGACCCTTGAAGAACATGGGTTTGAACTGCATGGGTCCATTATATGCAGATTTTTTTAAATAAATATGCATTCGTCCATCCATATCCTTAGGTTTCACATTCATGGATGCACACACCCTCAGATACAGAGGGCTAACTGCACTTTCCTATACCACTCTATGTAAGGGACTTGAGCATCCAGGGATTTTGAGTATTTGCAGGGTTTCTGGAACTGATGCCCTCCAGATAGCACAGATGACTCTTAGTTGAGTTTTTGGAGAGTCAAAAGTTGCACACAGATGTTTGATTGCACAAGAGGGTCAGTGTCTGCACTATTCAATGACTAACTGTAGTCGCAATTGCTTTGACGTCTTTGCTAGTTCCACCATGATCTTTCTCTTTATTTGGACCATATTTTCCTGCAGATTTGCATGCTTTGTTACTTTTGATTGGAAGTGAGATGTTCTGAATTTTGCCTTGTTGGTTTCTGGATATTTTTGTATTATAAAAATATTCATGAACTTGACCTGGAACACAAGAAATGGTTTGATCCTTTTGGGTCTCGCTTAGAAGCTTGTTAAATGGTAATGAAACAGTACTCAATTTAGGGCTGATGCTTTCCCAGCACTGAGGCAAACACCTTAAGTGTACTCTAATGAGTATTCCATGAGTCATGAGGTTTCTAGTCTGACTGGTAGATACAGGCACTATTCCCAGTCTTGCATTTCAGGCATTGTTTTTCTGATCTTTTTTGAGTTTTTCATTCCCAGGTCTCAGCTAGTGTCCTCACACACTTGTGCTCATTAGCACTGAGCAGAATGTGTGAGTAGGACTCATTGCAGATCTTTAGAGCTTTCTGCATAGCTCTCCCCTTTCCAGTACTCTGTCCTGAAAGTTCTAGTTGCCTTTGTCTCCCCAGATTTTGAGCATTGTCAATTCAACTCAGAAATTTCATGGATGTCTGTCTAGGGCACAGGGGGCAAACACAAGGCCCGTGGGCTGAATCCGGTGAGTCTGGCTTACCACCTTGTTTTATCCAGCCCAGCACCTTGTTTCTACCTGGCGAGTTCTTGCTTAACTGCTAAGGAGTAGTTATGTGTATACAGTCCCCAAATTACATTTGGCCCTTTGAAGACAACCGAGAGGCTGATGTGGCCCCTAGTGAAAATGAGTTTGACACCCCTGGGCTAGGGATTTTACTATTTCCTGTGCCAAGCCCTGGACATTTTTTTTTTCTTCAGATTGTAAGCTTGGGCAATTCTGAAGGCACATTGATTGTTGGGTTTTCCTTCTCTCCTGAAATTTCTGAGGCGAATCCTTTGTCGCCTAATGTCCAGTGTCTTGAATTATGATTTCATATATTCTGTAATTTTTTTGGTTGTTTGGGGCAGGAGATAAATAAGGTCCCTGTCACTCCATCTTGACCAGAAATGGAAGTCTACTATGATTTTTAAATTACTGTATTTTAATTCCTGTACTAAATGTTCTCCTGTGTACACTCTTAAATGAAGCATAAATCATGATTACAGATGAGTTATAATGAGTTGCCACTTCATACCCTTTAGGACAACTACGAAACGTAACAATATTCATGAAGATGTGAAGAGATTAGGACCCCTTACACTCTTCCAGTGGTCGTGTAAATGGTACATTCACTGGGAAACAGTAGGGTGCTTACTCTGGAAGCTAAATACAGAGTTGCCGTGTGACCTGGCAGTGCTACTCCCAGATACACATCCAAAAGAATGGAAATCAGGGGCTTGAACAAATTCTTATGTGTCAGTGTTCATAGTAGCATTGGTCACAGTAGCCAGAAGGCGGAAACAGTCCAGTGTCCATCAACATATGGATGATAAACAAAATGCGGTCTCTGTGGACAGTGGATTAGTATTCGGCCCTGAAGAGGGACGAATTCTGAGAAGTGGTGCACTATCAATGAACCTTGCACACATTATGGTAAAGGAAGGAACCTAGACACAAATGAACAAACATTCTACTTTCAGGAACAACCACAATAAGCAAATTCATAGAGACAAAAAGTAAGATTAGAGGCTGGCAGAGGCTGGGAGTGGGAGGAATGGCGACTTACTGCTTAATGGTTAGAGCTTCTATATTAGTTTGAAGTGGTGAAAAGGTTTGGGAAATAGTGGTGATGGCTGCACAACATTATGAATGTAATTAATACCACTGAATTGTACACTTACTAAAATGACAAGTTTACCCTGGCTGGTGTGGCGCGGTAGATTGAGTGCTGGCCTGCGAAACAAAGGGATGCTGATTCGATTCCCAGTCAGGGCACATGCCTGGGTTGTGGGCCAGGTCCGCAGGAGGGGGTGCACGAGAGGCAACCACACAGTGATGTTCCTCTTCCTCTCTTTCTCCCTTCCTTTCTTTCTAAAAATAAATAAAAATCTTAGAAATCCTTTAAAAAATAAATTTTATGTGACATATGACCACAATATTTTAAAATTAATAATGTAATATGTCAAAAACCATTGAATTATATACTTTAGATGGATGAATTTTATGGTATGTAAATTATATATGAATAAAGCTGTTTTAAAAAAAATAAGTAATGAATGCCTTTCTTCCCTGTCCTCATAGGTTTGTTCATTACTTTTTTAACTTACCAAGGACGCACAGGTTAACAAAAATAAATCAGAATTGGAGGACACAGAAATTTGAATCTTAGTTTCAGTATTTTAAAACTTTGTGTAACCCTGGGCAAATTAACTTTTCTTAGACTCTTATCATAAGTAAAATGAGACCAGTAATAACGATCACACCCCTAATATTGCTTACATAAAAGTATGTTTTATTGTCAGAGGTCTATTTCTATCCTAAAGAACTTATATTACCTAGATTCATTTTATTTTCGGACATAATATAAAGTAAGGAGGAATTCTTAGATTACAACAATCTGTATATAACCTTTGCATCTTATGAGCCAGGCATATCACAGAAACATTAATCATTCAACTCTGGTTGCCCCGGCTTCCTCCAGTTATCTTTACCTGGTTATGCAGATCGTTTCTGTTTTGTTTTAAACCTAACAGTTTATTTGTTGGAACTGTACCTCTTATTTTCTCCTGCTTAATATTTTGCAGACAGCCCTGAACAAAATTAGTACTCTTACGTGTCATTATAGATACTTGGCTTTCTTTATAGCACTTTATTATACCTTTCTCTTCTGAATTAATTTGATTTTTCAGATCTTTTTTCTTCTTCTTTTTAACACTTGAACAAATTATTTAAGGAACATTTTGTTACAGTTGTTTTTGAAATAGCTTAAGTAATGTATTTAATGTTAGAATGAAAGTGTAGAGTAAGTAGTTACTGAGTCATATTCCAGGCTCGAGAGCAGAACCTAAACCAGGTAATCCAAGAGAGAGAATGTAATACAAGGTAATAGTTGCAGAGATGTTGAAAGAATGAAAAACAGAGTAATAGGAGGTGACTCAGAGTTTAACAACTGCCGGAAACCTAAGACTTAGAGAAGGCGGCAGGATCCAAATACGCAATGTGAATTGGAACCTTAGAGGAGAAGCTATCTGGCGAGAACAGGCGCCTCGGAGTAAACCTAGACACTGAAAGAGAGAAATGGGAGTGAAATTGCCTGTCTTCTTTCTTTCTCCTGACCTTGGGCTCTTGACAATGTCTTCCTGTGTGTGAGGCCTCTGGAACCTGAGGCACAGGAGGCTGGAATATGTAATTTGAGAGAGTCAGCTTGCTGGGTGCAGAGCATAGGAGGGCAGAGTAGGGAATGGGCCTGATAGCAAGGTGTCAGATGAACAGGACAGTCCCCTCACCTGTGTAGCTCTGGGAAGTTGTGATGCTCACAGACAGCAGCAGGGTCCACACATGGTGCTGATCAAAGTTAGCCTATATTTTTGTTTAACTTTTTTTAACTCCTCATCCGAGGATATGTTTATTGATTAGAGAGAGAGGGAGGGAGGGAGAAACATCAGTCTGTTTCCTCCTGTACATGCCCTCACCAGGGATCGAACCCACAACCCCAGTATGTGCCCTGGTGGGGGGTCAACACAAGGCCAGGGCTGGTCTGTATTTTTATTTACTGGCTGGTTTAAGTTGGATTCTCTCAGAAGCAGACCTTGAGCCAGGCATTTGAGTGAAATGAATTATTAAAGGGAACTTTCCCAGGAGAAACATGTGAGGAGCTGTGGTAAGCAAAATGACTTGGAAGGGAGGAGTTTCTGGTGAAGTGGGCCCATTCTTAGCCTGATCCAGATACAGCTTCTAGAGTGTTTGCAACTCAGAGTTGTTCTCATTTTGAGCCATGGGTGTTAGTTTTTTTTTTAACCTGGTCTCCTTCCTCTTGCACCACCAGCTATTGGGTGCTAGCCACATCTGCTATAGTAGATAGCAGAGCAGAGTGGTTCTCTGAAGAAGTTTGCCCCTGGGAGCCAGTAGCACCCAAAGCACTCAGAAGCTGGGACTAGACACACAGCAGAGGTGAAGAGTTCTACAGGGAGGGAGGGCACCAGAACCACCCAGAGTAGCGGTGCCTTGTGACAGTAATAGTCCCTGAGTTCACTTTGCTGGCCTGCTCTAAAATTATGTTTTACTTTTTTTAATCTGGTGGGGATTCTTACAATTTGAAATTTTTGTACAAAAGACATACTTATGCCGATATTTTTATGTGCCACTGTATTTTTTATAAGGTTGTTTGAGGTGAGGATTTAATATTTCATACCCCTTGCATAGTAAGTTTCTATTAAACATGTGTTTTTCCATCTTGTAAGTATTACTTTTCCTTTACTGACTCAGTCCAGGTAGTGTCCTGATTCCTGGTTTCTCATTGTGGAAATTTACTCAACGCTAGTTCTTTAATAATGTCTAGCTATGTTACTGCCATTAGCTTCCTTGAGCCATACTCTAGATTTCAGCATTTTTCCTGGTTTGTCTCTAGCCAGTTAATGAAATCAGTTTCACTGTTGCCTGTTGTCCTTTATTTTTTTAAAAAAAATGTCTTGTTATAGTTTGAAAATCCTGATTAAATATTTCTTTGAGTCATAAATGCTTTAATTATTTCTTCTTTTTCCTTTCTTTTAGCTGCTGTTTTCCGTAGTTGCAAGCTCTCACACGAGACATACTCTGGCTTGTCATTCTAACAGTGCTCAAAACACCCACTTATAATATGTTTAGTCGCAACATTGCCACTTACTACTGTAGTTAGGTATGCACAGAGTGGCTTCATTCTTCTCATCGACACTGTTTCTGACCTCCTTTATTAAGTGCTTTATATCTCTAATGATGAGGATACACAGCTTAAATTTAAACCTTCCTGTTTTTCTTTGTTTTATTCTAAATGGTAAACTTGTTCTGTAAAGCTTCAGAAAATAACTTTTAGTCTTAGTAAGCTGTAGAATCTCTGTTGCAACTAGTCGGATCTGCCCTTGTAATGCAAAAGCAGCCACAGATAGTATATAACCTAAGGATCTTGGCTGGGTTTTAATAAAACTTTCTATATGGACACCAAAATTTGAACTTCATGTGATTTTCACATTCATGGGTCTTCTTTTGGTCAGATACAGACTTTTTTTTTCTCTGTTAACCAATTAAAATACAAAAATTGTTCTTGGCATTGGCCCTAGAGTGTCCACTGCTGCTCTAAATCCATTGTTTTTGGTATTTCCCTGTTGCCTACCCTGATTACTGGCTATCATTACCTTAATCATGTTACTAATTATAGAGTCTTTGCACCTTGCAGCAGGGGAAAATGAAAGGAATCTTTAATCATAGTAAAGCTAAAATAAGTTAAATGTCAGCCACTCTTTGAGCCTCAGAGGTTTGAAATTCAGTGACATAGATTCTAAAAGGTATTTGACAGGAATCTCTTAGAAGATGATGCATTGTGAATTGTGTACAGTATTCCATTTATTGAGTAGCTACTGGGAATGATATGCATTTAGTGTAATATTTGTTTAACTTCTGTAAATAATTTGTAATTTACGAAGTACTTTCCATACATATCATCTCACTTGATTTTCACAAGGTTAAAGATTTTATTCCCATTTTTTAAATGAGGAAAATACCATGAGAAGTTGTGACTTGCTTAGGGCCCACAATTAGTGGTAAAACCAAGGCTTTGTTTTCATTGAACACTCAAAAGAATTTTAGAAATAAAAAGTGTAGCATCACGTTTAATTTTATCATTTACAAGTGAGAAGCCAAAAATCCAGTGCTAGTAATTCACGGAACACACTCTCAGGAGCTGACCTCCTCATAACCAGGGGACGGTACTTTCTCTTAGGCTGTGTCTAACGTAGAGGCCACTGAACTGAACTTCTGTTAATGTTTTTGATACTTAGATAGAGTTCTTTAAAACTCTACTTTTAAAGGTACAGGTATATTTCTGTTGGCATACAAAATGCCCAGCCGTGGTTTAAGGGAAGGGACCCAGATTTCCGTGCATGCGGGGCACATGCAGACCTGGCCTTTTCTCCTCTGCAGCGCCGGCCCTGGATGTCGACTGGCAGAGCAACAACACCTTTGCTTCCTGCAGCACAGACATGTGCATTCACGTCTGTAAACTGGGACAGGACAGGCCTATTAAAACATTCCAGGGACACACGGTGAGGAACGTTTTTTCTGCCTTTAAAGTGACTGTGATGAACAAGTAACAGTTCAGAGTGGGTTTGAAGTATGAGCAACCCAGTCTATCCAATGAAAATGTGAATATTTACTGTTGTTTTTAGAATGAAGTAAATGCTATCAAATGGGACCCAACTGGCAATCTTCTGGCCTCCTGTTCTGATGACATGACTTTGAAGGTAATTTGGATAATGGGGAGAAGTGGGACGGAGGACGTCTCCCCATGGTGTCGCTGCTCAGGCCATTCGAACACTGTTCAAAATGTCTCTTATTATAGTTCGTCGACTACTTAAACCTTGTTTTTTATGTTTTCTTTTATGAAGTATTTCAAATGCTTGACTATAGCAAATAAATTCCATGAAAAGGATGGCTGCATGATAGGAATTATGATACCTAGAAATGTGCTGTCATAAATTGTCCTCATTATTAGAAAGTCTTATATTGATGCAGTAAGTGTTTTCACACGTGAAGATTTGACTGATAAGTTACAAACATCTCTGTAGCATTCATGACTTTGAGATTCTGTGCATTGTACGAATTTGATTTTGCTGTGGTGTTCATGTGTGTCACCCTTGCCCAGAAACTAATAAGGTAGCAGAGAATCACTTACTGGGTGGGTTAGCCTAATTGACATGCCAGTGTTCAGATCTCAACATGAGTTTACATTTTTCTTGTTGTATAACTAAAAGCAAAACTAACACCTCTGTTCATCATATACCACAGTTGGAGGGAAAAAACATTTTGATATAAAGATCAACTTAATACTAACCTCCAAAATTAATGAAGCTCTTTCCTGCAGTACACTAACCACTGAAAATAATTTTATTCTTGACTTTGCAATGTTGGTGACTGCCTACATGATGACCTTTACAGCTGGCATAATCATTAGGGAAGAAACTGCCTTCTCTCCTTCCTTGAACAGACTAAATGTGACCTTGGTAACCTGGTAGCTTATTTTCCTTAAATACCTGCTCTGTCTTTAGTTAGGTAGTTTTTCTCAAGCCTGGGCTTTCTTGTAAACAGTCCTGGTAAAAATGCTTTTCTAGCAATGTAAGTTTTTTGCTGTTGAGTTGTAGGAGGAGTTCCTTGTATTTTCATGGAAATTAGCCCTATACTGGATATATGCTGTGCAAATATTTTCTCCTGTTTTGTAGGTAGCCTTTTTATTTTACTTTATTGATAATGTCCTTTGCTGTGCAGATACGTTTTAGTTTTATGTAGTCCTGCTTGGCTTCTTTTCACTATTGTTGCCTATGTTTTGTTTTCAACATGAATCTCATTATTTTATTTATAAGTTGCTTACTATTTTGTCTTGTGAAATATTTCTTGATTTTAAATTTTAATTGTGATTTATAATGTTGATCCCTATTTAAGGGACAGCATAAAAACCAATGCCTTAAACATTTTAGAAATGTTATGCAAGGAGCTTTATTGAATGTTAGAGTTTATAGCACCTAAAGCTATTAAAAATAATCTTAGAACTGTAGTTTATTCAGTTCTGAAGCCTCAAATAGTAGATATTTGAAGGACTGTTATTTTAAAAAGATAAATATTAAATATATTCTCCACCTTAATTTCTTTCCTAATCTCTTGATTTCTATAAACATTGTTTTGGTTATACTACTTACATTTTGAATTGGTAAGATTGTATTTTAAATGTACCTTTTGTGTATGGAAAAATAATTATATAATTTTTTTTTTTGCTTAGATATGGAGTATGAAACAAGACAATTGTGTCCATGATTTGCAAGCACATAATAAAGAAATTTATACTATCAAGTGGAGTCCAACAGGGCCAGGGACAAATAATCCAAATGCCAACCTTATGTTAGCAAGGTAATATTTGTGTTTTATTCTTCCTTTTATAAGTCTTATACAAATGAAACTTCTAATAAATGTGACAGAAAATTATGAAAGATTCCATGAAGTAGGAATGTATCCATCTTGCGAGGAATATTTTTTTTAATGGGCTTTTAAATGGAGTTTTGTTATTTCAGGTCCTAATAGATTTTTTTTCTTGGTCTGGAGATACCAGATATTTTCTTATGATTACTCCAGTAATTGAGGCACAGTGCAATAAAATTTCTTCAACATTAAAAAAAGCTATAAAGTTAAAAATATAGTCAATACAGTATTCAGAACCATGGATCAATATAAAGGAATTATTTAACCATGGATCAATAAAAAGGAATTCTTTAAAGAGCAAAGGAATGCAGTGAATTAGCTCGTTTATGTTTTCTAGCCCAGGACTTGGAGATGTCCTGATGCCGCCTCTTCCCAGTGTGGGTTTGTCCCTAGAACACCTCCCTCCTCACAGTCCGGTCTGCTTGCTGCTCAGGAGGAATTTGGGGCTAGCTCCTAGGGATGGGCGAAAATTGTACATCAGGGGTGGGCCTGGGACTGTTTCATTATTTATGAAATTATATCTTTTCCTTCTTCCTGTCAGTGCATCCTTTGACTCTACTGTTAGATTATGGGATGTAGACCGAGGAATTTGCATCCATACTTTGACAAAACACCAAGAGCCTGTGTACAGTGTAGCTTTCAGTCCTGATGGCAGGTATCTGGCAAGTGGTTCTTTTGACAAATGTGTACACATCTGGAACACACAGGTATGTCCAAGTTATTTTATTTATTTTAATTTTTAATTAAATTTATTGGGGCAATTGGTTCATAGGGTTATATTGGTTTCAGAAGTACATTTGCAGGACCTGTGGGCTGTGTATTGCATTGTGCCCACCACCCGAAGTCAAGTCATCTTTCGTCTCCATATATTTGGCCCCCTGAGTTATTTTTCAATAGTCAGTATTCTTATATTTAAAAGAAGTACCAGCCTGTACAAATTTTTCTTTTCTCTTTTGGTTATCAGTCTTTCACCTTAGTGATATACTTAGGGTTGGCTGTCTGGGGAGGTATTTACCAGGAACATGTCTGGCTGACATGTTGTTTTAGGTGGGTCTGCTAACCTCCAATTTGACCTGTTAGGTTACCGTATTTTTTTGTGTATAATGCTCACTTTTTTTACCCAAATTTTTAAGGGAAAATAAGGATGCACATTATACATGGGTAGTACTGATTCTGTATATAAATGGTTTTAATTTTTTATTTAAATTTATGTGATACCAGTGTAACTCTAGAAGCAGTAGCATATTGGTATGCAAAATAATACACTGGAATATGATGATGTAAAAAAACAAGTGTCCAAATATAAATAAGTGTAAAAGATTGAATTAAAAAATTAAAACAAAAAAATTTGGTTTTCCTGAAAGTTTGGGCCAAAAACATGGGAGTGCATTATAAACGACAAAATACGATACTTTAAAGCTGAGAGATGATTTCCTGGTTTGTCAGGGCAGAACACCACAGGGACATTCTTCATTGTTTTCCAGTTTCTCGCAGCAGCACCTCTGACCTTTGCCCTGCTTAATGACTAGTTTGTTACGACAATACATTTTTGTATTGAATTTTTAATTATTTACTGGCAGTTGAATGATTTTGATTTAATTGCTGAAGGAATAAAATAATTTAGTAATACTTATGATTCAGCTAAATTGATGATGAAATTGTTAGTGTTCCTAGTTACACTTTTAAAAAATTTTGTATCATTTTCAAGAGTAATATACATATGTTCTTTTAGCTTCTATTAGAACTTCTATAGCTTAGGAGGCCACTCAGTTTAATATGGAATACCTAACAGACTCACACTGGAATGGTCTTTACTAAGGTTATTATACTTCCTCTTTAGGATGTTTGACAAAGAAATTTTGACTTAATTTTGTTTGTTTGCATGTTGACCAAGGTTATGCATCTTTCAATAACATAGTCAAACATTTGTTTCGAGTCATACGTTGAATGTCCATTTCTAGCCATTGTTAACTGTGTCGGAGAGACCAAAGGTACCTGAGCTGAGAATGGCTGTCAGTACTGGAGAAACTGAACGTGTGTGTGAATGATCTGTTCAGAGCAGACTGGTGTTACCTTTTCATGAAAAGATCATCAAATCCCATTTCTAGTATTTTTTCCATTTTTATTTTTTAAAGATGTTATTTATTTACTTTTAGAGAGAGGGGAAGGGAGGGAGAAAGAGAGGGAGAGAAACATCAATCAGTTGCATCTCTAACGCCCCCCTTTTGGGGACCTGGCCTGCAACCCAGGCATGTGCCCTGACTGGGAATTGAACTAGTGACTTTTCACTTTGCAGGTTGGTACTCAATCCACCAAGCTACCCCAGTCAGGGCTCTAGTATTTTAGAAATTGCATTTATTTTGAAGTTGAAGCTAAGTCCTATGTTTGATTGTTGGAAATAAAGCCTTATAATAGTCTTACCTCAATATGTTAATATTTATAAAATTCTGTTTTTCATTTTTTTAGACAGGTGCTCTAGTTCACAGCTATAGGGGAACAGGTGGAATATTTGAAGTTTGCTGGAATGCAGCAGGAGACAAGGTTGGAGCCAGTGCATCAGATGGTTCAGTAAGTGTTACACAGTGTTTCCAAAGGGGTGGGGTGTGTAGGGGTGTGTGTGTGCGCACGCACATGGGCGTGCACATGCCATGAGCATAGTGAATAAATTGCAGCTCAGTGTTCTTTTCAAAATAAATGTCATGGTAGGGTTTTTTTTTTTTTTTTTTTTTTTTTTACTGAAGGCTGTATACTTTTCATGTTCATTTCATTCAAGTAATGTAAGCAAAATTTAGGCTACCTTTGCCGAAAGAATGTCTTCATATCCAAGAAATGGACAGGTATTTTTAGAGTAAACATTCATTAGTGAAGTTAAGTATAGCAGAATACCACTCGGAGAGATTTGAATTTCCAATTCCTGTTTCTACTTTCCCTTCCCTGCAGAAGAGCGTTGGTGGCCCAGGGAGGGGCTAATAGAGGCAGTGGAGTTCTGTATCTGAGGATGTGTGATCCTGAGAGACTTTGAGGATGAGATTGGCCAGCTCTTCACAGAAATGCCCGTTACGGCTTCTAAAGCTGTAAAAGCAAAGGGAAGATGGAGCGGGGATAGTCGTTAGCTAGTTACTGAAGCTGTGCCTAAATGTGATCTATAGTGTCTTTTGTTAAGACCCAAGAGATCGGAAATGGTCTGTTTTCAGTGTATTTTTTTCTACTTCCTAGTTAATGGAGTACTGGTAAATCCTCAAAATTTTGACATAGTTCTTCAACTCTGTAGTGTTAGCCCATCGTTTCCTCCAGCCACTTAAACAATTTATCTGATTTCTGTTTGTTAAGTGCCCATTGCCATAGTCACTGTTGCTTTACCAGTTTCATGAACTTGGAACCAAGAAATAGAAGATTTCAAACTTTGCTATAGAAGAGTTAAGCTGAAAATGTACAATGAAGTTCTTAACATACTGGTTGATTATTTAAATTTCTTACAGGTTTGTGTATTAGATCTTCGGAAATAGCGCTCCGAGTTGGAAGCCATGGACCGACTATGAATGTGTACATAGCCAAAACGACTGTCCCTGACCCGCGACTGCTCTAGTCCCACTCGAACCATGGCCAGTCCACTGCAGCCAACTCCAACAGGAATATATACGTACAGTGTATATAAACAAAATTGCACCCTGAAGATGACAGAATTTTGTCACAGCTTGTGAATTCTGTTCACCAAGTGCTGGAATCTAATCTGCTGTGCCCCTAAAATAGCATTTAGACGTTTGGGATATGAAAAACAGAAGAAAGAAATATGCATTATAAAAGCAGCCCGTACATGTACCGGTTTTTGGATACTAATGACAGCCTTGTTTCTTCCCTTTGAATCAGCAGACACCACGGATTATATTCTTTTTTTCCCTTCAGTAGTTAAGCAGTTGAGAGTATGTATGTACAGAGAAAATGGACTTAACAAAAACCTGCAGCAGTAGTTTGTCCTTGCTTTTACACTTCGTTTTTGGTTTAGTTTATGGATGCATGAAGTAAGGGAGTGAATCAGTTTCTTGTTTATATTTTTTTCACCTTTTAAACAAAAAATTCTTAAAAAATATTTTAATGCATTCTTTTGAAAAGATAAATGTTTGGTACATTTTATGGCTCCCAGAGCATATATTCAATTGGTGCATGTTGTGGAAGGGGAAATTCGAAATTAAATGAAAATACATGACTTCGGTCGTGTCAGTTTGTAAGACACATCAGTAAAAGGGTATTATGCTCTGTTTTTTGTTTGTTTTGTTTTGTGGGGTTTTTTTTGTGATGTGGCTTAAATACAGTAGTTTCTTTTTTGGGACATATTTCTGCCAATGAGAGACTAGAAGGGCACAAAAGTTTTTTTTTTTAATACCATAGAGAAGATGCATAAAAAATCTTCTGATGTTTTGTAGCCATAACTAAATTATGGTTAAAATGTGCACTATTGTGAAGAGGAGCAAAGTAGGTTTGGGGTTTTTGTTGTTTGTTTATATGTTTGTTTTTGCTTTGTTTTTTAAGAGATTAAAATGTTTCTGGATAAGGATTAGCTTCTTCAAGTGTCCATCATTCTGTGTAGAAGCTTAAATATGTAATGTAATGAAACTCCAGTATTAAAAATCTCTCAATTATTATTTTTTATACAAAGCAAGATAACGGCATATAACACTGCCATTACATGGCAAAATGTTAGCTACCTTAGTTTAAAAACAATCTTTAAAACAAAAGACTTGCTTCAAGGTGTTTCTAAATAGCAGTGATTCAGAGTTTTTCTTTTCTTAATACAATTGCACTAACCTCCCTGCTGCTCTGATTCTGCATTTGTGGTACTTGTGACTACATTTTTTCAAATATAGATAGATTTAAGCTGCTACTTTTCCCCAGTAATCACTACTATACCATGTCTTTTACTCTGTTGATGACATCAGGCAGTTCCTTACGGATGTAGGTTCTCAATCCCACCTCCTCTCACGCTCATGCCGCGAAGAGCAAACATTCACGGGACATACGAGTGGGAGCAGAGTGGCAGCACGGGGCTGTGTGCGTGACCGACAGGGTGTGTCGGGCCAGACAGGGATCGAGGCAGCCAGCTGTGGAGAAGGTAGCTGTCAAATTTATATCTCAGAGATTTTAGTTAAGGAATCGCTTATTATCAAGCTTAGCAAATTTATAACACTATTCCCATCACTAGTTATTTTGAGGCCTGTACTACTAAAATTTTAACCTATGTCTTAAGTAGAAACTGATTAGCCCAAGTAATGCAGCTTTGATTTTCAGCATTGGTTGTTTTGCTATTTTTACAAAAGAGCATTGATTGAAGCAAGTCTTGGTTTTACTAAGGTAGGATAGCATTTGCTATTGTTAAAGAAAATAAATACACTTAATTCCATGATACATTGTTATTTGTACCCCAGTTGTTGTTAGTGGGGACTAGGATACTGTAATGATATTTTAAAAATTTACATCCCAAGAGGCAGTCATTCATGATGGTTTTGTGCCAGCTGTTTTTAGGGTTTTGGATCACATTATAGACATTTACAACTGTTACCCTGTGACTTACGTAGGAAACCTAATATGCTGAGTATCTGGCACTTGAAATCCTGCTTTTATTGCTGGAGGTCCACATCTGTGGTAGACCTCTGTTGTTGTTTTAAAAAAATAAATAAAAATAAAAAAAATCTGTGCAATAATTTTTAAATGTGCTCCCAGGAATAGACACAAATGTTTTGAGTATGTTTAAGCTGCATTTTCCTTTAGTGATGCATTTGTCAATTGCACTGAATTTAAACCTGAAAGTCAGAGGTGATTATGATAGTACTTTTGTATTTTGATATGGACAATTTACTCATTTGCATACAGTTATTGACTTTTTCCCAGCTGATTAAAAGATAGTCAAGAAGTTCTGCAGTATAGCTGCCAAAATAGACAGCTACATTTTTATGGTATTGTCATCTTTTCTGTTTTGTTTTGTTTTGTTTTGTTTTTATTTTTTAGCTATTTTACTTAAGCATAGTAGCCACAATAGGACATATGAAAGATTATAAATACAGAGCTTTATTATCCTGATGTCTTGGGTCTTTTAAGTGTAAACTTTATCTGGAAGGTATCCATTCTGTAGGCCTGGGTTCTTTGTGAGCATACAGTTGTTTGTTTTTGCTGCTGTTCTCAACATCCTCATTGCCTGCTGATGTGCCACGATGCTGCTCCAACAGACAACACCCAGATCGCCTCTGATTTGGGCAGTAACATGATTGTAGGAGGCCGTATTCCACAGCCCATAAAGTTCTATATTTGAGGTTCTCGCTCATTTTTCCTTTTAGTTATTTCTGAGAACGTATTCCCGAAGTTCAGCTGATTCCAGTAGATTATCTGTGGTATTCATTATATATCGTTGTATAGGTAAGAAACTTACGATAGAGAAAAATAGAAAGGAAAACTTGAATGAGTAGAATACTCACTTACTAAAATAGAATTAAAGAGCAGCTGTCACCCTTATACATCATAAAGGAAATCTTTTTTCTTCTTCATGTTGGAAATCCCATAAGGTTCTAGATTTGTTCCAGTCCCCATTCCCTGTTGTTGATCAGGTACCATCATGGACTTTCAAATGAGTTTTAGAAATGAGAGTGTTTAATTTCCTAATAGATCTTAGAGTGTGTTGAATTCTCTTTAATTAATTATTCCTAAGTAAGTATTTTTAGGATTAAACACCTTTTACAGATACTGAAAGTGCCTCCTTTTGTGGTGTAATAAACAAATTATGGTGCAAAAGTAATCATGAGATTGAATTACATGAAGGGGTTCTTTTTTGTTGTTTTTTTTGCTTTTTGACATATAAAAATGTCAAGAGAAAGGCCAAAGATTTGTACATTTTCACTTAACTTATAAAGCACTCCTTTTTTCCTTAAACTTTTTTCTGTCAAATTAGATTTAATGAGAGAGTACTATTTTTAAGGAGCTGTTTATGTAGAGTGATTTCGTTAAGAGTAATGTAAACTATTGAATAGAGGCCTAATGAGGAGTATGCATTTTTGCTACTTAAAGGAATCACAAATGACCATCTTTATGGGAGCAAAATGTTCTACTAGAGAAGCAGAAAAATAAATTTCAAATGCAGTGCTATTTATTCTCAAAACAATTTTCATTTTCTTAAGCACATTGTACATGTCTGTAGAACCTGCATTTATTCTTACATGCTAAGGATGGTACTTGGATTTGGTGAATTACTGTTGACAGTTTCCACAGAAGTCCTGTTTCAGTGGACCGACATTGTGGCATGGCAGCAAATGCCAACATTTTGGGGAATAGCAGCAAATCTACAAGAGACCCTGGTTGGTTTGTGGGTTTATTTGTTTTTTTCCCTTCTGAATCAGCAGGGATGGAAAGAGGGTAGGAAAGTTATGAATTATTACTCCTTCCGGTAGTAGCTCTGAAGTGTCACATCCAATATCCGTTTGTTTGTTTCTTTGTTTAACATGACTCTAGTTAACGTAGACGAGAGAGAGAACAGAGGAAGTGTTCACTTTTTTAATACACTGATTTAGAAATTTGATGTCTTATATCTGTAGTTCTGAAGTATTAATAGCATTCTTTCTTTCTGCCTTTATGTTGACAGTGTTGAAGCAGGGTGAATAACTAAGGCTTTTTTTTTCCTAGTAAGCTATTTCATGATGTTTTCTTTGGAGTTTCTGGATAAGTTCAAAAAAACATTCTGCATGTTGTATCTAGTCTGATGTACTTACCCATCTCATTAAAAACAAAACCACAGACTGCATTTTGTAGCTGTGTAATCCCTAAATGCAGAAGTAATTTTCTTCTATCCTGACTTTGACATTGTAGCTATAATGTTCTAGTTCTGATTTTTACAAATCCTTTGGGTCTAATTCTGTGAGCCTACCTATAGCACTGGATTAAAATGTCTGCATCATTTCTTTAGTTATCCCGTTAACTTTAAAACTGTTGTAAAAGTGTAAACCAGCCCATGACAGTTTTTTGTACATGTTAAAGAACTTTATTGTTCAGTTTTCATGATTATTGTGTAAGGAAGACTGATTATAGATGTTCTATGCTGTCCTGGACCATGTTAATTACACTCACGATGTATTTTGGTTCCACATCACAATGATTTGTCCCCTGTGACCCTTTATCCTTTCTAGGCACATTTTTGTTGTTGTTGCAGTTCCCCTTTGCATTGTATTGCTTTGACAACTGTAATTTGAATCAGATCCGAAAGAGGTCCAGAATAAAATATATTTTGATATTATGTTGGCTGTGTACATATATAAAATCTTTGATATCTATGTAGTTTGTATAGACTATTTAGTCAAGTAAAGAGAGAGGGATGCTATTTCTTGTTTACAATTTCCTGTTTACATTTTAATTGCATTTACTCCTCCAATGTTCTATTACAGAATAAACTTTTTTGCTCTGAGTTAGTCTTCAAAACATACAACCTGTGTGTTCTCTCCCATACTGGTGTTACCAATGATAACAACTGCCATAAGAACCCAACCCACTGTTTTCATAAATAGATTGTTTTCCAAGATATATTCGTTACAGTAAGCCCATAGATAAAATACAAATTTTACTATTTTATTACTTCTTGCTGGAGATAAGATTTTTTTAAACGAGGGGATTCTTTACTATTTTTATTAAAGAAAAATAGAGCATTTAATTAGCTAAGAAATAATACGTTTGAATTATTTTGAAAAGTAATTATTGTACTTAAAGGACATTGGTTCACATAATCAAAGTAAAATAGACCTCAGATTCATTTGCTTAGCATGTAGTTGAGCACAAAACAATATGTTGCTGAAGATTTTTAGGGCAGGATGCTCAACTTTCTTAATGACATTTTTTCTGCATATAAACCTATTAACCTAATACTTTTTCTCCTTAACTAGTTGCTTATGTTGCAAAAAAGAACCTTGTAATCTATTAGGAAAGATACTAGGCACCGTCCAGTTTTAATTAATCCCAACTCCTTTAGAGTTAGAGACGTTTTTATAAGAATCATTGTTCGTATTTTTTGTTTTGTTTTGTTTTATAAAAACTTGTATTCTCCAGGTCTTTTACCTTTCCCTTCTGTTTCCTTAAGCAGAAACTAATACAGGCATAACCTTGACATGTTTTACTAAATGGTAAGCTACTACAATTGCTAGAACTTTCCGACAGTCTTTCATTTTCAAAGGGTTGACTTTTATTGCATGGCATAGATTGTTAATATTCTGCATTTTACACTTTTTCAAGAGTGTTGGTCTACTAAAGATTATAATCCACAGAAGCTTGAGGTAAAGCTGAAATCAATTTGAGTAGTCACAGAAGGGGTTGTTTTTAATTCCATAGTTCTTACACTTTATACAATAGGTCAGATTTCTTACCTATGAAAATACATAGCAGATCAGGTTAAAGTTTGCTGTTTCC
Organism: Tonatia bakeri; assembly: GCA_004024845.1. Lineage (NCBI taxonomy): Eukaryota > Metazoa > Chordata > Mammalia > Chiroptera > Phyllostomidae > Tonatia > Tonatia bakeri. Next base: position 41,050 of record PVIA01002361.1, on the reverse strand, counting down.
TCAATATATTCCTTTGCAAACGCAGTGGAGGAAAAGACACTAAGGACAGTAGTTTTATGGTGCCTTTTCTCTGCTGTACCAGAGCGCTCTGTCAACGATGAAATGTTAACCCTATGTGACTCTTTCTGCATGTTTCTTCTCAAATGTCATATCTCAATGCTATTTGTCCTAACTTGTAATATTTTTGTATTAAATTTTTTAGGAGTTCCTTGTATTTCTTTATAATTTAAAATATATTAAACACAAAGTGTTTAGTAAAGTACAGAGGACAATTATTAATGTTTCTTGGTTGTTGGGTTTGTATGATCAGTTGTGCAAACAATTCACATTTTAAGAACTAGCACCAGTGGGGTGGAATCTACAAAGAAAACAATCCCACAGTTCTTTTTTTGTTTTTAAAAAGTGTAATGGGCTCTGTCAGACGTATCAAAAGCATAGGTTGGAGGGTACTGGGCAGGACTACTTTGCATTCAGGCACTGAATGCATACCTCAGATGGTGAAACTCTTGCATTACAAGTCCAGTCTCACTGAAATGAATCTGAGATCAGATATTTGAAACCATCAGCTTCCAGAATCTCACATGGTCAGATCAGGGGGTTTTGAAAGAGTCTACACGATTGTCTGGTGCTTTTCCATATGAGCTTTTATGGACTGAATTTACATACAGGGAAAAGATGTTTTAAAAGTGAAAGGAACTCAGCACACAAACTGCTTGACTGTAGGTTAATTATCTGATTTTCCAGCGTGGGTGCCTGGCGAGCAGTGTCGCCCCGTAGAGCACAGGCCGGAGCGCAGGCCCCCAGCAGGAGTGGAGAGCTGCACGTGTGGCATGGACCTCACGATGAAGGCCTGCAGTTGCCACATACTTCAGATTGAGTTTAACACAACATGAAACAGTAGCTATGTAATCTGTTTTTAAATGTTTTCACTGAAGTGGTTGACATATTTTAGCATACAGAAATAAACTTAAGTTTGAAGTTGGATGAGTGTATTAAAATAGCCTTAGATAAAACAAGACTAAATGAGAGGTAAGTAAATTTTACTTTTTTAGCAGTGTCGATTAACCTAGAGTCCATTAAAACCCTTTTTAAAATAAGACACCTGGCCCTGCCCTTAACCTACTGGCTATTGAGATAGTACTAGTATGTGTGCTGTTTTCATTTTTTTTTAATGCTGCTTTGTATGCCTTACATGGAGGGCGGGAAAGGAAGGGGTTGTATAATTCACATACTGTATATATAAAGTGCATGCTTATAACAAAATTGAAAAATAATAAATTTCCATTTCCAAGCTCCCTACCAATTCCCCTTCAGTGGTAGCCACTGTTAAAATAACCACTTATCTGTCCTTCCAGACATTTTTAATACATTTAAAAAATGGGATTGTAATACTCATTGATTTCAGAAACACTTTTTCACTGAAATTGTCAGAGGCTTTTGTCCTATAAGAACATACTTAAGTACTACTGTGTACCATAGAAGCTGAGAGCATGAATTCTGCCTGATGGCCTGGGATGAGTCCCAACTCCACTACTCACTAGCAATTTGGCCAAAGGAATTACTGTCCTGGGTTCCCTGTCTGTAAAATGGGACTTTGGGTATGAGGTAGGAGGATTAAAATTGTGAACATACAGGCTGGGGCAAAAGTAGGTTTACAGTTGAGTACATGAAAAAGTTTATTCTTGTGTTATTATGTAGTATTGTATTGTTTTCCATATGAACAACTGTAAACCTCCTTTACTTTTGCCATGCCCAATATTTAAAGCCCGTAGGGAACAGTGCCTGGTTGTATAAAGCACACTATATGCTACCATTTTGATTTTTAATGGTTGTGTTGTATTACACACTCTAGCCCCCAGAAGGCATGTTTACTTAATCATTGTCTGCCATCATAAACAGTGATGCAGTAAACACAGTGGTGGAGTTGTAGGACAGATTCAGCAGTCAATGCTGATGTGCATGCCTGGTGAACAGGCACCTTGAAAGTTGCAACTAGCCCATTTTCTGGCATTAAGTGAATCTTCTTTCAAAAGGGAATCATTCAGGAATTTGTAGAGGGAGATTTCTTTGGGAAAATGCTTTGGATATTTACTCCACGTGCAAATAGAAATGAGAATAATTTAATAAATGACAACCATTTTGCAGAAATTAGCAGAAAACAGTTATGTTTAAGCCTATGTTACTAGTCACTAAATGTTAAGGATATGGCTAAGTTTTGGTAAACATGGAAGAAAATATTTCCACCAAAGAGCACAATATATAGGTTATATTCAGTTAATACTTAATGGCATATACCGATACTGCTGGAAGCTAAATTTCTAGTCCATGTGCAAATGAATGGCAGACATTCATTCTTTTAGGACTTTTTTTTTAATGCTATTCTTTTATACATTTTACCTTCCTGAGTCTTGGTTCCTCTTCTATTTCTTCAGCAAATACTTACTTGTTGAACATGTAGTATGTCCCAGGAGGTGTGTTTGCCAGCTTAGGCAGGCTTCCTGAGAGGTTAGAAGCTGGCTGCAGTGAGAGGGCCTGCCAAATGGGTTATGGTTCGGGTTGCTCAGGGTTGTCACTGAGAGTTTGTGGTGAGGTCTAGGGATGGGGGGCTGTGGAACCGTGGCGGTCAGGGAACTGGGGCGTTTTGATTGGTCACTGTGAGTAGAAGTGGCTGAGGAAACTCTGTTGTCTGCATTCGATCACATTCCCGTCTAGCCACGCTGAAATACCTGTGCCTCCTGACAGGTCTCTTCTCCCCTTTGTTCTTCCTGCAGTGCTTTCTTCCCCCCCTCATTTGCTTAATTCTTGACTGCTAGATTCAGTCAAGTCAAGGGCTTCTGGGAAGGCAGGCCCCCCACTGACGCAATCACTGCCTTCTAACTTCTGCCCCTGGGTTAGGTGCCCCTTGTCCGTCTCGGTGTCTAGACATAGTTCCGGTTGTAGAATTGCGTCCTATCTGCTCTGATATTATTCAATGGAGTTCCTGAAGGGCAAAACCTGTATTTCCTATGAATGGGAGCCTGAATGCTTGCTTTACATCTGAGCATCAAGTTCTTCTCTGTAAGAAATGTTTATAGGAAATAACCTTGCTTTTGAGGTTTTAAGGATTCGTAGTCATAATCTAGCCCAATAACTAGCATAATTAGGCTTTCATACTTGGCATGGTTATTATTGTTACTGCTTTTACTGTTAAAAACATGCCAGAGAAAACATTTGTTTTACAGGATAATTTGTTGGAAGTGGTGGGTTGGAATTAGAGGTACAAAGCACTACTGTTACGGGCATGAATGTGGAAGTGTTTATGATGGGACATCGTAACATGTGTCGTTTTCTGCATGCAGCCTAGTGGGATGACGAGGACGAGGGTCATCCGTTCCTGTGCTACGTTATCTGTATTTTTTGGTGTCTTTCCCTTAGTCTCCACCACATCTTATTTTTTGCCTTGTCAGGAATTGGAAAATGCACTTTTAAAAGCAACTCTGTGCCAAGCATCCATTTTGTAATCTATTATTTATAGAAAAACATCAGAAGCTGCATCGATGTTAAGAATAAGATTCTGAAGGCATAGTATTTCACGTTTCACTCATTTGGCTTTGATTTCAATTATCTCACTTCAACTTCAATTTTGAGACATTAATCAAGGTCAGAATAGCCCTCTGCTTTTGTGGGTGTTCAGTCAAACAGTTGTCTTCGGGCACAGAAGTTTTATTCTGTGTAATTTTTTCCCTTATGCTAGTAATACGTGCTAATTTTATAAACTTTTGAGGTAAAAAGGTATAAATAAAGAGAAATCACAGGTGTAAATTTTATCTAATTTTGAGCAGGATTCTTAGGTGCTGCTTATCATAGGCCTCAGCCATTTCTGGGACCCTGCAGCACGAGCAAGAAAGAACAAAGGTCCCCTCAGGTCGCTGAGGCAGTGGAGTCATCTGTCGCGGTGGCTCCCTCGCGCTCCACTCCCACAGCTGGCCCACCTGCCCGTTCCCCTCTGGTGTCTCTGGTAATTACGTAATACTCACACCAACTCGTTTATGAGCAAAACCAGTCGGGTTTGTGTTTAGAGGGGATTATGCTCTACTTGTTCTTGTGTGTTTGATTTCATTTCTCTTAATGTAGTGAAGCACCTATGTCACGCTTTAAGAAAAAAACTTAATATCGAGCTCTAATGGACATAGAAGTTTGTGTGTTGATCTACGTATACAACTGAAACAATCGCAAAGTGAACCTCTCAGGCTTTCTCTCTCCTTGAGTGTCCCTCTCTCCTTGCCTCCCTCCCCTGCTCCTGTCAGATAACCACCTGTTTGCTCTCTGTCTATAAACTGTATACATTTTCTAGAATTTTATAAAAATGGAGTTGTTATTTTTTGGTACAGTCTAGCCTCTTTCACTCAGCATAATTACTTGGAGAATCACCCATGTATTATAAATTAATAGTTCATTTTTTATTGTTTAGTGGTATTCTGTTGTATGGATATACTGTAAATTATTTAACCAATAACCTGTTAATGAACATTTAGGTTCTTCCACTCCTTGGTGGTTACTGTTGGAATAATGCACAGACTTCTTTGTGTCTAAGACATGCTTTCATTTCTCTTGGGTAAATAATGACAAATGGATGTCTGGGAAAATTGTGTGCATGCTTATTTTCCTAAGAAACTGCCAAGCTGTTTTTTTTTAAACTAGTTGTGTTATTTATTGTTTTACATTTCAGCCAGCAGTGTGTGAGAGGTCACTATATCCTCACCAGCCTGGAATGGTCAGTCTTTAAAAAAAAAGTTTGAATAATTTTAGATTTACAGAAGAGTTGCAAACATAGTACAGTATGTCCCTACATCTTTTACCCAACCTCCCCTAGGATGGTATATTAGGTGTAATCAAAGAGATTAACCTAGGCATGATACTTGAAACAAAACTAAAATTGATTCAGATGTCCCCAGTTTTCCCATCCACGCCCCTTCCCTTCCCTCTCCCAGGTCAGTCAAGGCCGCCACAGCACACAGAGTCACGATGTCTCCTTGGCTGCCTGCAGTCTCCCTGGTTTTTGTGGCCTTGCCACTTTTTAAAGAAGTCTGGCCAAGTATTTTACAGAGTACTTCTCAAGCAGGGTTTGTCGGATGTTTTCTCATGATCAGACTGGCATTTTGGATTCTGAGGAAGATGATACATTGTTACAAGGAGTACGGTACGCCTCATCAACGTGATTACCATTGGCGATGGTAACTTCCGCCCTTTGGCAGAGAGTGTTGGCAAGGCTTCAGCGCCGTGAACAAAGTGAATAGTTTCCTTTGTGCCCACACCAGTCGTTACAGGCCGGTTACTGATTCCGCACTCGGGCTGCGGGGCAGGTCGAGTGCTGCCTCTAAGATTTGCCCACTTAAGTGTCACATTCACCAGTGGCTCTGTCCTGCATCAGTTAGTACAGTCGTGTTTTAATGGTGATTTTCTGTTTCCCTCATCCCTTCTTTATTACTTGGAATTCTGTAAGGAAGGTTTGTCCCTTTTCCCATGTTGTTTGTTTATATCAGTGCCAAGTTTGGTAATCTCTAAGACCACCCTTACTTCTGACATCGACTACAAGTTTGGGGTCCCCTAGTGTTCAGGTCTCATGATTCCCCGGAAGCACTTACAGAACTCAGCAAAGCCATTTTACTTGCAGTTTCAGTTTTAGTACAGCAAATTAAAACCAGCCAAGTGAAGAAGTGCATAGGATAGGGTTCGTGAAGACACTAAGTGTATCATTTCCATTTCTATACTGCCAAAGTACTATAAACAGTTCCATCACCCTAAAAATCCCCACGTACAGCCACTTTATAGCCAACTCCTGCCTCCTCCAACCCTCAATCACTGGTGTGTTTTTCCTTCCTGTAGTCTTGCCCATTCCAAGGTATCATACAAGTGAAATATGCAGCCAGGCCAGACATGACGTACTGGGTGAAGAGACCTGCTGTGAACGGGACTTGGGTAATGTGGCAGGGTGTGAGAGGTACAGTTCCGTGATGAGGTGTCAGTCTTCCAGTGAGGCTGTACCTCTGGGAACTTCACAAATGTACTCTATCTTTTCCTCCCCCCTTAGGGGAGTCTGGGTGGCCAAAGCTGACGGCAGTAGGGTATTTTGCTTCCCCCGGGTTGGTGAGGCTGAGGTGAAACCCCAGCAGGTAGGGCTGCAGGAACCCAGCTTCTGAGGACAGGCCTTGTCAAGAACAGAGTGCCCTGGCACAATTCAGAACGGTGCCTCTCCCCTCCCTCTGCCAGAAGCACGAGGGATTTTTCTCAGATTTTTACTGTGAGAACCTACTTGGAGCTCATGTAGAGAAAACTCACAGAAGTTTGTCCCCTCTCCTGCCTCCTGTGACTGGGTCTCGCTGGAGTTTTTAACTCAGACTTTTCCTCACTGAGCCTCCAGCAATTCATCAGTCACAGTTCAGGTTTTTACACTGGGCCTACTTGGGTAATCCAGGGTAATCTATTTTAAAGTCAGCTGATAAGTTTAATTCTGTCTGCAACCTTAATTTCTCTTTGTCATGTGGTAAGACATACTGTATTCATAGGCTCTGGAGATCTGGAGGTGGCCATCTTTTGGGATGTCACCATTCTGCCTACTATATACCACTATCAAATCTGCTTTAAAGATGATGAAATGTTCAAGAATACATGGTCTGAAGTCACTCCTGCTGGTATTCCTGAGCGGTTCTTGTTACTGCTGGATGATATGTAGGGATGCTCACCAGCTCTGGGTGTAGTGCCTCAGAAAAGGAGCATGGCAATACAGACAACAGACGTGTTCTCCAAATCTTGAGTTTTGCTACTCAAAAGCTCAGGTTCTTAGGAGAACTTAGTGGATTTTTTGGTTACAGTTAAGAGTGTTAGTAGGAAACATGAAGGACAAGAGATTTTTCTCCAGTGTTCACACAGCGCAAATCGGGGCCGGGCTGCAGAGGGAGAGACAGACTGAAAGAACAAAGAGTCCGTGCACTCCAGGGGCAGAGACCATCCCCGGCGCCCACACAACACTGCTGCGCGGTTCGAAGCGTCCTGAGAGGACCAGCATCAGGTCGTGTCTGTGCAGACGGGACCTGTGGAGCCAAATGAAGATTTCCAAGGACCAGGAAGAGCCTAGAAGTAGCAAAAAAATCTCTAGTTCTGAAGAGGCCAGTGATGTAACAACAAGTGTTCAAATCTCTTGCACCAATCAAGGATTATCTGAAAAAAACATCCCTCCCGGTGATTTGGCATATGGGAAGAGGGTGGGGGCAGCTTCATAAAGCACTTAAGGGTGTTTTCTCTTTGACCTCATGGAAGCGGGTAGACTGGAAGGTGACTCAGTCAGAAATTAAGCTTTATTTTAAAAAAAGAAAAAGGAAATTCTATTTCTTTAACAGTTTATTGAGTGGCATTCATGCCTGCTGCTTCGTAGTTAATTTACCCGAAAGTCATTTATTCTGCCTGAGTTCACAAAGTGAACTTCTGTGTTCAGCTGTGCTGGCTGAGGAAGAGGAAGAATAAGATTGGTTTTTATGTGTACTTCTCTTAGCAGTCCTATGACAAACACTGGAAATCTTCAGCTGTGGAATATAATAAAAGCCTAAATGTAAATTATACTTCGGCAATTAATTTGTTTTGAGACATTTTAGGCAAACGGTTGTAGTCAGATACAGGGAGGATTTCATCTCAGTCTGCTTGAAAATTCCCCTCTAAAGTCTAACATTGTAACTTGATAACATTTTTGCAAATTCTTTACTACCCCTTAAAAGAAATTTTCTAAAATTGCTTCTTGACAGGTAATGACAGCATTTTAGACAAATAGCTTGAAATGGTGTTGCTTCATTTTCAGTACTGTGTTTCAAGATGAAATTAGAGTTCTTCAGACTGAAGACTTGTTTTTTGAACAAACTGAAGGAAAATTAAAAAAAAATCCCAGTAAATCTGAAGGGAATGATTTTTAAATCCTCGTGTCCTCACTGAGTACTAAGAGAGTAAGCTGTTGAGGACCTCTAAGCGATGAAGTGTTTGGATGCCATGTTAGCTACAGTATTAAACCAACTACCGTTACAGAAACTGTTCTAAAACCCCAGTAAGGCCATTCTTCATTTTATATCTCTAGAACCTACTAGGTAACTGTTTTAAATGAAGGGCTGCCTGAAGGACTGAATGAATGAGTTGGACTAATTTATTTTGTATCACTTTATTTAAAAGAGTCCCTGGCACATGTTTGGTACTGACATGTCTTTTTAGGTTGGATGAAGGGTAAAAACCAGTGAACAAACCAATCATGGTACTTCAGAACTCCTGCTGGCCTCACCAGGGTTCAGATTGCTACGCATTCACACCTGCTCCAAGCGAGTGCGGAGGCTGGGCCAACTCCCTACCAGTTTACTTCGCTCTGGCTTCCCGGGGAGCAGAGGAGGTGGTGTCTGGGCGGGAGTCCGTGGCGCTTCGTGCACTTCACCTCAAGTCTTGGAGACTACTCGCAGTTGCACCAGGAGAACCAGTGCAAATTTAACGGGGCTGTCAAGGGGGAGAACCACAGTCATGCAAGGGGGTGACACACTGCAGATGCTCAAATGTTACTTGTCAGGGACAGGTGGTGGGATTATGGTAATTACTTCCTAGAAAAACAATGTATGAAAGTACATAATGGTTTTGTTCTTGCAACTGATGTTTAATTCATTTGGATCAGTTGACTTATTTACTAGGGTATATGTTCTAGGGGTTACTGTTATGCAAATTCAGAGAATTCTTTGTCCCTGTAATTCCAAACTATGTTATTATCAGTCTTCCTTTATTACCTTTAGCTATCTCTTATGCAAAGTAATTTAGCTAACTTCTTAAAAACTTTAATAATGGGAGAAAATGAATCATGGTTATCATCCAGATAGGTTAACATAATTGCCTGTGGGACTTCAAACCAGGTTCCTTTAATAGCTTCTCTGTGCATTTGCTAAGACAATGAGAACAGTAAATTACAAAATAATGACAATACATTAAGGATGAAATTAAAAATGCATTTTGCATAAATATTTGAGATTATGAACCTAAATGAAATGTCAAGATTATCAGTTCAAAGACCTGAGAAGAGTTAATGTTAAAAATTGTGAAGTGTTTTGATAAGAAGACTAAGGTGACAGGTGGTATGCTAATGATCCTGCCATAAGAACTTTAGAACTTGGAGGGAATAGCAAGGTAACCTTTAAACCTAGCTGCCGTGTGTGAGTGTGTGTGTGTGTTATTTGATGCAAAGACTGAGGCCATGACAGGTTTAGTGAGGTTTATCCAGAGTTTAACAACTACAAGTGAATATTTAACAGCTGCTAAATAAAAGTAAAAGCAGTGGTACAAGACAAAACAGGTATTCCAGAGGGCAGGGACTAGACTGATGGTGTATGTACTAATGTCTTGTTACTTCTTAAATTGAGTTAGTGAAAAAAGAGGCATGTACTAATACCTGGCCCCAGTTAATCGTTTCTCAAATTCATTATTCACTGAGAGCATGACGGTGGTGTAGAAATCTGGCCCTGAAAGCAACAGCTTGAACAACCTCAGGCGAACCTTGTGATCCATTAAATTCTGGGGTGTTTTCCTTTGAATCTCTAAAGAAGAAACACATGATGTGCATCACCTATCTGGTGATCACAAGGTGTATACAGAGTCACGTACAAAACAATAACTTAACACCCAAAACATAGTTCTTGCAGTAACAACACCCTACTTAGAAGGTTGCTCAAGTGTCAGGCCACGTGATCACAATCGTAAGTGAACCGACATGTGAGTCATCTGAACATTTGGCTTTCTGATGAGTTAGTTGACGTGGCAGTGATGTGGTGACAGTTATCTGCGGTCCTTTTCCCCATACCCAGCAACACCCCCGCTGTTGAGACACTGCTCTGATCTTCTCCCTGGGCTCACCCCCCAAAAACTGTACAATGATTAATTTATCGTGATGACAAAGATGAAAAAGCTGGTCTCAGTTGAATGATTATAAGAAAGACCTACTTAAAATACATACTGATCTTGATATTTTAGCAGTAATAATCTTTCTCTCCCTTTTCACTTGTATTAGGGTGGCTCCCAGAAGGAGCTCCTGTCCTGCCCCTGGACGCATTGGGGAAAATGTAGGGTCACAATGACGAGATGACACTGGTTAGTTCACACTGGCGTCTAACAGCGTGCCTGAAGTCTCATACGGGGAAGAACCCGCTCCCACAGGGAGAGCTCTCAGGTGTGTCTTCCTCTGAAGAAGAGTCGGGACTTAAAAGTCCCGACTGGAAAGCCCAGGGCTTTGCAGAGTTCTCTGCTCTGCCATGACTCTGTACTTCGGGGGCCCAGAGCGCTTCTGCCTTTTGGATTTACATTACACCTGGTTTTGAAATGCAGACCAACCTCTCTCTGGCTGGGTAGCCTTCAGCGAGTTTGTCAATTCTTTAATGCCCTCTTTTCTCCCATGTACAAAGTTGAGATGATGCCGCTTTCGGGGCCGCTGTAAAGATGAACTATGCGTGCATGGAGCTTGCGGTGCAGCGGAGATTAGTTTCCTTCCACGGAGAGATGTGCGTGGTTGTCCACACGGATGCCTGCTCTGGAAAAAAAGAAGGACACGGAGCATCTGCAAAACTGCAGAGACTCGGTTACAGTTTCTACCGACCTCTTCGGCTCTTCCGTGGCAGAAAGGCTGACAACCCACCGTTTTCGGGAAAGTAGGGCTGGGTCAAGCTTTCATAATCCGTAGTGGTTCCCATGGGCTTGTATGGAAGCAAACTGCAGTTTCCTCTCCCCAGTTTGTTGGCAGTGCTGCCGCAGATACTGAGTTCCTGGGCTTCCTGTGTCCGAAAACAGTGAGCTTAGCAGAGCAGGTAAAGGATGCTGCTGTCCTCAGCTAGCGCTGGGCTGGGAGGTGGGGTGTGAAGGGGTGGAGCACACAGGCCTGGCCGCGGGTGCTGATGGGTTGGAGCCAGCCATCGATTACACGCAGGTCCCAGTCAAGGTGAGGCTGAGGCCTGTGTTCTAAAGAGCTCTGAAATCTGGACTAGCAGAGGTTTACTGCCAAAGCAGAGTTCTTCCCTGGCCTCAGGATAAGACCCAAATTCCTTCAAACAGCTCTTGGTGACCTGGTAGAGATCTGACCCGAGTTCCTATTTCCTGTGGCACCTGTTCTCCGTACCTATTTTGCGCCAGGCACAGCGAGAATGTCTGTTCTTTGTCTCAGGGCTTGTCCTGTAACCTTTGCCTGTTTCTTCTCCCGAGGATGACGTCTCCAGCCCCGCTCATGCCGTCAGCTGTCTTTCAGGCCACATCTTGACATTTTCTCAGGAAAGGCACTCCTCTCCACGTGTCCTTTCTATGTGCTTTGTTGTATTAGTCAAGGAATTAATCTAATAATTGTTCAGCTCTCATTATATAATAAGTATAAATATCAGCCCCTCAACTGAGGACCCAATAAAACTTTACTTTTTAATACCCAACATCATATCTGGCTTTGAGCTCTAAGTCAACCAAACTAAAGGAAAAACAACCTCAGGCCTTTCCAGACCTATCCTCAGGAACACATCGCCACCCCAGGGTTCAGCTGCAGTTCTAGAGTTCAATGCTGGAAGTGTGGCCGGTGGGGCATAGGTGGAGGGCCACAAGGTCCTCAGTGCTTGGTGCTCACAGGTTCTTGAGAAGCTTATTGTTGGTGCCTGAGTGGTTCCTTCAGGTCCCGCTTCTCCCTGACTCGCCCATGCTCTCCAGAGACACAGGTCTCTCTCCTACAAGGCTGACTTGTTCTCCCTGGTCTTGCCTCCTGCCAGCATCACCCGGGAACAGGATGAGGGTCTGTGCTCCCGTCGCCCAAGAACGTCCTCCCTCCCTTGTTTCCCCTCGAGCCCAGGAAAGTCTGGTGTAAATGTATGGTGGAGAGTCCCAATGCTGCTCTTCCACTGTATCTCTAACCGTCTATTGAAGGATATCTATGGATGTTCTTTTCTACCTTTCACTTTCTTAGCAAATTCCCTAAATTCTCTAAGGGGCTTAAGCCTTTTGGAAAATGAAGAATCCTCTCCTGAGGCAATGAATATACAACTGACCACCTATTTGAAGGTAAGACTACAGAGAAAAAAAATAGGTGAAAAAAGCCCCCTCATATCCCAAAACATTACCCAGCCACAGCTGTATGCCTCTCACTACTGTGCATAGGAAATAGGCCTGAGTAAATATGCAGTTGAACATGCCCTATGCATACCCAAATTCTAGGACAGGTCACGTGATGCTATAATTATTCATTACTTTTACTCCAGCATTTATTTTTGGACAGCTCATGTCCCTAGCTGCTTTTCCCAAGATCCTTTAAATGTCTGTACACCAGACTTAACTATTTGGACAAAGCACATTGGAGTATTCAAAATAATGGCACTCAGGAAAGCAAAACTGTGTTCCTTTTTCCTGTCATCCAAAAAATATGCGTTGGTTGATTTACCTTGTCTGTGAAAAATGTTGTGTTACAAATCAAGACCTTGAATAATTTCAGCTGGTACTGGGGATGAGGGTATTTTCTCCACACTTCTGTTTTCTGGGTATTTTATTTCACTGTTTTCCAGAGAGAAGAGAGTAAACAGCAGTAAACGCATGCACTTAAACGCAGGTTGCATTTCTTCTTAAATTGCACATTGTGTTGCTTTTAACCATCAAGTTCCATGTTGCAGCATAGAAAGTACTTGGGCTTTTTGAGAAAAGATGATAATCACTTAATGTCCTTCATTTGTCTGTGCACACAGGCAGCCTTGCTCAGGCAGCTGTCTGAGGCAGAGCGCTTCCTCGGGAGGCACTGGCATCGTGCTCGTGTGCATATTAATGCAACTCCGCAGCTTTCCTGTTCTGACTTCGCTACCTCTTCAGCTGATTATGGCCCCGGATAATTGCCACAGCAAATCCCGTATTTAGTAGAAACAAAATGTAGTGATGATAAACATGTTTCCTATCAGAAGCCAGAAGGATGGATCTGAATTCAGATTGTGCAGTAAAAACAAGTATGTAAACTCATTAGTTAGACAAGATGCAAATTTACCGAGCCTGGGAAAAGATGATGAGGACAGCTTCCGATCTGTGGGGAGAGGCAGCGTCAGGCCTTATTATTGTAAAAGCTTGGCTGGAAGAATGGATTTTTCAGGGCATCCTCGTGTGGAGGTGAATATTAACTCACTGCTCCCCTGGGAGGCGGCACGGCCAGTGCCCAGTGGCTGTGGCGCAGCCGTTGATGGGCTGGGATCCCTGGGCTCCGAGCGCCGGCGCTTGTGCTCACACGCCAGTCCTGACTGATCAGACGATTGGACCTATAATTTAAGGCCACAGATTTTCTCTTTAAGTGGGCTAGGTGGCTGTCTTAGTTTGTTCAGGCTGACATTAAAAACAAAATACCATAGACTGGGTGGCTTAAACAAACAAACATTTATTTTTCACAGTTCTGGAAGCTGAGAAGTCCCAAGATCAAGACACCGACAGACTCAGTGTCAGGCGAGCGCCTGCTTCCTGGTTCATAGCTGGCCGTCTTCTTGCTGTGTCCTCCGTGGTGGGAGCAGCGAGGGAGCTCTCTGGGGTCACTGCCCTTCACGAGGGCTCCACCCTCAGGGCCTAATCCCCTCCCAAAGGCCCCACCTTTACATTTCTATTCAACATATGAGTTTCGAGGGGACCCAGAACCTCAGTGTAGAGAGGGGATTTACAGTTTAAAAAATGATTCAATTTTTGTATGCTGTGCACCTAAACCTCAGTTATACATGTATGTCCTGTCCCTACAAGTGTTGTAGCCCAAACCAGGTCTTCCAGACCAGAGAGAGAGAGGGAGAAAGAACACACAGGCTAGCTCCTAAGGATTTCTAAAGTCCTACTTGAAAAATGGCTACAGGTAGGCTAAACAATGACATCCCAGAAGATATCCATGTCCTAACTCTTGGAACCAGGGGATGTTACCTTATATGAAAAAAACAAAAACAGAACTTTGCAGATGTGATTAAAATGGGGAGACTATCCTGAACTGTCCTGGTCGGTACAAAATCATACATACCCTTGTAAGTGGGAGATAGCAAGAGATTTGACAGAGAAGAGGGGAAGGTGGCTTCAGGGAGAGAATGGAGTGATGTGGCCACAAGCCAAGGATTACTGACTCACCAGAAGCTGGAAGAGGCAAGGAGGTGTTCTTCCCTAGAGCTTCCAGAGTGAGCACAGCCCTACAGACACCTTGCTTCAGCCCAACGAGACCACTTTTGGACTTCTGACTTCTGGGGCTGTGAGAGAATACATTTTGGTTATTTAAAGCCATCCAGTTTGTAGTAATTTCTGACAGGGCCAGTAGGAAACTAATCCAGCTTCGTTGGGGCTGGCAGCCTCTCTGACTTCTCAGTGGGGGTTGCGTGCGTGCCTTCTACGTGTTGGAGACCTTGGCACTTGGGTGTCATGGCACTAAGGGCTCTGCCTAGTAGTTTCTTACTCCTGGGTCTTGTGCCTGCTGGATGCAAATGAAAGTTTGTCCTATGATGATGCTTAAGATGGCTGTTCAACAAATATTATATAATAAATTAATAATAAACTGTACAATAAATTAACACCCAACTAATGGTCACTTATTCAACCACTTCAGCAATCTAAGATTATCTGTTGAGGGCAGAGTAGCTATAAATAGAGCATGTTCTGCAGTAGTAGTGTTTGACTTAAATGTTGAGAAGCGGGTCTCCTAGGATGCACACATATTCATATTCTGAGTCAATGAAATTTCCTGTACTTACAGATTTCCCCCCGAGTCTGACATTGAGTTTACCTAATAAAATGCTTTTATAACAAAATGATCCTACATATGATGAAATAGCTCAGACTTTGGGAAATGTGCCAATGCCAGTCTGTTTTTTATCTTTGTCGTGTTGGTGCCCCCGGGGTGCAGACTGCACACTGTGGTGACACGTCAAGGGAATGGGTGTTTTCACTGTCAGTCATCATGGGAAGAGGGGAATTCTGAGACAGTAGGAGGTGGCATGAGAGAAGGACTTCCTTACTCCCTGGCACTGGGTGTGAGTTGGACCCAAATTTTCAGGCCTGAAGAAACCTCAGGAGGTTGTAGGAGTGGGACTGAGCTTCCCCTGGCCATCTGAAAGCATGCTGAGGACATCAGCCAGAGCGAGCCTCCTTTCTGGCCGCAATGACACGATTGACAGGAGAGATGGTGGGCAGCTTCTCCCAGAGCCAGGACCTGGGGAAATAGCGGTGAAGTCTTCTGGTCATGGGAGGATGCCTTGGATTTTGGTGTTATCAGTACTAGTGAGCTAACCTGGAGTGTCCTGTGGAGTTTTGAACATGGGGAAAGAGGCCTTGAGAATGACCAAATTTTCTGCTAATCGGTGTGGGCAAGGTCTTAAAGTTGGCACACTTGAGAACTAAATTGCTTACCCCAAGCTAGTAAAGATGGATGTTCTGACAGGTGCCATTAGTGGGGCTGCACAGCTTCCCTACAGGGTTTAGTAGGCTTTCCTGATGCCACCCCACAGCACTGGCAGCCAGTGATCCTCCTGGTGTTTCTTCCTCCTCCCCCCGCCCCCGGCCTCCGCCACCGTGCTCAGCGCTCATTTGGTGGCCACACGATGAAAGTTGAGCTCGAAGGATGTAAGTAGGACTGATGTGGGGAACTTCTAAGCACTCTCACAAAACTAAACTAAACTAAACTAAACTAAACTAAACTAAACTAAACTAAACTAAAACAAAACCCCCAAAAAGGCCCAGTGACTTCTATCCCTGGACTTTGTTTTTCCCTCTCTATAAACTAGTGTACTGACGTGGTGTTGACTCAGCTTTGACCAGGAAGGTCAATGCCCTGGGCGAACACAGAGCAACAGGATGAAAAGAGCTTGAGCCATGAATGGCCTCCTGAAGAGCTACTACCCGAAGCGCAGGAGCCTACCAGAGCATTCAGTGAGAGAGACAAAAATCAATCTATTTGAAGTCTTTTTTTTTACAATGGCGTTCTTATTCTAAGTAATACAGGTATTAGTACTTATCATTATAAAAACTTTAAATGTGTGACATTGCCCTAGATGTTAGGACATGGACAATGAAAAAATGGTAATTGCAAATATTGGATACCTGATGAACTTGATAATGTCAAGGCAACATTAGTAAAATTGTCTTCTGCAGTGAGTTGGAAGACAGACCCCTTGTCTATAGAATCATTAGCCCTAAGGAAAGCAGTTGGGAAGAGCCAGGATATTTGTATGTTGCCTGTACTTTGCTTTTCACAGGTTATTATGCAAAAGAAGAGCCCAGGCAAGAACCAGCCAATTTGCAAGAACCTGAAGATAGTAGAATCCCATGTGGTTAGACAATCAACTGCTCAGAATCCCACAAAGGTGGAAGATAAGGTGTTACTAAGAAAGACTGTTTTTTCAAAGCCTTGCCCTTAAAAGATTCTCAACCAAACAGAGGGAGTAAGAGCGAGTGACAAAGATTAGATTAAGTCTGCTGTGTCAGATGGCCACAAAGGGACAGCTGTTTCTGTGGGGCAAGAGTGGAGACTGAACTCTGAAGCCAGGACATAAGGCAAGTTTAAGTAATACCCAGTAAAGGATTCTGGAGGATTACAGACACAGAAGGTTAAATCAGATCAGGTTCAAATAGAACAGAAACCTTCCATTTGAGCAAATTTTAATGCTAAACAAACTACGGGCCCGTGATTGTTCAACACTAATGTAATCCTCAGGCTCCTAAAACTGTAGCAATCTAAAAAGAACTGGGCTCCCTTGAAGGGAAGGCTCAGGAAAGAAACATCTCCAAACTCAGATGTGGTCAGGAGCGACAGTGGACAAGGAGAACCACCCAGGCAAAGCCACAGGCCCTGTGGACAAGGAACAAGGGTATTCCTCCCAGAAAACAGAACCACAATCTTACTAGGGAAATACTTCACCCTTAGGGCAAGACTGTAATTACTGCTCAGCAAGATTCCATCATTGCTAAGGACCAGTGGCTGCTGTATATTTTGATTTTTCTCTTTTCTGAAAAGAAATGTCCACTGTGCATATCTTGTCTTATTCGCCATTGTTTATTGAGGATGTTGTGGGTGCGGGGATGGGGATGGGTTACTTGTGCACTAGGGGACACATCAGAGTGGTGGAGGAGACTTCGCTTGGCCCAGACATCTTAGATTTTAAGGTAGGTTCAGTAGCTTCTTTTTTATTAAAAATATATATATATTTATTCATTTAATTTTAGAGAGGGCAAGGGAAGGAGAAAGGGAGAGAAACACCAAAGTGTGGTTGCCTTTCATGTGCCCCCTACTGGGGACCTGGCCCCCAACCCAGGCATGTGCCTTGACTGGGAATCAAACTGGTGACCCTCTGGTTGGCAGGCCAGTGCTCAATCCACTGAGCTACACCAGCCGGAGCTCAGTAGCTGCTTTTAGGGAAGGAGTGAGTGTGTTCTGTGTGAGGGAAGATATCTGTGTGAGGCTCTACACAGATATTTGGGTTATTGGACGGGTGGGCTTTGGCAGATTGCTACTTATTTCTCAGCTCTGGATTTCAGGTTGGACTGCCCCTCCTGTAGCTTTCACAAACTTGATGTTTTTCGTTCAGAGATTTTTTTTTACATTTAACAGAAGAATTAAGAATTTTATCAGGCATATCAGAATATACAACAATGAGCTTCAATTGTCAATGTTTTTTTTTAAGATTTTATTTATTTATTGTTAGAGAGAGGGGAAGGGAAGGAGAAAGAGAGGGAGAGAAACATCAGTGTGTGGTTGCCTCTCAAGTGTCACCCACTGGGGACCTGGCCCACATCCCAGGCATGTGCCCTGACTGGGAACTGAACCATGTTTTTTTTTTTTTTTTTAATGGATAGCATGGGACAGATATTGTGCTTTAAATTGTACCTAGAAAGTTCACATGAAAACTCTTTAAAAGATATAGACAAATTGCAGATTAATTTAGTTCCTAGTAATTTCCCCTGCACATTTAAATATTTTGCAAGCATAATGGAAAAGATCCCTGTTCAACCCCCAAGCCCTCCAAAATACATCAAAAATGAGTGAGAAGACATCACATAAAATCCTGCCGATGCTGGCTCTCTCTCTGGTTAAAAGCACCTCACACGTCTTCCCACGAGAGCCACATAGTATGGTGATACCCATAAAGCCCACCACTCAGAGAGCAGTAGGTTACAGTCTAAAAATAGGTGTTTATTTATGATTCTGTGCTCACTGTACTACCCTTATTTGCAAAGAGGTTTGCCGCTGATGAAAATCTTAGGGAAGTAGTGGGCTCCCTGTTTGGGATCTACCAAAACACTTCTCAGTTTCACTTCTCCTTGTCCTCAGAGTACCTCCAGCACTTCATTCTTGCCTTTGAGGATGTGACGTTAATCAGATTCTGTTGGATGGGACTCCCCGGGAGCGTGTGATGACAGTGATCTGGAACGAACACCATTACACCTACCTTAAATCACCTTTTTACAGGTGACTGTCACTTAATAATCCTCATCCTGAGTGTGAAATAAAATCATTAGGTATCTAAAATTGATCATCGTGTTTCTGGTTCTAATTTTTAAACAACCTTGAGTAATCTTAAGAACTGTGAAAGAAAGTTCCAATGGTTAGATTCCAAAAGAATGACTTGAAATTTAGGGTATTCCTGTCACGTTGGATTTTCCCCTGAGTAGATTTTTAGAATGGGGCTGTTTTCAAATTAAACCAGGCTCTCCTCCTCTCCTGTGCACCGGGTTTACTTTAGCATTGCACTTACGTTCTCCCAACATTTATTTTCTTGCTCTTCCTACGTTTGATTTATCACTCCTATTTTGGTGACAAGTATTTGTTGTCAACTCTTCATGGGTTCAAGTGAACACCCCTCTGACCTTTATTATTTTCCAGATAAATACAGTAACTGTATGATCATTTGGTATTATGCTCCATATCTTTGGATGACATAATTTAATTTTTATGCTCACATGCAAATAAGCGTGATCCAATAATAAAAAGTGGTAGATGTACTTGAATCACTTTGATAATTATGCAATCTTTAAATTAATTAATGAGCCAAAGGCAGCTAAACATTTGCATTTAGAAAGATCTCTACAGCATTAGCTACTAATGAGTTCATTTAGATCCATCGTGCAACCCATTCTGGAAAGCACAGACCATATTTAATCATGTTCAATCAGATCTAATATTGAAATTATGAACACAAGGCATTGTTGGGTGTGAAATTACCATAGAATTTTAACTGTTAAACACATTTCTTGTTGGTACTTGTAGATGAATGGTAATTTGATGAGGAAGTAGGTAATCTGTATACAGTGATGAGTTTAAGGAATAATAGGGAATTCTAAGGTGTCCTGATTCAGGCTGATCATTCACATACAATTTCTAAATTCACCTCAGCTGTACTGACCTCAGTTAAGAGGGTGCATTTGTAGCCTTATTTTTCCCTCTAGTCTGTGATTTTTTTTGAGAGAGAAAATATTTTAAAAAATTGGAAATGTATTTTAACTATTGATTTGTATCATAAAAATTCTTTAAAGCTTTTTATTTATTTATTTTTACAGAGAGGGGGAGGGAGGGAGAAAGACAGGGAGAGAAACATTGACATGAAAGAGAAACATCAATCAGTTGACTCTCGTATGCACCCTGACCGGGACCTGATCCTCCAACCCAGGCATGTGCCCTGACTGGGCATCGAACCAGCAACCTTTTGTTTTGTGGGATGATGCCCAACCAACTGAGCCAAACTGCTCAGAGTTATCACGTTTTTTATTGAAATATACTACTAATAATACAGATGTAAACCTGCCCCAGCGGACCTTTCACTTACTACTCATACTCTTATCCTGGCTTCTAACAACACTGACGACTTTCGCCTCTTTTTGTACTTTATATAAATGGAATCATACAGTGTGTATTTTTTTTGATCAGCTTCCTCTGCTTCACTTTACATTTGTAAGGTTTATTCATATTGTTTATGTCATAGATCATCCATTTCTGATTGCTCTGTAATATTCCAGTAGGTGAATAGCCCACAAATTATTCATTTTACTGTTGGAGGCCTTTTGGTAGTTTCCAGTTTCTGGCTATTGTGAATTGTACTCCTCTGAACATGCTAGTACATGTTTTGGTTTTGTTTTTGTATTTAATTGTGGTAAAATACACATAACAGAAGATTTACCGTCATAATCATTTTTAAGTACATTAACCATTTTGTGCAACCACTTTCCAGAAATCATCTCATTTTGCAAAACTGAAATTCTCTACTCACTAAATAACAACCCCTCATTTTCCTCTTCCTCCAGCCTCTAGCAGCCGCCACTCTACTTTCTTTTTTTATGAGTTAGACTCCTCTGGACACCTCTTATGAGTGGAGTCACACAATATTTGTCTTTAGGGGTGCCTTATTTCACTCAGTACAATGACCTCAAGGCCGTTGAGCTCACATTGTAGCTTGTCAGAATTTCCTTCCTTTTTAAGGGTAAGTAATGTTTCATTCCATGTATATACCACATTCTAGTGCATGTTTTTGATGAACATACGTCCACATTTTTTATGGGATTATGTGTGGTTGGGTCATAGAATATGCAAAGGTTCAGCTTTAGTAGATTATGCCAAACAATTTTCTACATTGGTCATACCAGTTTATACCCTCACCAGACATGTGTGAACTAGCTACATTTTAATGCAGTAAAATTATTGTTTCTTCTAGCTGTGTACATTACAAGGACCAGATGCTATCATAGGAATGAATACATAGGATTGTATTGAGTGCATTTTCATTGTTAATAGTCGTGCTATTAACTAAGGTAACATCAACTTCAGCTGTAGATACAGTCCATTTCTGACTCACTGAGCAGTGCAGAGCGGGAGTCTCCTCACATCTGAGAAGTGACTCAGGAATTCAGAACTTTTCCGTTTTGTGGCTCCACCTGACTCAACAAGTGGCTTCCAATGTCACCCTGAGCCTTGAGACGCAGGGCAAGCACTCCATCTTTTTAACATCCCAGCCAGAAAGTGACATGTATTCTTTCTGTTCACGTTCCCTTAGTAGGAATGAGCCTCATGGCCATATCTAGATGCGGGGGGTGAGGGAGGCAGGGGGTGCTCTGGGCAACGTTTTTCATCAACAACTCTACATTTTGGAAAAGGAACACAAATATTTTTTAGACAGTTAACTGTGTTCTCACACATGCACTCCCTCAAAACCATATTCCCCTGGCTTACAGAAGTGGTGCCAGCCATCAGCTGAAGAATCTTCGAATCAGTTTGTGATGGACAAAGGTGCTGGTTATTGAGACACGGCTGATAGGAGAAATATTTTATAAAGTGTTTCTATAGAGCAAGCCCCTGTCCAAATGGTAGCATCTTGCACAATGTCTTCATTGTCAGAGATCTTTCTCCTAACTTTAGAACACAAGTAAGGAGAAGGAGAGTGATTTGCAAGGAAATTGAGAAGTGAGTCTGCATAAAGACACATTTGAGGACAATTGCCCTTTATCATATCATCCCATATCTTGGAGATCCTTGATAAGCACCAGGCATACAGCCTGTTGAAGCGCAGATTTGAATCAAAGCTTTGGATCTGGACTGCCTGGGAAAAGCCACAGGTCATTCAGGTCTCCGCCATGTCCAACATCTACATATTAGGCATAAGACAAGCAAGCCAATCACATAAATTTGAAGTGACAAATAAAAAGGTGGAGAGCCCAGCGTTAGTTATTCATCATGTGGTCATAATAATTTTGTTTTACAAGATAAAAGGGAAAGCAGCTTATTAGCATAAGGAAGCAAAGTAGTGAAATCTCTGTCCAAGGTAACAAAGAGAAGTCTGGTGAAGATCTTTCAGAATATCTATTAATCTTTCCTCTCTGATCCATACCTGGAGTGAGCTACGTACAATATGTGTTGCAGAAGCTTCCTTTTCATCTGCTTCCTAAAATGTGTCTATGTTTCTCAGTTGTTATGAGGTTGTTTTCAGTTGAATGAGTTTCAAGGTTTTAAAAATGAGCAACTTGCCTTGTGGCACTTGAAGCTATACGTACAAGGTATAGCTTTGGGTAGCAGGAGGAAATAGATAACACGTACCTGCATTCAACCCTAACAATGTGCAATGACTATGTGCTACAGACTTTATCTGCACTAGTCCCTTTAACCTACACATCGAAGAGGAAACAGATTCAGAAGGGCGGCCTGCTCGTGCTCACTTAGCTAGTACAAGAAGCTATAACATAGACTGGCTTTGACTCCTAGTCGCAGGCTCCACCGCTGAGAGCAAAGAGGTCCTCCGGAAGGGTGCTGCTAGAGAAATCTGAGAGCAGATAATGGAGCACGGATCGTCCTCTGAGTCACAGGGTTGCCTCTGATAAAACGGACATCCCCTTTGACAATGAAGGCTCGCTGTCATTTACATGCACCGCTGTGACTTTTCCCTGTGGTAGTTAGAGCTTTATGTAAAATAAACAAAAGCTAAAATGCACGGTTTTCTGGTGCTTTAATGTCTAAATATCCTTATCGTTTTTAACAGATTTCAAAAGTGTGCAGACCAGCCAAATGTTGCAACCATCAAAATACTGGGTTATTACAATAAATACCAATAAAAGATACAATTGCTCTAGAGAGACGGTGAATTCCTGAAAAGGTGGCTATGTGCCTGTGAAGTGGGTGTCAGGTTGTCTCAAAATGCTTATTCATTCATCAGTGACAGGGAAGGAAGGGAACATTTTCCTTCTATTTTTCCAAGCTGGTCTAATAATGAAATTGACACGAGACAGATTAACAGGAGAAAATAAAATTTAATTCCTATGTACAGAGGTCTCATAGATATGGAAACTATGAAATAACCAAAGCAAGCAGCTTTATATTTTTAAGATAAAGAACAATACACTTGTGAAGAACTGTCAAGATAAAAAGTTTGAGCCTGGGGTGGTAAATTAGTGAAGAAGTAGTGTGTTTTATTCATACATTCTTCTCAGCTCTAAGTTCCCTGTCCCCGGGGGTAAGGATGTGTCTCTGCCTCCTGGTACAGGGAGGGCACTTTTCACGTGGGGGGTTTGTTTTCTGTTTCCAGGGAGACAGGGAGAGGATGGTCAGAGTGTCTTTCTCGCACTGGTGGTTTCTCAAGTAACTTTAATTTTTTTTATTGTATTGTTGTCATTACCATTCATTCCACTTACGTGCTCTTCCACCTCCACGCAGACCCTGCCCAGCCTCCACACTCACCATACTGCTGTCCCTGTCCACGAGTCCTTTTTCCTTTTTGCTCGATTCTCGTACCCTCAGCTCCCCCCACCCAAGAGAGCTGTCAGTCTGCTCAGTTTTGCTTGCTAGTTCAGTTTGTTCATTAGTTTCCATGTATGAGTGAGATCATATGGTATTTGTCCTTCTCTGACTGGCTTATTTCACTTAGCATACTTTTCTCTGGGTCCATCCATGCTGTCATAAAGGGTAAAATTTTCTCCTTTTTTTTATGGTGGAGTAGTAATCCATTGTGTAAATGTACCATAGCTTTTTTATCTACTCATCTACTGATGGACACTCGGGCTGCTTCCAAATCTTGGCTATTGTAAATAATGCTGCAATGAACATAGGGGTGCTTATGTTCTTTCAAATTAGTGTATTGGGTTTCTCCAGATAAATTCACAGAAGTGGAATCCCTGGGTCATAAAAGTTCAATTTTTAATTTTTTGAGGTAACTCCATACTGCTTTCCACAGTGGCTGCGCCAGTCTGTATTCAACAGGGAAAACGGGTTTCCCTTTCTTCACATCCTCGCCAGCACTTGTTTGTTGATTTGTTGGTGATAGACATTCTGACTGGTGTGAGGTGATATCTTATTGTAGTTTAATTTGCATTTCTCTGATGATTAGTGACATTGATTGTCTTTTCATATGTCTATTAGCCATCTGTGTGTCCTCTTTGGAGAAGTGCCTATATGGGTCCTTTGCCCATTTTTAATGGGATTGTTTGTTTTTTTGGTATTAAGTTCTGTAAGTACTACGTACATTTTAAATATTAACCCCTTATCAGATGTATCAGTGAATATGTTCTCCCACTCAATGGGTTGTCTTTTTATTTTGTTGATGGTTTCTTTGCTGTGGAAATACTTTTTAGTTTGAGGTAGTCCCATTTGTTTATTTTTTCTTTTGTTTCCCTTGCCTGAGGAGATATATCAGAAAAATATTGGTGTGATTAATGTCTGAGATTTTACTGCCTATGTTTTCTTCTAGTATTTTTATAGTTTCAAGTCTAACATTTAAGTCTTTAATCCCTTTTGAATTTATTCTTGTGTGTGGCCTAAGAAGGTGGTTTAGTTTTATTTTTCTGCACATTATATGTCCAATTTTCCCAACACAATTCACTGAACACACTGTCTTTAGACTATTACATGCGCTTGCTTCCACTGTCAAATATTAACCGACTATAAAGGTGTAGGCTTATTTCTTGGTTCTCTATTCTATTCCATTGATCTGTGTGTCTGTTTTTATGTCAGTACCGTGATATTTTGATTACTATGGCCTTATAGTATAGTTGGATGTTAGGTAGCATGATTCCTCCAACTTTGTTTTTCTTTCTCAAGATTATCAGTGCTATTCAGGGTCTTGTGTGGTTCCATATAAAGTTTTGAAATATTTGTTCTAGTTCTGTGAAATATGTCATTGGTATCTTAATAGGAATTGTGTTGAATCCATAGATTGCTTTGGGTAGTGAGGACATTTTAATGATGTCAGTTCTTCCTATCCATGAACACAGTATGTGCTTCCACTTATTTGTGTCTTCTTCAGTTTCTTTCTTCAGCATCTTACAATTTTCTGAGTGCAGGTCTCTTACATCCTTGGTTAAATTTATTGCTAAGTATTTTATTCTTTTTGAAGCAATTTTGAATGGGATTGTTTTCTTAATTTCCTTTTCTGATAGTTTATTTTGGCACATAAAAATGAAACTGATTTCTGGATATTAACTTAGTGTCTTGCTACTTTACTGAATTCATTTATCAGTTCTAGTGGTTTCTTGGCAGAACCTTTAGGGTTCTCTATGCACGGTATCATGACATCTGCAAATAAAGGCAGTTTTACTTCTTCTTTTCTAATTTGGATGCCTTTCATTTTTTCTTCTCTGATTGCTGTGGCTAGGACTTCCAGTACTATATTGAATAAGAGAGGTGAAAGCGGGCATCCCTATCTTGTTCCCAATATTAAGGGGAATGCTTGTAGTTTTTGCCCATTGAATATGATGCTGGCAGTGAATTTGTCATATATGGTCTTTATTATGTTTAGGTAGATTCCCTCTATTCCCACTTTACTGAGAGTTTTTAATTAATTAATTAATTAATTAATTAATTTTTTACCATGAATTGGTGCTGGATTTTATCAAGTGCCTTTTCTGCATCTATTGATAAGATCATGTAGTTTTTTTCCTTCATTTGTTCATGTGGTGAATCACATTTCTTGGTTTGTGAGCACTGTAGCAAACCTGCATCCCTGGAGTAAATCCCACTTGATCTGGTGTGTGATCTTTTTGATGTATTTCTGTATTCGGTTTGCTAATAGTTTCTTGAGGATTTTAGCATCTGTGTTCATCAGGGATATTGGCTTATAATTTTTTCTCTTTTTTTTTTTTTGGAGTGTCTTTATCTGGTTTTGGAATTAGGATAATGCTGTCCTCTTAAAATGAGCTTGGGAGTCTTTCTTTCTACTGAATTTTTTGGAATAGTTTGAGAAGCATAGGTGTAAGTTCTTGGAATGTTTGGTAAAATTCAACTGTGAAGGCTTCTGGTCCAGGGCTTTTGTTGGGAGTACATTGATTACTGCTTCAGTTTCACTGAGTGTAATCTGTCTATTCAGATTCTTTGATTCTCTCTGATTTTTTTTTTTTTGGAAGACTGTATGTTTCTAGGAATTTATCCATTTCATCACATTGTCCA
The DNA here is from genome assembly GCA_004024845.1 of Tonatia bakeri. Taxonomy (NCBI): domain Eukaryota; kingdom Metazoa; phylum Chordata; class Mammalia; order Chiroptera; family Phyllostomidae; genus Tonatia; species Tonatia bakeri. The sequence continues at coordinate 15,147 of PVIA01002361.1, read as the reverse complement.
GTTTGTTGGCATACACTTATTCATAATATTTTCTTATAATTCTTTGTGTTTCTTTGGTGTCAATTGTTATGTTTCCCTTTCATTTCTGATTTTATTTATTTGGGTCCTCTCTCTTTTTCTTGATGAATCTGGTTAAAGGTTTGTCAATCTTATTTATCTTTTCAAAGTGCCAGCTCTTGGTTTCATTGACCTTTTCTATTGCTTTTTTAGATTTATTTTATTTATTTCTGCTATGATATTTATTATTTCCTTTCTTCTACTCACTTTAGGCTTTCTTGGTTATTCTCTTTCAAGTTCTTAAAATTGCAAAATTAGATTGTTTATTTGAGCTTTTTCTTGTTCTTGAGATAGGCTTGTAATGCTATGAATTTACCTCTTAGTACTGTTTTCCTTGTGTCCTACAGATTTTGGGTTGTTGTGCTTTCATTTTCATTTGTTTCAAGGTATCTTTTGATTTCTTTCTTAATCTCATTTTGGCCCACTCATTGTTTAATAACATGTTATTTAGTTTCCATGTCTTTGTGTATTTTCCAGTTTTATTCTTGTGATTAATTTCTAGTGTCATAGCATTATGGCCAGAAAAGATGCTTGATATCATTTCAGTCTTCTTACATTTAATGAGACTTGTTTTGTGTCCTAACATGTAGTCTATCCTAGAAAACATTCCATGTGCACTTGAAAAGAATGTATATTCTACTGCTTTGGGATGAAATTCTCTGAAAATACCAATTAAATTTATTGGATCTAGTGTGTCATTTAGGACAGCTGTCTCCTTGCTGATTTCTGTCTGGATAATCTATCCATCAAAGTCAATGGGGTGCTAAAATCCTCTACTATGACTGTATTTCTGTCAAATTCTCTTTTTATATCCATCAAGATTTGCTTTACATATTTAGGTGCTCCAATGTGGGGTACATAAGTACTTGCTAAGGTTATATCCTCTGGTTGGGCTGTTCCCTTTATCATTATGTAGTGCCCTACCTCTTACTATAGCCTTGGTTTTAAAGTCTATTTTGTTGCATATAAGTATTGTTACCCTACCTTTTTTTTCCTTTCCCTTTGCATGAAATATCTTTTTTCCATCCCTTTACTTTTAGTCTGTGTGTATCTTTCATTCTGAAGTGGGTCTTTTGGAGGCAGCATATATGTAGGTCTTGTTTTCTTATCCATTCAGACACCCTATGGTTTCTGATGGGAGCATTTAAGCCATTTACATTTAAGGTGATTACTGATAGATATATATATTCATTGCTATTCTATTTTTAAACCGTTTTCCTCTTTTTGTTTCATTTTCTTCTTATTCTTCTTAAAGCAAGTCCTTTAACATTTGTTGTAATGCTATTTTGGTGTTAATAAACTCCTTTAGCTTTTTCTTGTCTGGGAAGATCTTTATTTCTCCTTCAATTTTAAATGATAGCTTTGCTGGGTGAATTAGCCTTGGTTGTAACTCCTTGCTTTTCATCACCTTGAGTATTTCATGCCAATCCCTTCTGGCCTGAACTGTTCCTGCTCAGAAATCAGATGACAGTCTAATGGGTGCTCCCTTGTAGGTAACTACCTGCTTTTCTCTTGTGGCTTTTAATATTTTCTCCTTGTCTTTCAACCTTGTCAGTTGAATTATAATGTGCCTTCATGTGGGCTTCTTGGGGTCCAACTTATTTGGGACTCTCTGCACTTCTTGGACTTGTGTGTCTTTTCACTCGCCAGGTTAAGGAAGTTTGCAGTCATTATTTCTTCAAATAGGTTCTCAGTCCATTGTTTACTCTCTTCATCTTCCAGTATTGCCATGATGTGCATGTTGTTATACTTCACGTTATCCCAAAGGTCCTTTAAACTCTGCTTATTTTTTTCTTTTTTCTTTTTGCTGCTCTGCTTGGGTGTTTTTTCTACCTTGTTGTTTAAATCACTGATTCAATCCTCTGCTTCATCTAACCTATGTTTTATTCCTTCTAGTGTATTATTTATTTCAGATATTGCATTGTTTATTTCTGGCTGGTCTTTTTAAATGTTTTTTATGTCTTTTTTCATTCTGTTGAGTTTTCTTATAATCATTACTTTAAACTCTGTATCTGATAAGCTGCTTGCCTCTATTTCATTTAGCTCCTCTGGAGAATTCTCTTGTTCTTTCATTTGGACCTCTTTCTTTGTCTTCCCATTTTTGCTGTCCCTTTCTTTCTGTTTCTATGTATTAGGTGTGTTTGCAAGACTCTGGTGCAGCCCTAAGTCAAACCCTGCCTGTGACTGACCCTGGGTGATCTGTTTGGAGCTATCAGTGATCCGCAGCTTGTGCCCCCCTATGCTGGGCCTAGCTGTGTACAGAAGGAACCGAGTTGTACACCAGGGCTGGCTTTTACCAGCACTGGGTCTGGGAGAGGGTCAACTTAAGTCTCAAAGCTCTCAGAGATCATCATCCTCCTGCAGGCTTCCTGTTAGGCTTAAACTACTGAAAATGCCTTCAGCTGTACTCTTCAGGGCTGAGCTTAAGCTCCACATAGTGGGGCAAGATGGATTCCTGTGTTGTGGCTATTGATTTCCTCGGGCTGATGCCACATGGAGGGGAGTGCTTTGACAGAGAAAGATAGCTTATGCAGTATAAGGAATGATTCAGCACAGGGATCCTGGTGGCTGACCTTCAGCTCTCCTCTCAGGGCCACCAACCCCAGATTAGCCTCATGTGGTTCTAGTCTGCTCAGCCTCCTTCTGATAAAGCCCAGGGCAAGTGGCTGCAAATAAAATTTTGTGCATTGGTCCCTTAACAGGCTTTCCATGTTTCTAGCCCTCTCTCCTTGGTGGACAGAAATCCTACTGCTTTTCACAGATGGATGTTACTTGGGTTCCTTTCCTGGTTCTGGTACTCTAGGCTGGGGAGCCAGCTTGGGATTTAGAGTCCACACTTCTCAAGGGAAACACTCCTGATGGCTGAAACGTCCCTCTGGAACTTCAGCTGCCACCCATGAGAGCCCAGCCAGCCCTCTTGTGCTTCCGCATGTCCTACCAGTCTTGTGGTGATGTGGCTTCTTCTGTAAGTCCTTTATAAGGCTTCTCTCCAGCTAGTGTTCAGTTGGTTAGTCAGGATGATTTTTCTATAATTTAGTTGTAATGCCAGTTTGGTCCTGACAGGTTAATGTGTAGTTTGCACCTACTCCATTGTCATCTTGCATCTCTTTCAAGTAACATTAATTTAAAATAATCAATATGCCAAATTGGCATTTTGGGGGTGGCAAATTTTCTCTCCTATAGTATGGTAAAGGGGAGTTTAATTTATTACCCAGTCAGAAAGAAATTGGAATAATCAAATTGTAAGTGTATCAAGAGTATTTTTTCTTTTAAATGCTTTATTTTCCTTCCTCAAGTATTGGCCACTATTTTACCTTTGATGAACAGTTCTACCAATTTAGGAAACATTTACATTTTTTAATTCCTTTCCATCTGTTTTCAGTCTCAGTTCTCAAGTACTTTATTTAGTGAATTTTTATAACAAATTTAAATTAATTAGAATTATTTTACTAGATGTATTAGAGTAAGTTAAATTAAAAATTCACTTTTTCAATGGTACTAACCATATATCAAGAGTTCAATCTAGCTGGTGGATACCATATGAAGTAGCTCAGATGTGGAATACATCCATTATCTCAGAAAGTTTATTAGATAGTCTTGTCTTCTTTATTCATCTAGCCAGAGGGAAAAGGAAGTGTGCAGGCAGCAGATACTCTTCTAAAAAGTTTTGGCCTGGACATGGCACACATATATCACTTCTGCTTACATTTCATTGTTGGAAATAAGTCTTTTGGACTTCTATGCAATTGGGTCTGGTACGTTAGTTCATTTGGGCACCAATAACAGAAATACTATGGACTGAGTGGCTTAAACAACAAACATTGATTTCTCATAGTTCTGGAAGCTGAGAAGTCCAAGATCAAAGAACTAACAGATTCAGTGTCTGGTGAAGACCATTTCTGGATTTGTAGATGGCGCTCTTCCCACTGTGTCCTCACATGGTGGAGGGGGGAGAGAGCTCTCTGGGGGTATCTCTTATAAGGGCACCATTCCCATTCATGAGAGCTCTATTTGCATGACCTAATCACCTCTCAAAGGCCCCACCTTCAAATACAATACCATCACAGTGGGGGTTATCCTTTTTCATGTCTTCTAATTTTATGTATATTTTTGTAGTTTCATACTTTTTTATTTATAGTATTTGAAATGAGGCATGGGTCTAACTGTATTTATCCCCATATCTATAATTAGCATGCTTAAGAGCAGGAGTTCACAAACTATGGCTTGTGGGCCAAATCTGGCCTGCTGCCTATTTTTGTAAATAGAGTTTTATTGGAACTTTATTTCAACAATATAATACAATGAAGAAAGAAATAATGAAACCATAGGGACTGAATTTTAGTAGGCCATTTCCACCTCACCAGCCAAATTTAATAATGCAAAGATGGCCTAGAGGAAAAGCCTTTGGAAACAGATTTGGGTTCAAGTCCTGTTTCTGCCTTCACACTGACATTGGGAAGTCAGATACCCTGACTCGGATTTCCCATTCCTAATGTAGACCAATGGTAATGTCTAATTCCTAGGGCCTTTGTCAGGATTAAATATTAAAGTGTATGACAGTAGCACTGCAAATGCTTTAAGGTTTAAACATATATATTTGTGTGACAGATTGCATAATTGATCCTACCTCCTCATCTCTCGTAGTAGCATTGCCTTTTGCCATGAGAATTTGTAGTAGAGCTTCCTGCCCCTTAAATATGGGTTGATCTTGTAACTTGTTTTGGACAGTAGGATGAGGTGAAAGTGTCACTGTGCCAGTTCTAGCCTAGGCCTTTAGAAACTGTGGGTTTCTGCATTCACAATGGGAAAAACCTTCTGGATCCCAGAAGCGGGGTGATGAACATGTGGAAGAGTAGTGCCAGTTGGCCCCTCTTAGGTCAGCCAACCCAGAGCAAGTACATGATCTAAATAAATGCTTACTATTGTATGGCAATGAGGGGTATTGTCACTTGTTGTACCATACATCATTATTATAGTGATAGTAAACAACTGTAACTTGTTTGTTCATTTATATCTATTCACTTGAACAACTTAACACTTTAATTAATATAATCCATCTAAAATAGTAAAAGTAAAGAAAATATTTGGCTTAATATATATTTTTATAATATTATATTTCATATGGCAACTTCAAAAGGAGGTCTTAAAAGATGTTAAGAACAAATAACCAATGAGATAAAACAATGAAGGAAGAAATAATTCTGTGATCAATTCTTTTAGGAAACTCTACAACATCTCATTTCTGCCTTTTTGATGTGAAAGCAGCTATAGACAATATGCAAACAAATGAGTGCAACTCTGTTCAAATAAAACTTTATTTACAAAAACAGGCAGCAGGCTAGATTTGGCCCACAAGCCATAGTTGCAGACTGCTGCTGTTAGGTATACTAATCATTGGTATGGAGATAAATATATTTAGGCTTATGCCTTATTTCACATACTGTAGACGAAAAAGTGTGAAGTTACAAAAATAATACAAAATTATAAGACATGAAAAAGAATTGTTATCTTGGTTATTATGAAATGAGGTGCAAAGCAAAAGGACCCCAATATGGAGCATGTTCCCCCACAGCTGATGGTTGGGGGAAGGGGAGAAGCAGATGATATGGCTTAAGACAATTTTCATAACAATAATAAGTTGATAGCTGTGTCTCTCCCGAAGGGAAGTTGTGCTGCCCCCTGAGAAAAGACCTACGTGACCTTCAGTACACACTGTGCCCAGTATGAGGTCATGTCCAAAGCCCCAAGGCCAGCATTTTAAAATGAGGGTGGCCAGCCATGATGGGGTGGCCTTGTGGTGTGAAAGGGTGTAGAAGGGCCCCCACTGGCCTACCATGAGGTCTTGTGTGTAGGGAAGTACCACACAGTTTTGGATTAAGAGCTGGAGGGAGAAAATGGAGGCCTGCTGGGAAACCTGCCTGAAGAACATGGTAGCACAGCTGATGGAATCACGGGACCTGCCCAGCCAAGCTCGGATTGATGGGAGATGCCTGGGATGTTAAGCTGTGACAGGGAATGCTGAGCCGCAGACTTCTGTTTTTCTGAAAGATGGTACCACGGACTGGCATATTCTGCAACTGGCCTGGTTTGGCAAAGGGAGGCAAGACTGTGTGTTTATGGGCATTTTGAAGGGAGTGGGATTTAATGGCAGGGTTCCACCATTATTCTAAATCTGTATAACTTTTAAATCGGACCCCACAGCTGTTCCAGAACAGCATAGGCTGGGGTTCTGTAACAGAGACGGGCTTAAGTGTTCGAGCTGTTACTGGGTTGAAGGAGATCGTCTAACTTGAGTCTTTAGCCTAATGCTCGGCACATAATGCATGCTCTATGGCTGTGAATTATTATAAATGTGAGAGCAATATAAAGTACATATAATATAAGCAATATAAATATTATAAACAAATATAAAATATAAACAATGTAAAATATTATTTTAAAACCTCAAATTTCTGTTTAATAAACATCAGTTAAGATAAAGTAGAAAATAATATAAAAGAGCATATAAGCTCTGTAAGTATATGCTCTTACTACTTCTGCTTCACCAGCTTGGGGTACTAATAAAGCTGTATCTCTCTATCAAGAAAATATTTCTTTTGTCCTTTGGAATTCCTTTATTCGTGTTTTCTTTTTCTTTTTTTACTCCAAGATATCAGTCTTTAATGTGTTGGTGTCTTGGAGAATTAAGTGAAAAACTTAACCAGTTTGCCAGCTGATGGTGCTACTATAGGAAACCATGTGGAGCCTTAAGGAGCCTGCTATTTGCTTCTCACCACGTGGCGTCTGTTGTGCGAGCTACTCCGTTGTCAATGGCACCAGAGCTTGAACTAGCTTCTTTGTACAAGCGAATGCTGTTGTATTCAGAGAGCGAGACACCAAATGCTGGAGACTTTCTGGGTTCCAAAGATGTTATATATTGGCCATGGTTTTACCTGACAGGGGCGAACTCTCAGAGTGTCCTAGGACACTACACCCGTCAGGGCTTCCAAGTGAGAGCCGCGCCTAATGCTTACAGCCTAGCCCTTTTATTTGCAAGCAGCAAGCAAACTTA
>PVIA01002360.1:185635-213782 GCA_004024845.1 Tonatia bakeri | reverse complement strand
TTCTTACAACCCTTTGTATTTCTTTGGTGCCAATTGTTATTTATCCTCTTTTATTTCTGATTTTATTTATTTGGGTCCACTCTCTTTCTTTCTTATTAACTTTGGTTAAAGATTTGTCAATCTTTTTTATCTTTTCAACAACTCTTATCAAACAACCAACTCTTGGATTCCTTGAGCTGCTTTTTTTTTTTTTTTTTTTAGATTCTATTTCTGCTCTGATCTTCATTATTTCCTTCTTTGTATTCACTTTGGGCTTTGTTTGTTGTTCTTTTTCAGGTTCATTTAAGTGTAAAGTTAGATTGTTTATTTTAACTTTTTCTTGGTTTTTGAGATAGGTCTGTAATGCTATGAATTTCCCGCTTAGGATTGCTTTCCTAATGTCCCTCAAATTTTAGGTTGTCTTGTTCTTATTTTAATTTGTTTCAAGGTATCTTTTAATTTCTTCCTTGATCTCATTGTTGACCCATTCATTGTCTAATACCATGTTCCTTGGTTTCTATGTCTTTGTGTGTCTTTCAGTGTTCTTCTTGTGATTGATTTCTGTTTCATAGCATTGTGGTCAGAGGAGATACTTGATATGATTTTAACCATCTTAAATTCACTGAGACTTGTTTTGTGTCCTAACATGTGGTCTATCCAAGAAAATGTTCCATGTGCCCTTGAAAAGCACATATATTCTGCTGCTTTGGGGTGAAATGCTCTGAAGTTATCAATTAAATCCATTTGATCTAATGTGTCTTTTAAGGCTGCTGTCTCCTTGTTGATTTTCTTTCTGGAAAATCTTTCCATTGAAGCAAAAGGGGTGTTAAAATCCCTATGACTGTGAACCTGTTGATTTCTCCCTTTATGTCCATCAAGGTTGGCTTTACATATTAAGTGCTCCTATAATGTGTGCATAAATGCTTACGAGGGTTATATCATCTTGTTGAATGTAATGTCCTTCTTTGTCTCTTAATATAGCCTTTGTTTTAAAGTCTAATTTGTCGGACATAAGTACTACTACCCCAGCTTTTTTTGCTCTCCATTTGCATGAAATATCTTTTTTCATCCTTCTACTTTTAGTTTGTACCTTTCAGTATGAGGTGGGTCTTTTGGAGGTAGCAAGTATATGTGTCTTGTTTTCGTATCCATTCAGCTACCCTATGTCTTTTGGTTGGAGCATTTAAGCCATTCACATTTAAGGTGATTATTAATAGATACATATTTGTGCCATTTTATTATTAGACTATTTTCCTGGGGGTTTTTTTCTTTTTCTTTTTTCTTCTTCTTGTTCTTAAAGCAAGCCCTTTAACATTTCTGCAGTACTGGTTTGGTGTTAACAAACTCCTTTAGCTTTTTCTTGTCTGTGAAGTTCCTTATTTCTCCTTCAATTTTAAATGATAGTCTTGCTAGATAAAGTAGCCTTGGTTATAGGTCCTTACTTTTCATCACTTTGAATATTTCATGCCACTCCCTTTTGGCCTGAAATGTTTCCGTTGAGAAATCAGATGACAGGCTAATTGGTGCTCCTTTGTATGTAACTACCTGCTTTTCTCTTGTGGATTTTAGGATTCTCTCCTTGTCTTTAAGCCTTGTCATTTTAATTATGATGTGTTTCAGTGTAGGTCTCTTTGGGTCCAAAAGTCTCTTGGGACTCTCTGAGCTTCCTGGACTTGTGTGTCTTTATCCTTCACCAGATATGGGAAATTTTTGGTTATCATTTCTTCAAATAGTTTTTCAATCTTGTGCTTGCTCTCAACTCCTTTATGTATTCCCATGATGCGGATATTGTTACGCTTCATGCTGTTCAAAATGTTTCCTAAGCTTGTCTCATTTTTTAAAATTCTTTTCTCTTTTTGCTGCTTTGCCTAGGTGATTATTTCTACTTTATATTCCAAATCACTGATTCAGTCCTCTGCTTCATCTAACCTACTATTTATTCCTTCCAGTGCATTATTTATTTCAGATATGGCATTCTTTATTTCTGACTGCTTCTTTTTTATGGTTTCTATGTCTTTTTCCATGCTGTCAAGTATCCTTATACTCATCATACTCTCTATCTGATAAATTTGCTTTCCTACGTTTCATCTAGTTCTTCTGGAGAACTCTCTTGTTCTCTTATTTGGGGTCTGTTTCTTCGTTTTCCCATTTTGTCTGCTTGTTTGTATTTGTTTCTAATTTGTAATTTGTATTAGGTAGATCTGCAAGACTCTGGTGCACACTTAAGTCGAACCCTGCCTGTGACTGGACCTGGGAAACCTGCTTAGAGCTATCAGTGATCCACAGCATGTGGCTCCCTCTGCTGGACCTGGGTGTGGGCAGAAAGGACAAAGCTGTGCACCAAAGCTTGCTTTTACCAGCACCAGGCCTGGGGTGGGTCAGCTGAAGCTCAGAGCTCCCAGAAATCCACCTCTGTCTGCAGGCTTTCTGTAGGGTTAATAAGTGAAGGTCTTCCAGGTATACTCCCCAGCAGCAGGGCTTAAGCACCACAGGTGAGGCAGAGTAATTCTTGTGGGCAGGGCTACTGCTTCCTCTCACTCTGATGCCACCTGAAAGGGATTGCTCTGCCTAACAAAAATGGTTCCTGCAGTATGGGGAATGACTCAGCATGGGGGTTCTGGTGGCAGTTCCTTCAGCTCTCTCCTCAGAGCAACCAGCCCCAGACTCTCCTCAAGCATCTCTAGCCCACCCTGCCCTTGCTCTGCCAGACCCCAGGATAAGTAGCTGCAAACAGAATTTTGTGCACTGGCCATTTAGGAGGCTCTCTGGGTCTCCAGCTGTCTCTCCCTGGCAGACAGAAACCCTGTTGCTTTTCACAGCCGTATGTTATTTGGGTTCCTTTCCTGGTTCTGGCTCTGTAGGCTTGGGAGCCCAGGTTGGGATTTAGATCCCACACTTTTCAGGGGGTCCCTCCCAGCCACTGAAATATCCCACCAGGACTTTAGCTGCTGCCCATGGAAGGCCAGCCAGCCCTCTTGTGCCTCCTTTGCACTCCCTACCAGTCACATTGTGGTGATGTGGCTTCTTCCATCTATGGATATAAGGTTTCTCTTCAGCTAGCATTCAGTTGGTTATCCAGGATGATGTTTCTATAATTTAGTTGTAATTCCAGTTTGGTCCTGGGAGGAGGTTAGTTTAGCTTTCACTTTCTCCTTTGCCACCTTGGGTCTGCCCTCATTCTTGATTCACATAGTTCAATCTTCCCACAACCCTTCAAATACATACGCTGCATCTCTAGTCTTTTCTCAGGATCTTTCGTGCATCAGGAATGTTTTGTGTCCACCTCTATGTAAGAGTGATCCACTGTCACAAGAAATCTGACACATGTACTCCCTGCACGCACAAAGCAGGCACTACCAACTGATCCCAACCTGTCGGGCATTGTTTCCTCTAAGTCTGGTAGCCTCACAATCCTTTTTCATGCATCAAATCAGTCAGCTGTCATTTTTGAAGAAGCAAAAAATAAAAAAAAAACTTTAAATAAAAGAATTTTTAATTAAAAACTATTTTTTAAAAAGAAATGCCTTTTAATCCTCTGTAGTAAATATAGTTTCCATTCTGCCACTCAGTAGATTCTTTTCTTTTCTTCTTCTCTAAAGATTTTACTTATTTATTTTTAGAGAGAAGGGAAGGGAGGGAGAAAGAAAAGGAGAAAAACATTGATATGCAAGAGAATCATTAACCAGTTGCCTCTCACACACCCCAACTGGTCTGGAGGACCTGCCCCATAGCATAGGCATGTGTCCTGACCAGGAATCTAACTGGCGGCGACCTTTTAGTTCGTGGGATGATGCTCATGCCAGTCCAGGTTAGTAAACTCTTATTATCACTTAACTATAAAAGTAGTTTTACATGTGGTTCCTCAGCTAGACCATAAATAACTGGAGGGTAAGGCCAATATTTTCTTTCTTTCTCTTGAATTTACTAAATAAATACACATTAGATGAATGAATATTAAAGTACTCATTAATTTGTCTCTTCTAAAGCATGCTTATATGATCACCACAGAGCACCAAGACATGAGACAGCACAGCAGCTCGAAGAAGTACATGAGACATCAAGAACCCCAAGCTCCTCTCCCATGAACACCACTAATTAACTATGTGGCCATTTTGTCTTCTGGGCCTCAGTTTTCCTCGTCTGTAAGAAGGCACTTAATTAAATTATTTCTGAGGGATGATGTTGAGGATGAGCTTCAAGTTTGCTGAGAGAAGAATCACTCAGATTACCAGGTTGCCTTGTGGAAGAGGGCCCTGTCGGAAGGATGCAGGGCATTCTCCATGTCCCTGGTTGTACCCTGGGTCCCTGGACTTCCGAGCCGTGGCCATAGGCCAGGCCTCATGGAGAACCAGAGTACAGCTACTAGCAGGGAGCATGGCTGACTACCCTGCTTTGTGCAAACTCATCATCAGTCTAACCTTAACTAGCACTGCTGTGTCTCACAGCAGACGCTGTCAAAGGCAGTTAGCCCCTCCCTATCCATCTTACATATGATTGCCTTTGGCTTGGACACCAATCCCTGATCCAACCAGCTGGACCAAGGTATCAGAGTTCAAGGTACTTCACTCGGGGAATACTCTAGTAACTTTATATAGGAAAGAACTGGTTTGGGCCACTGTTTCCAGAAAAGGAGGCTTCAGGTATGGCACAAGCCTAGTGCTCCATAAACTCCTTTTCCAAAACGTTTTATGTTATTTAACCAAATAATGCCAATCTTCATTAAAAGTATTAAGAAATGTGCTTTAAGAATGATTACACTGTTTACTTAGTGACTTAATCTCTCTGCACAATAGAAAGCATACAGGAAGTGGACTTAGAGAGGAGGGAAACTACACAAATGCATAAAAAACAACTCTCTTAGAGACTTTCCAGGATCCAAAAACCTTAAACATAATACAGTATTTTTTTTTAAAGGCATTTTAAAGGGGACACCGAGTATGATAGTGGTTATAACCTTCTAACGTGTAACTACTTCAAATACAGCCTTCAGTGTGTGCTAATTACAGACAGATGAAACATTTTCCTCTTGGCCTCATTGCCGTGAGGGTCCATAGTATGGTGATGAAAAGTTTGGACTCTATGTGAGAGAAACCTGGAACAGAATCATCAGTTCCATCATTTTATTTCCCCATGACTTTAGGAAAATTTATTAACTCTATAAGCCTCCATTTATTTATTTGAAAAATGGGGTCAATGATTCCCACATCATAGGATTATTGTGAGGATCACGTGAGATAATACATAAATAAAGCTTCTGCTTTTATTATTCACTATAAGCTTTTATTATCAACCATAGCTTTTCTTAATTCGAAGCTTCCTCTCCTTCCCCATCCAGACTCCATTACTTCACATTCCCAGTTAATCAATGGCTTTGCAGAAATATGCTTCGAGATTACATAGGTTTAAGAGAGAAAGAGGAGAAAAGAGAGAGAGAGAAATGGAGAGGAGAGAGCGTGGCTGCTGGGAGGCCCTGCCAGCTCTCCGAGTGCACTTCATGCCAGCCCCAGCAGGAGCAGCAGGGGTGCCCATGCTGAAATTCCATTCCCAGGTAGCTCACAGGGCAGATCTGGTCACTGCTGGGATGTGTGGACTGTGCCCACCTGCTCCCTCACGCAGCCTCATTCCACGCTGGCTCCCCCGGGGTGACGGAAGTCCCCATGGCCTGGGATGGAGGCAGCTGGGGAGGGCAGGGCAGCTTTCTGAGTTCTGTAAGAGCTTCTCGGTTTCCGAAATCCTCAGTTTTTCAAAGTAGGGCTGATCCCCACGTAGAAATATGACACTGCTATGACTCAAATAAATCATTAATAGGCACGCTGGGAAAGAATGAGCAATGACGAGGACAGAGGGTCAACCCAAGGCCTTCTCAAAAGGATTGACTTCACATATGCTCTCCACTTCCTTATTCCATTCACCCTTTAACTCACAAGACTTCTGCTCTTCCAAGGAAACGCCTGGGGCTGAGCCAGGAAGGCTGCAGTAGCATTCCACCCAGTTGAGCTATTGGAGTTTCCCTGGTTCTTGAAACTCTATTCTCTTGGCTTCTGTGACATCATCCTCTCCTGGGCTTTCTCCTCCTTCTCCATCTCACTTTCCTTTGTCAGCCGTTTCTCCTCTACTTGAACTTTAAACATCACAATTCCTTAGGGCATGGCTCTGCACCCTGTCCTCTTTTTGAGCTTTCCTTCTCCCTAGGGGACTTCATTCATTTTCATGATTTGGAATATCATCTACATCCTGGTGACTCCTACATAACTACCTCCTGTTCAGATTGTTCTTCTGAGCTCTGCATCTATATACCCAGTGCCCTGGACGTGCACATCTCCACTTGGATGGCAGAAATGTACGTCTGACTAGAGCCAAAGCTTAACTCCCCCAACTGTGCCTTCACCCAGTGTTCCTCTCTCGGTAAATCTTAGCCACTGACCTCTGCTAGGTGGTTCATGCAGACCTGGACACGAAGAGTCATCCTGCCTTGTCCCTCACCATCCCCGGCCAGTTTATCACAAATCCTTCTCAGGCCCTCCTCTCCAGTATTTTTTATACCCTCTCACTGTCACCATCCTGACAACCAGCTAGCTAATCTCCTTGAGCCCTCCATGTGGCAACCAGGGATCATTTAAAAACATAGTAAATGGGATCATGTCACTATCCAACACAGAACACCCGAACAGCTTCTTATTGTGCTTAATAACAGCCAATGTATCCAGCATTGTGCAAAGGACCCGACTTGAATTACCTCAATTAATCCTCGCAATTGTAAGGACTGCCATCTTGTTTTACAGATAAGGAAACAGAAGCTTGGAGTGATTAAGTAATTCACCCAAAATGATGGGAATGGAACAAGGTGAATTTAGGATTTGAACTCAGTCAGCCTGATCCCAAACACCCAGGCTCTAAAGTTACTGCTATCCTGCCTTTCTCTTAATTCACATTCCCCAAAACAGCCTCCAAGGCCCTGTGTTACCAGGTCTCTGCCCACCCCTCCAGTACCATCGCCTTCGTCATTTCCACTGCTCTTTGTGTCCCAGCCATACCAGCCTGCTTTCAGGGACTCTAATACCCTAAACTCTTCCCTGCCTCAGGGCCTTTGCATATATGATTCCTTCTCTCTGTAACACTTTTCCTTATAAGTCACCTAACTCCTCCTTACCCTTCAGAATGGAGCTTTACTGTCACTTTTCTCATCAAGAGAACCTTTCCTAATTCCTTATCCAAATTATTTTCTCATGTTACACTTTCTCATTGCATCCTGTACTTCTGCTTCATAGCACTAACCCAAATTAATTATATGTATAAAATTACTTATTGTTTAACCCTTTCATAACATAAGCTCCATGACAGCAGAGACCATGATCCCTTTTTCCATCACTGTATCCCTCAAGCTTAGCATAGTAGTAGCTGCTTAATTAATATTAGTTAAATAAATAAACTTTTTATCTTTATGAGATAAATAATTGATGTTCATCAGTAAGAAAAATATTACATTCTCCAGTATATAAATAGGTAAATGATACCTATTCGATTCTAATTAACAACACTGGAATAAAACAAATAAATAGGGAGATGTTCTGCCTTATTAAAAGTAACCAGATAAATTGAAACAGAAATCAGATATACTTTTTCATCTATTTAATAGCCAAAATGAAAAATAAATAAAACTCCTTAATGGTGATGATAAAATTAGCCCTTTAGTATTTTGATATGAAAATATTACCAAAAAACAATCTGCCAAGTTTCAAGGCTCTTAAAATATTTGTACATTTTATTCTATAATTCCACTTCAGGAACTCTACTGTAAGGAGATAATACAGGCATACCTCAATTTATGGCACTTCACATGCTACATTTTTTACAGGTTGAAGGCAAGACCCTCTACTAGCAAAAAGATTACACCTGCCTGTATTGTGATACTCACTTAATTGTGGTGGTCTGAAACAGAACCTGCAATAACTCCTAAGGATGCCTATATTAAGACGGAAATTGCTCAAAATAAAAATACTTTATCTCAGCATTATGAAAAATACTGAAAAACAAGGTACAATCGAACAAACTCTAGAATATCCACTGTATTATGCAGTTATTAAAATTATGCTCATCACAGCTTCATGAAATCATAGGGAAATGACAAGGCTGAAATATTCATTGCATTGAATGAAAATGTGTGATTGCTTATATTATATGTACCTGAATGTAAGGCAACTTCGAATATTACTCAACTCCATCTTATCCTAATAAAAGTTGTAAAACAATTAAGTTTTTAAGGGCAGGGAACAAAACACTGGAATTTGTAAACTATTAGTAATGAAGATACAATGTTTAAATATCTTCTTATAAGATTTAATTTGTTAATTTAGCCCTGGCTGGTGTGGCTCAGTGGATTGAGCGCCAGACTGCAAATTAAAGGGTCACTGGTTCGATTCCCAATGTAGGGCACATGCCTGGGTTGTGCGCCAGGTCCACAGTTGGGGGCATGTAAGAGGCAACTGATCGATGTATCTCTTGTACATTGATGTTTCTCTCCCTCTCTTTCCCTCTCGCTTCTTTTCCCTAAAAAATGAACATATAAAACCTCTCAAAAATATTTAATCTGTAAATTTAGCTGAAAATACATATTCAAACTCATAGAAAATATACTGATAGAAATTTTTTTCCACCCTCACATTTTATCAAAAAAATTTTATTCAAATTCTTCAGGGGCATGTTTGGCATCAGTGTGTCTCCATCATCCGTACAAAAACATCTACCAATGTTCCAGGCCACCTCATCTTCACTACTGTCTGAATTGTTTGCAACATAGTACATTTTACTTTTGGTAAAAAAAAAAAAAGAGAAAAATCCAAACATAAACAGAAATGTGTGGAAATCTCAACAATTGTCAACTTATGGCCAATGTTTTGTTTATACTTCCTTGTACCCTCTTTCCTAGATTGTTTTTAAGCAAATCCCAATCACATCACTTTATCCAAAAATATTTTAATATGTATCTCTAAAGAAAGAACCGTTTAAAAAATATAATTGCAGACCTGGTTGGTGTGACTCAGTTGGTTGGAGCATCCTCCTGAGGACCCAAAGGTTGAGGGTTTGATTCCTGGTCAGGACACGTCTGGGCGGCCGATTCGGTGCCTGAGGAGTGCGTGCGAGAGGCAACTAATCTCTCTCTCTCTCTCTCCCTCCCTCTCTCTCCCTCTCCATCCTTTCTTCTCTGTCTAAAATCAATGAGTGTGTCCTCCAGTGAGGATAAAAAAATAAATAAAAATATAACTGTGACAAGATAGTAGCATCGAAAACCTTTATAATTTCTTCACATTATCAAATATTTAGTTAAGTATTCAAATTTCTTTGCCTCATCAAGTAGTCAGGATCCAGACTAGATGTAAGCATTTCATTTTGTTGATAGTTTCTTTATTTTCATTATTTTTAAATTTTTATTTATTTCTTTTAGAGGGAGGGGAAGGGAGGGAGAAAGAAGAGAAAAATATTGATGTGAGCGAAAAACATCACTTAGTTGACTCTCATACTGACCCTGACTGGGGACCAAACCTAGGCATGTGCCCGGGGTGGGAATCAAGCCAGTGACCCTTGGCTTCTCCAAATAATGAGCCACACCGGTCAGAATGGTTGCTAGGTTTTTCACAATCCTCTGTTAATCTGTTGGTGTCCCCCTTCCTCTCCCTCCTTTCTCCTTTTCATACAATGCATTTATTGATTGATATGCCAGAGTTTCCCACAATGACTTTTGCTCCTTCCATCCCTGCAGGAGCACATTACATGTTCCTCTGGTCCCCTCGTCTCTGGAAACGGGCAGTTAGCTCCACAGGCTTTATCGCACCCACACTCTACTCATTCAGGGGCGAGAATATTTCATAGACGGCACTGGGTACCTTCACCAGGAGACCTGTAATCCTTCATCGTCTCTGTGATCATCATTGATCATCACTGCCTACATCATTGATCTACTATTTCATTCAGGGTTCAAATGGTGACATTCTAAATCTATCATTCCTTCTTTATTTATTAGTTGGAATGTTTCTATAAGGAGAAACTTACTCTCATCAGTTTTTGATTACCCTCAGGTGCAATGTACAGGAAAGGCAGAATAAATGCTGGGTTCTTTTTTCTGTATTAGTTTTCAGAATATTGAGTTGGTTTGCTGGCATTCATTAACAGTGACCTGTGAGGTCTGTGTATGTATTAGTCATGTTTTGTCTTATTTGTGATATACTACTTTTTTATTCCATATAGGCTCCTGGCCCTGAAATTTTTATTACAAGGTAAAAAACAGCCAATAATAAATTAGCAGGACAGCCAATAATAATTTTTTCGGTACATATATTTTATTAATAAGTATTATTGAATTCCTTTTGTTCACTTGCTTTTCTGAGCTAGAATTCTCATACCATACCATTCACCAATAAAAAGTGTGCCATCGAATGGTTTTTAGTATATTCACTAATTTAGAACATTTTCATCACTTCAAAAAGAAATTTCGTAACCTTTAGCTACCACCCTACTATGTCACCGCCTCCTCCCCCAACCCTAAGCAACCACTAATTTACTTCTATTCTATAGATTTCTCTGTTCTGGACTTTCACACAAATGGAATCATTTAATATGTGGTTCTTTGTGACTAGCTTCTTTCACTTAGCATAATAGTTTCAAGGCCTATCCATGCCGTAGCAGGTATTGGTACTTTGTACCTTTCTATGGTCAAATAACATCCCACTGTATGGATATACAACATCTTGTTTATCCATTCATCAGTTGACGGACATTTGGGTTGTTTCCACTTTTTGGCTATTATGAATTATGCTTCTATGAACATGTATAAGTATCTGGGTGGACATATGTTTTCATTTCTCTTGGGTATAGATCTAGGAGAATTGCTGGGTCATATGGAAACTCTATATTTAATCATTTGAGGAACTGCCAGACTATTTTCCAAAGCAGCTGTACTATTTTTCATTCCATTAGCGATATACGAGGGTTCCAATTTCTCTGTGTCCTAACCAACATTTGTTTCTGACTTTTTGATCCTATCCATCTTAGTGGTTATGAAGTGTATCTCATTATGTCTCTGATTTGTATTTCCCTGATGACTAATCATGCCAACCATCTTTTCATGTGCTCATTGGCCATGTGTATACACTCCTTGGAGAAATGTCTATTCAGATTCATTGGCAATTTTTAACTGGATTATTTGTCATTTTATTATTCAGTTGTAGAATAGTTGATTTTTAGAATTTGTCATGTAGGTATGTATTTGTAATATCCATTAATTACTTATGCTTTCTTTAATTAATCTTTAAAAGGCTTACTGATAAGTACAACCAGTACTGCCCTGTCCAGGTAGCTCAGTTGGTTGGAGTATCCTCCCCATATGCCAAGATTTTAGGTTCAATCTCTAGTCAGGGCACGTACAAGAATCAACTAATGAATGCATACATAAGTGGAACAACAAATTGACATATCTTTCTCTTTTTTCTCTCTCTTTATCTCCTTCTCTTTCTCTAAAAACAATCAATAAATAAAAATTTAAAGAGCAGTAAATAAATATAACTAGTACTTACAATTGTATAGTCATGACCTTAGTGTATTGATCAGGGTTCTCCAGAGAAACAGACCAATAGGATGGAAGAGGATATTTATTATAAGGCATTGGCTCGCAGGATTATGGAGGCTGACAGATCCCACAATCTGCAGTAGGACTACAAGCTGGAGACCCAAAAAAGCCGGTGATGTAATTAAGTCGGAGTATGAAGGACTGAGAACTAGGGAAACTGGTTGTCTAAATCCCAATCTGAAGGCAGGAGAAGATGAGATGGGATGTCTCAACTCAAAGAGAAAGGCAGGAAAAAAAACCTGGCAAATTCCCCCTTCCTCCACCATTTGCTCTGTTCAGGCCCTCAGTGGATTAGATGGTGCTCACTCACATCAGGGAGGACCATCTGTGTCACTTCACTGAGTGTACCCATTCAAACGCCAGTCTCACCAAAGAACACCCCCATAGACACACCCAGAAACAATGTGTAATCTGGGCACCCCACTCAACTCAGCACATGAAATTAACCATCACACGCAGGAATGAAACAATTAACTTTGTATTAACTTTTTTACCAACTTTTAAGATTTCATAGGCAGCTTCAATAAATGTGGAAAACTAGCACTGACTGAAAATTTTTTAAGCTAACATGTCTTCCCCAAATAATACATTGTTACTCCAAACGAAACATTTGAGAAAGAGCCTCCTATAATATGATAGATTTTGTAAAGACCTGCACATTCTTCTCCTGTCTGAAGAATACTTTTCAGGAAACCCTGTCTTTTACTGAATATCCATAGCACATAATTAACAACTGTGTTTTTAAATAAAGCGTTATCCACATTACAGGATTATTAATCATTAGTCCCTCTCCGTCGCTGTCAGGTTGCAGGAGATTGCAATGTTAAATGACACTACGCAGAAAGTGTTCCTGAAGTCTGTGTCCTGTCTGTGAGGGCATCCTTCCTCAACTCAGACTCCAGAGGAAATGAGTGTTTCCGCTGAATGGCATCTAAGATGTCCCACACATGGCCACAGCGCTCAAGAGAAATTGCAGCCCCAAGGAGAACATGGGTGCCTAGCATGCCAGAAAGAGCTTAGTGGCCACAGTGCACTCAGCAGGGATAGAGAGAGCAGAAGGAACAAGCCTCCTGGTGGTGCCCACACACCGCAGGGCAGCAGCAGGCAGAGGACCACTATGCCGGCTGCCGGAGGGAGCACCTGCTGGAAAAGTTTGTCAGTCGTTCTTTGTGAGGAAGAACCAGGGACTGAAGCAAAACATTCCTTTTTTTTTTTTTTTTTTTTGTAGTTTGCTGCACATGATCATGTAAGTAAACTCTAGTTCTCTTTACAAAGAGCGGGACTGGTCATTTTACAAATGATTTTGTTATCTTCCTGAAGTTCTAAGTTAAAAAGTTTCTTTTGGTATAAACGAATTAGGTGGACCACAACTAATTATTAAGTCAATTCTACCCTTGAGTGATCAATAATGTATCAGCAGCTTCTTTTACGAAGTGACTAAGGAAGCTACAAGGGTGTGTTACTCACAGAAAATATTCTTTTCTAATTTTATTTTTCATTTACAGTTTGAATAATGTTCAATATTATTTTGTATTAGTTTCTGGTGTATAGCATAGTGGTTAGAAAATCATATACTTTACAAAGTGTTCCCCCCGACATTTCCAGTTCACAGAAAATATTCTTAACAGAAATATTCCAAAACATTGGCTTCATTATATTTCAAGTGGAGACCTTATAAGACTAATTAACCTGATTTTTTCTATTTTCCAAATTGTATTTAGTGGATACAAATTTTTTCATGAAAACTAATAAAATAAACAAAAAGGAACAAAGTTCAATCTTAAATGATTCATATTTGTTATGGTTATATGTATTAATGCTATCTTACTTTGAATATGGACAAAAAATGACCTCCAGTCCAAAAAGATGGAAAATACATTAGAAAAATATTAACTAAGAATCTGTCCACACAACATCCTATCTATTGAGGCTTTAGGGAGTTAAACTCTTTTCTCCCCTCCTGAGTTTAAAACCAACTGAAAGTTAGACTACTGAAGAGCAAAAATTCCATCTTGATGACCAGTAAGGGGGGGATCGGAGATGTGGTTTTAGATCCGTGACTACACTAGACTCACACACACTTTGTCCCCACGTTAAACTTACCTGTCACAGGAAGAGCTGAACAACCAAAAGCTTTCCTGACCAGGCCCTGCTAACAATGCTACCTGGAGAGCGGACCAGAGAACACGCCCTTTGTGGGCAGCTGAGCCCAGAGACAGTGAAGTCTGAAACGGCTGAGCCACACATGCCCAGTTCTTGGGCCGAAATCAGAGGTAGAGGGATAGAGAGACCAGAAACATTACTGTAAAGAAAGTCTTCTAAATGGAACCATGAGACCAGGGGAAAAGAAGAATCCCAGCTGACCCGTAGTATAAAAATACAGCAAAAAGTTCATTTAGATAACTAAGGCTAAGTGATCCTAAGAAATCACTTGGACTATTTTTAAAACTAAATTAATAAAAAATGCGAGTGTCAAATAAATGCAAAAAAAAATCATTAAATAAAATAATCTCTTGTATTTTGAAAAACAAATAAGCGCTTTTTAAAATGTGCGATAATATATTTAAGTTATGCTTCTTTCATATTTCATAAAAGTGTCTTGTCAATTAAATCTAAAATTAGAAAAACATTGCTGTGCCTAACAGAATTCTCTCTCCCTTCCCTAAACATTACTCAGCCAGAAACAAAGGAATGAAAAACTTCTGGAAAATAGAGAAGTAGTTGTTTTGTTTTTAAGAAGTTAATCTAGTGTAGAAATCCGGTAAGGTAAGCACACCCTCTCAGCTGGAGTTGCAAAACCTCCGAAGAAGCGTCCCTGGAGAGTCGTAACCGGGTGTGTTGATGCAACACCCACACTTGCTGTGCAAGACTCTGGCCTTTGTACAGACTCCTTGGGACAAGATGCCCACATGCACCTGAGTGCGCCAAGCAGATGGCGGGTAAGGAGATTTTCACAGAGGTATTTCAGCGTTCCAGCCTCTTGCTCCACTTTTGCCCACTCAGGCATTAAACGAAATCCCTTTCCACACCATGGTGTGACTGAACCTGAAGAAAAGAATCTTCCACACCAGGCACAAATGAATCCGCAGTAAACAGAAGTCCAGCAATGGGGACAGAGTCCCCCACAGCCATCACTGCTAGCAGCCACAGGCTGTTACCTGGGGCCTCTCTTGACTAAGAGACCTCAAACCTCTTTTAGCCTGTATTCCATTATCTCAAAAATACTGAAGCTGGATTTATAAGGCTGCATTGACTTTCCATGATTCTTCAGTTTCTTTCCATCTAAATCTTCCTACTGTAATTCAATAAATTAAGGTGAAAATGATCTCAGCAACTGATAACTCAGTTAATGCCAATTTTTCAGAAATCTGTAATGTAGGCTTATGTGCATGCATATATACCCCCTCCCCACAATGTAAGGAGATTGAATTATGATTTCAGTTGTTCACACAGGCCCAAATTACTCAACTGCGTACCTCATGGCTGCTACTGACATGTTAATTGTGCCAGATTGTTTTTAGTCCTTTCCAACTGTCCTCATCTCTCTTTAAGTGGAATAGATTTCTAAATACAGGTCTTCAAACAGGATGCGTGAGCCAGCACCATGTGCTCTGGGGCATGTGAGAGCCGAACGTACTGATAGGCTGACTGTGTCCCTGAAAGATGGGTATGTAAGACACAAGGACAATAACTAGCAGTTGATTGAAGGGAAAGTCCTGAAACACTGCAGATGAATAAACCTTTCATTAAGCTGAATCATGTCTTATGTGTCAAAGGACAATTCCCTGCTGAGGACGACATTTTAAAAAGAACACTGGATTTAAGTCCAAATGTAGTTCTGGTGCTTAGTATGTAACTTTAGGCATGGTCCTTAAACCCTGTCTCTGAGCTTTCGTTTCCCCTCTGAAGAGTGAAGATAAAACATGCCCTCAAAGTGTGGTTGTGAAGACTGATTAGAAACAGGATGTAAACGTTCTGCATAGTACCTAGTAAACACCGAACTTATTTGGATATTTAAAGAATCACTTTATCATTTGAGGAATCCTTTTGAAATACAAATAATAATCAACACTATTTGTGTGCAATTTAAAAAACTGGATCTTATAAAAAATATACTCAGGGAAGACATACTCATACTTTGTCACTCATGCACCCACCATTCTGAGAGAAAACATCTCCCAGCACCCTGCTCCCACTCCCGACCACACATCCAGTTCACCAAAAAGCAGTTTCCTTCCCCTCCCCCACCCCCATGGCCAAGGTCAACATGGTATCTCATACTTCCTTTACTAGTCACAGAAATCAAGGATTAAAGAGGCATTTTACCCTTCTTTTTATGGTAGGATAGCTTTTCCAGAGACCACTAAAGGAGAAAGGAAACTCTTCCGGCTCAAAAGACCTGCAAAGGAGCAGCAGACAACACCCCTTGCTGGAAGCTCTCAGAGTCTTCATTTACTGCTTTAAATGCCCTTCATTTTTCCTGTTGAGGCACAGCCTACACAAGCTCCAGAGACGCAGTCCTCAGGTAAAGGGAGTGTTAACCCTCCAGCTTCCAGCCTAGTGCTGGACATGCAGGGGAGGAGGCAAAAGATTTCAAAAGGCACATAGAGAACAAGCCCCATGTCTAGAGTCAGTCTCCATGACTGAGATTCCGTTCCTCTCTGTGTAACCTCAGCATGATCACCCTGCCTGTGTCCCCTGGTTATGGGGAGGACCGCATGACTATGTGTGGCAGCAAAGCATTATGCAAGTGCAATGCATTATTATTAACCATCATGCATGCAGCAAATATTAACTGAGATCACCGTTCTAGGGTTAGAGGATACAGCATTAAGTCTGCCCCTGTGCAGCTTCCTACTAATTGGAAGATACTTTCAGTTTGAGATTGGTAAACAGGGCAACGTAATTAGAGGGGGAAAAAAAAAACAGAGGAGAAATAGGAGTGTTTCTAGGTTTTTAGGCCACCTGAGAATGGGGATTTTGGAAGTGAGACCTGAGAGACGGGAAGGAGTCGGCCACAAGCCAATCACTCCCATCTGGGAAGGGCATCTTCATAAGTCTTATCTTAAGATGGACATGAACTTGATGTGTCAGTGGAATAGGAAGACAGCGAGTGTGGCTGGGACATGATGAGCACATGGGAGGGGGACAGAGATGAAGTTAGAAAACAGGTGGAAATCTAGGTCACAGGAAAAATTATTCCAGACAACCCACTTATGTGCACATTTCTGAGAACCTGTTCAATTGCCTCAACACATAATAGGCACTTAATACTTAGATTAACATTTAAGTATTTATAATAAATACATATATAAATACTTATATTAATTTATTCCCTACACATAATGCCTTGGATAAATATGTGATCAACAGCCATCTAATTGACCAGGACTTGCAGCACCTGGCGGATGTACTGGCAGAGCCTGTGTAGCGAGGGCAGCAATGCAGGAGGCGTTCCAGGGAGCAGAGCTCAGAGGCGGGCTTCTCATCTGTCTTGACAGAAAGACTCTCCTACCCCAACAGAGATTCCAGATCCCACCAACCCCTTGCCAATACCAGGAACTCAGCCCAGGTTTAAGGCCATGTCTTCTAGGTCTGAGGACTCAGAAATCAGCGTGAGTAGGAGAAAGACCACCAGCTTAGGATCATTTCTTTGTTCTTTATTAGCTACACATCTTAAGTTAGTTACCAAATAATAATAAAAGTAAGTGTTTATGTAGTGCTTTCTATGGACCAGGCACTGTTCTAAGGACCTTACTTGTATGAACTCATTTAATCCTCCTTTTCACCATCTGTAAAGAAGGGATTATAATGGTACTTACTTCATAGGCTGGGATCACAAGTGTAAAACTGATAAACAGTATATGTTTGTTCCCTTCCCTTTTTCCTCTGAAGACTAAAATGGCTGCTTTCAAAAACACTAGTAAAGCCCTGGTTGGTGTGGCTCAGTGGATTGAGTTCTGGGCTGCGAACCAAAGGGTCGCTGGTTTGATTCCCAGTCAAGGCACATGCCTGGGTTGTGGGCCACGTCCCTGGTAGGGGGCACACAAGAGGCAACCACACCTTGATGTTTCTCTCCCTCTCTTTCTCCCTCCCTTCACCTCTGTGTAAAAATAAAATAAATAAAAGCTTTTTAAAAAATGTTAAAAAAAAAAAACACTAGTAGAGATGACATGTATAAAGTGCCTGGCCATAGAGGGTACACAACCTCTTGTAGCTATGACGACAACAGGGTTATCGCGTCCTCCCAGTGAAGCTAAGCCCTAGTTTATCTGAAGGGTCAAGGTCCTGCTGGATGACTTACAGAAACCAGCTATTTGGGGCACACCTTGCTGCTAACTTATCCTAGAAGCTGATGAAGAGCCTGGCACGTAATAGATGCTCAATAAATACTCCTTCCTCTCTGCTAATGTACAGTTTTACTATCAGGCCAGGAACTACATTAAAAAGTCTTACCTCAGAAAAGACAACTTGATAGCAACTGAAGAAAAAATTCTCTTTGTTTTGGGTGGTATTCTCCAAAGTTCAGACCCATGCCTCAGCAGAGAGGTGACAACTGGAACCTCAGGAGGGGGCCTGGTGCCTCTGTCGGCCATGCCTCTATCAGCTTGGTGCCTCTTACCAGCCTCAGAGTAAGTGGGAGCAGTAGTGTCACTGCCAAAAGAAATAAGGGTCAGTGAGACTAAACCCTGGTAATGAGGGAAGAATTTCTCAAGCAAGATGTGCCTGTGTATTGGTGTACAAATACTATGTTCTTTCCTGGCTAGCACCATATATAATAGGCCCTACGAGGTAAGAGTTCAGGGGCCCCTCACTTGTCTCTCCCTTCCAGCTGGCCCCAGAACTCACCTTGGAAGAGACCCTTTGATTCTAAAACCTGTATCTCCAAAGGCCTCTGTGAAATGACAAGATCTGACTTGAGAGAGGTAACACATCCATCTACTAGCACCCACCGGTGGATGAGGGTATATTATCTCCGCAGATAAGCTGACTCCTGTCTTAGAAAGCTGAGAGGAGAGTTCAGAGGTAGGACACAGATCAGAAAAATCTTTGTCAGTTCTAAAGCAGGCTCCCCTCAAAAAAATTCGAGGTTAAACAAAAAACAAAACAAAACAGAACAATGGTTGCCTGAGGGGATTGATTGAGAAGGTACAGAAGGGAACCCTCTGGGGACAAGGAAATTCTACACTGGGATGGGGTGTAAGTTACAAAGCTGGTGCGTCTGTTTGTCAAAACTGTACAGCTAAGAGCTGTGTGTTTCAATGTATGCAAAGCTTACCTTAAAAAGCTGTGAAAAAAATAAGAATGGAGCAGGGAAGGAGGATAGAGGTAAGGATGGCAGAGAAATGGCAGCATGTGACGGGTACCTGAGGGTTCATTAGATTATTCAATTTTCTTTACATATGTTTAGAATTTACCATAATAAAAAACTAAATATGTCTTTGTCAGGAGCAGAGGGAGGTACAACCAGTGGCCAGGAAGGGGCCACATGGGGTGAGGGCCCACGGGAACAAAGGGCAGCATAGGGAATGGACTAAAAGTGCCCAGGCAAAGGGACCCCTTTGTCTCTTGCACATTTCTTGTCAAATTTAATTTTACTTGTTACATATTTTGTGTCTTATTACTCTGGTCCTTTCCCATTGAATTTTTCTAACCTATATAAGAGAAAGCTAATACTTTCATGTATTTGCACAGGCCACTGTCTTAATAGTTCCAAGCACTCTAGGGGGAGGGGAGGTAGAAGGTAAATGATGCTGTTTGAACGTGTGCCAGGCCAGCCCTGCAAGAGACATCAGAGGAGTGGACCCACAAACCCAAACCCAAACTGCTTAAGAAACTTCCACACGAAGATTGCTGTATTCCCAGAAATGATTCTAGTCAAACAAAAAAATTGGAGGTGGGGATAGGTTAGTGAATAGCATTCATGTGTGGATAGATTACTCCACCAGAGATGGGGTTGTACAGAACGAAGCCTGCAAACTCATGGAAATTAGCAGTAATGAGACATAAACAGTCAAACCTCAAAATAACATCTCTGGCCTTTAGAATCAACACAGCTCTCCTGTCAGCCTGCACCTGGCCTGTCCGGCTGGGTCTGGGAGCCAGTGGGGTTTTAGGCCTCTTTTAACAGCTGCCAAGAGCACATTACTCATGGCCAGGATGTCGGCCTTTTATGTTGCCACAAGTGGCCCAGCCGTTGTTTGGGCCTGGCGAAGTCCATTGATGGTTTTTCCCAGGGCTGGGGCTTTGCTCTCTGATTTTTCCAGCAGCTCCAGTTTATCCAAATGTTACCAGTGTGCACCGAGCAAGCTCCCCAGGCTCCTGTGCTGGCCTGTATCCCTGCTTACTGCCTGGCCAGGTCCTCTGACCCCTGGAGAAAGAGGGCAAGGGGCTGAAGTTAGAATAAAAAAAAAGGCTACAACCTGACTAGACAGACTGGTCTGCCTTGCCAGTGCCTGGGTTGCTACCACAATGTAGATCACTGGGAGGTGCCATTTGAAAACAAAACACCCACACAGTGCACACCTATAAAATTGCAAAAAAAAATTAAAAAGACCTAATTGTAGTAATTGTGTTTGAGGTACACCATGGAAACAGGTTGGTTGGTCAGTTGAGTTAAAAGAGTTCCATCTATACAAGTTCATAAGGTCCTTCCTGGATCTGTTGAGACTGGATTTGGGGTTAAATCCTAATGGGGTCATTCGTATCTGGTGATGACAAACTCATTCCATTTATTGCAGTTGTTTATTTGCCATCTATTTTTTTTTCTTCAAGGACAAGGTTTGCGTCTGTCTAATCTGTTGCTATATATTCAGGGTTTGGTTAAGAGAAAAGCCTCAGATAGATATTCATAGAGTAAGGGGATGTGTTGAATCTTGAATCAAGTTGCTAGAGCCTGTGCGGGCCTGGAGGTATTTCACACTGCGCTGGCTTCCTTGTGGCAGTCTTCGTAGCTGGGTGTCCAGAAACCATTCACAAGCTCTATCTTCCTTTTTCTCTCTCACTTTAGTGGTCAGAGTCTCCCTTGTACCTAGGGGTTTGGCCACTAGGGCATAATAGGGAGTCAGCCGGGGAACTTCTGGGACACGCTGTGCACCCAGATTAAAAAAAAAAGTCAGACAAAAGCAGAAAACTTGCTTATGTTGCTCTTTCTCCCTTCTTTTTGCTCTGCATGAGGACTGTTAAGCCAGACACTGGGGCCACCACCTTGCAACCAATAAACATGGGGAGGAAAATGCAACATCTGAGGACTGTAGAGCAGAAACATCAAAATGACCTGGGTCCTTGGGCTTCACTGAGTCCCAGGCACTCTCCTGACACCACCCACCTCTAGCCTTCTTGTTAAGTGAGATAATGTAAACATTTGTGAAGTTTACACCACAATTAGTCTCCCATTTTCTATCACCTACACTCAAATACTTCATAACTGGCACTTTTCTAATTTTCACGTTAGATAAATAGGACAGAGACTGTGTTTTTTATTCAACTTATATTCCCAAGCATGTAGCTCATAACCTGCTACAAAGTAAGAGTTCAGTAATTATTTAATGAAGGAGGAAAGCAATAAATCAGGACATGAATAAGAAGTGATTCAGAAATTCATTAATTGAACTTCTATATACAAGGTATTGCTGGTTGCTGAGTGGGGGCCATTAAAATTAATTATTTAGTTGAATATTTTAGAACCACAGTATTTATAAGGTATTGCTTATAAACTATTGTGATTCTTGGTTCTTTCTCTTTGATTTATATAAATTATGGTTTATCAAAGTGTGTGCCATTTACTTATTTTCCTAATGTACACATACTCATTCATTCCTGAAGCTTGAAGAAAAGTAACTCCTCCTCTACTGTTTATTAGTGGAGCTCTTTCTATGAAATATGGAAACTATTTTTCTTCTTTGAAATTAGCTAAAATTGGTTCCACTGAGGATTGACAAATTCTGGCTGTTTGCTGACATCATTTCAGTTTGAGCACTAGGATATGCACTATCCATGGGTTTTCAAAATGTTTGATGTTTGGAACATTTAAATTAAAAAAAAATGTGGAGCCTTGATCAAATGGAAAAGTTTTAAATATATCTAATGCAAATTGTAATGAAGCAAAATTTATATAGTTTGCAATCAATGACCCATGTTAGAAGAAGGTCTAAAATAACGAAAAGAACAGAAAAAATGCAAATATTATGTTAATAAGTATAGGGATTAAGTTTGTGGAAATTATAATAAAATTTCTCTTTGATGCTGTACTCCAGCAGGAACCAAGTGAAACAAGTGTAATAAATTTTCCATCAACAGGTGGCAACACTTGTATTCTTAGCTTTTTAGACAGGGCCTTGATGGCATTTCAGCACCAATGCACTGATAGCTGGTGAAGATGAATATATTTTTTAAAACAACCTCATCCAGAAATAACATCCTCATGCAAACACAAAATGAGAACTGTATCAGAAGAAATCATAAAAACGAGGAAACAAACAAGCCTAAAACCTAGCCCTACTTGCAAAAAAAGAAAGAAAGAAAGAAATGGTCCAAGAAACCCCAAGGACATTTCTTCAAACAAAGACGGATTCTCCCTGGGCCAAAACTACCAAGAATCCCACGGGAGGAAGATGAACGGCCATGCAGCCTGAGGTCCATGAACAAGACGGAACACTCCACAGCCATTCGAATGTTGAAGTCCAGAGTACTGGCCACATCCTGGAAATGTATGCTTGGAATAAAATTAATTTTTTAAAAAGCAGAACATGAAACTGTGTGTGTGTGCATGGTACAGCTTTCAAAACACGTGTACACATTAACAATGATGGGAGAGAATTTGGAGGCATGTCGATGGTTTTCTGTTGAGCCAGCTAGTTTTTTTTTTCCTTTGGAAGTTGTTTAAATTCATGATATAAGAAACAAGGGAAACCCTCCCACTAAAACTGTCCGTGGTCTCCTGAAGGAGTTGCCAGGCTTTCTTAAGAGGTTCACTGAGTCTCTTAAGAGTTCCTAAGAAGGTCCAGAGAGCTCATGTCAAGAAAGCAGGGAAGCATAGAGACAAGGATGCTGTTGTTACCCTGAAAAGTTCCAGGAGACAGCCCCCCCACCCACCCCAGGCAGACCTCCCCACTCTTATGTCTTCAGACCACAGTTTGGACAGTAGGGAGAACGCTTGTCTGTTTAATAAGTTTGTGAACAAAGGCTGATTGCTTCCCTCGTCAATAAACAAACACTATCTGCTTCTGTTTCTCTGCTAAATTGAATTTCTGCTTCCTCTCACTGGTTATATAAAGACTGTGTGTATACAGGAAAAAGAAATGACAAGGCTGTATAAGTAGGCAGCTCTGGGCAAAGCTGTGAAGTCAGCACAGTTTATTTCTTGGGAATCGAATGCTTCTCTTTTATGGGTACTTCTCCCTCTTTCAAAGGCCCAGATGGCTCAGGAAACCACTATTTTCATCTTGCATCATCCTATTAAGGGGCCGATGGATTTTTCCCCCCCAGGATTCTTACAACAACAACAAAAATATATGAGAAAGGGCACAAAGGAATGAATCACTGTAGACTGAATTTGGGCATCAGGGTAGGATTTCTATCTGGGAATGAGAGCCTTAAGTCATACTGCATAGGCAACAGTCCTTGTAAATGCAGAACTGAGAAACAAAACGTTTACTTTACTGGCTCAAGGTCAAATAACTATAAAAAGAGGGAAAGTCAGGATTAGAAGTCAGCTGCAGAAAGCAGTCAGTGAAATGAGAGGCTGTGAAAGTTCAGAGAAATGGGAATGAACTCAGCTGTCTCTTCCCATAGGGGAGTGAGGTCTGGGGCAGTTCCCCCAAAAGAAAGACCCTGTGCCCGTAAAGTGCCTCAGGGTTGTTGCTGGTGTGTAATACATAACGTGATGCCAATCAGAAGGAAGAGGACAAAATCCTCTAAATCTGATGAGGCAGGAAGGAGACCAGGAGAGAAACTACTCATACCAATTATTCAAAGCTACATTTCCTCTGAAAGGTTGTCCTGCAAGGAGAATAGTGCTGCCAAAGTCCCAGCCTTCTCTCCAGGGTAGCCACGAGAAGGTCCGATTGGCTGGATAGAGTGGGTACTCTACAAAGTCATCCATCAGATGCTGGTTGCCATTTTTATGCACCGGGCTGCCGTCACTCTCCTGACAATCCCTCACACAAATTTTTGATCCATTTTTTGGCTCAATTATCCTTTCTGGCAGGCTCAGTGATAGGTGTTACTTTTCAGCTAAAAACTACAAGATAAGGCATCCAGACTTGAAAATACACTTAGTGAAAATTTAAAGAGAGATACAAGAATATTCTGTTCAAAAAAATAAAAAGAAGCAAATCAGCAGATTGGCAGTGGAACCAGAGAGAAAATTGTTTTCTGTATCATATTCTCCACTCATTTGTTTATCTAAGGGGCCCAGGTTTTGAGGAAATACTGATATAAAATCCTTAGTATTTTATGGTATAGAAGGAAGCCCTATATCCTTCAATGTCAAAAATCTAAACTCATTCAAATGCCTTTAATCTTAAAGGTTTTCTGAGCCCCTCTTCCCGTCTGAAATTTGTATTGTTGTTGGCCCCAGCACCACTTTTTGATTGCCCTTGCTGCTGGCTGAGAATGCAATCTCTAAAGCACTCTGTTTAATCTTTGAATCAGCTCAGGAAGATGGAATTACCATCCCTGGAAAACTGCAGTTTAGTTTCAAGGAACTCAGTGCAGCTGCAACAATAAGATGGTTTGGAGGAGACAAGGATTAAAGGTACGGGATTAAGAACGCCTTGCTTGCCCCAGTGAGTAGAATGATCGCATAAATCACTGGCTAACCTTGGCTCCACTCTGCTCAAGTTAAAGAATGCAGCATCACAGCCTCCCCGCAATTAGGATTTGTCATCTTGAGCATCAGGATGGAAGACACAGCTGCTGAAGAGGGGCCAGAAGGAGAACAGAGGTTGAGGAGGAAATGAATAATTTTGGTGACAGTGACTACTATTTTGATAGGAACCAGAGTGTCTGCAAAATTTCAAGAATCATGTTTAAGGGCAAGAGCTGTTGGAAATGTGCCTTCCAACTTCAAATGCGCCTGACCATAAGAACACCGATAAGCGTTGGGGGGAGAGCAGCTGGAACTCTGCGGGCTGCTTGTGTTTCCTTTCCTGATATTTATTCCGAGATCACATTTGCAGCTGCTTTATCTTCTCCTTAGAACTTCTTGTATTGGGGGAATCATTAATTGTAAAATAAATATCTACTTGCTGACATGGAAATGTAATTCATTAAGTCAACTACAGAACTGGTTGTCTGTTAATGCATGCATAGTGAATCTGGAACTTTCCATTCTACCCATGTCATTTATGGGAACTCAAGTTTATTGCATCTCATGTTGCCTGGGCTAAGACATTAAAAATAATGTTCTCTTTGAGAGAAAATTTTAAAATTATGCTACCCAGTAATATGGATGGGGACATGGGAAGAGTTTTTGGAACAAGAGCCAGAGCTCTGAAACAATGACCAGCAGAGAAGAGACCACATGCAAATACAATTGTAAGAGCAAGGTCATTGAGAAATGAGGCACAGCCTGATCTTGCTGAAATGGGGCCAACACATGTTGGGATTTGCGGCAGCACAGGAAGAAGTACAGGACAGAGGTAAAACCACAAGAAACTGACCCTAGGCTACCTAAGGCACAATGTCTTTGGACACAGTAAGCTTAGGTGTGGTTGGTACCAGCCGGTCCAAGCCAATGGGTAAGGCACGGTGCTGAGAGTTTCCAGGCAACAGTAGTGCATAGTAGTGTGGGTGTCAGAACTATAAGATTCACGGGGCCAGAATCCAGACCAGGTTTGTACAAGCCACAGCAAAGCAGAATGAAATGCACAGTGTGTCCCAGTTGTATACAGAGCCAGGGGTGCGAGGCTGGGAACAAAGGAGCTACCAAGCCGGAATCGTGTCATGATTATTATGACATCTAGAGGGGCCCGGTGCTGAGGTGGTAAGTAAGGGTGATGATGCTGCCACTCTAGAGGTACATAAGGCTCGGCCTCTGAATGGAGATTGTGCTAGTAGCGTCTTTGTCCCAGATCACCTGGGAGGGCCAGGCTGAGGCTGTTCTTTCCTGTCCTGTTCAGGACTGGGCCAGGTATTGGTCCTGTAGGGAACATACGAATATGTGGTCTGTTCATCATATGACTTCTCTGTGTGATTTAGGTATTGCCCTCCCAGTGCCCAAGGGTGGGAATGTGACTCTGGTCTGCAGTCTGGCCAATCAGATTACTTCATCCCCCCCCCCCCACACACACACAGCAATTTATCCAGAGGTAGGCCTATGGCACAAGCTGAACCAATTTTTCTAATTAACATCTTCTCTCCTACTACTAGCACTTACTGAATGCTTACCAAGTGCCAGAAATTTTTCTAAATGCTTTAGATGAATTATCTCATCTAATTCTCATATTAACTTAATCAGGTAATGCTATTATTATCTCCCTTTTACAGATAAGGCAAAGGAGAAAAGGATGAAGTACTCTGTCTAAAATCACACAGCTAGGTAGTAAAGACAGACCGCGTAACTAGGTAGTTTTGTGCCAGAGCTTGGGTTCTTGATGTGCAAGGAAAGACACCCTTGCTTCTTCTAGGATGATACACCTTAAGGATTACATAAACTAGAGATACAAATGACCATCTTCGCAGGGCTCAGGGTGGGAGTTCCCTGCTGGAGAGGAGAATGAAGTGGCTATGTATTATGAAAAGGAAAGAGAGAGAGAGAAGAGACTCTCATAACCATGGCTTGAGTTCCTGGATCTAGGTGTGTCTGAAGCTCTTCAACCCATGGACTTTTCAGTTACAAGAACCAGTCTATTCCCTTTATTACTTAAGCTAGCTAGAGTTGGAGCTTTGTCATTTGCATATATGAGTCCTGATTAATACAGGCTTGCCTGTAGGGCACTTTAGTATGCACTGTGGGAACTGGAGTGATGAGAGCAAAAGAAATGAGTCAGGATATTAAAAACAGGTTGGCACCCTGTAACACGCGTGCCGCCATAGTGGCGTTCCACAGCTCTATTTCTGCTCACACTGCCAGTGTGCCCTGCCTCAGTAACGGTCTGTGAACACACTGACTGTCCTCCACAGATGCAGCCCACTGGTTCCTGCAGAAGAGTCTAAAGTTTAAGCTATAAAGGGCTATTACCTCACAAGGAGAAAATATTTGATCTGCCTTTTCAGTGCCTGGGCTTATAACACACTGCAAAAAACCTGTAGGATGCTGGTTGAACACAAAAAGGCCACACCTATGAAAGTGTGAAAAGCAAGATAATTGCAATGCTTATGCTTTGAAAAGATACTTACATGCCCCTTTAAAAGGCTAGGGGATTGGGTGATTGGTTGGTTGGTCAGTCCCTCAGAAACAGCTTATTCCACTTTCAACTAATTGAGTGTCTTTTCTAGGTTCCCGGGGTTGCAGAACAGTGGGCCTTGGTGTGGTTTGGCCTTGGTGTTAATACAAGTGAAGCACTTAAAACAGTGAATGGGATGGGACATAGTAAGTGTTTATTAACCAAACACCATTATTTTCTTCTTATCTTGATTCTCCAAAGGTTCTTTTACAATTGGTATTACGTTGCTAGTGGACAGATTCTGTAGTGGAATGAATATTGAAGGGTTTAACAACTGGATGAGCTATTGTAAGAAGACGCTTTCATCAATATTCTTGCACATGGACAAGTGTGGAACAGATTTTTAACCCAAAGATCAAAACAGGAAAAACCAAGGCTAAGTGAATGCCCAGGGTCAGGCAGCTGAGGAACAGCAGCATTGCGATTAAAAAACTAAGGTGATACAATTAAATTATACCTGCTTCTTGGTTTGCATTGACAAGGAGAATAATTAAATCCCTATACTTTTTGTGTTGTAATTCAAATTTTAAAATGTGAATTATCATAATTTTCTCTGTCATCGAATGAACTAGCCTGAAAAGCAGAAATTGCCCCGTTAGCAAGAACCTGTAGACCTTTGTAGCCCAAAGGAACTTCAGAAATCAAATAGGGGTGGGGAAGACTGGTTTAAACATATGTCTTTGCTGTAGGAATTCTCAGAGCTTTGGTTGTGCTAACATGAGTTTTGATTTTCCAATAGGGGTTCTAGTAGACAGCCTTTCTCAAACTTATTTGACAGGGGAATCTTTTATCCTCGGCAAAATTATTAAAATCTTGACGGGTCCTGAGCACTGTCTAGGAAATAGTGGAATAAAGCTGTAAACTCCCTGTGTAGGCTTACATTTTATTCTATAAATCCTAATTTTCCTGCTAGCTAAGGCCCAGCGTGACCCATCCTTTCTTTTTCTGCTCAGCGCCCCTCAACTGCCCGCAATACCTGGGTTCCTGCTGGGACCTGTCGATTCCCTTTCGCTGGCATCCACGCCCAGGGTGCCCTGCGCGGGAGAAGAGGCCAGACCGGCTGCTGCTGCCCCAGGTCCCCACACTCTAGTCCTGCACTGCGGCTTTGACCCCGCCCCCCCCCCCCCCCCCCCCCCCCCCCCCCCCCCCCCCCCCCCCC
>PVIA01002360.1:0-185535 GCA_004024845.1 Tonatia bakeri | reverse complement strand
GAAATGCACGCAGAATTGTAGAATTAAGACACTTAGATGGATTTCGTTGTTTCAGGTCATCCTAAAAGGCTCATTTTGAAAGGTAAAAAGATAAAATGTCTCTGTTTCTTGAGTTTCCAGGAACCAAGTCTGGCAGCTGGTTCACTGTTGCCTTTTAGAGTTTGAAGCAAGAAAAATTACAACCAAAGTGGTGTCAATTTGCTCTATTTATCTTGGGAATTAACTTTAAAGCTTAATTGTCAGAAGTAGTGACCTCTGTGCTGTGAAAATCCCCAGGGAATTACAAGAGCAGACTACTTGAGTGGAACGCGAATGTCATCTGCCCACATAAGGCCTGAAGGAAGCCCCTCAACCCGAGCAGGAAGGAGCTGGCCCTGCAAGTTTTTTGTACCTCCCAACGCTCAGATCTGGTTCCTAACTTCCTGCTCCCCTCTGACCCAGGTTTCTGCCTCTGAGCTGGTCGCAGAATTGCCTACGGGGAAGGGGACGGGGAGGTGTCTTATCACAGAAACTAGGTGTCTCTAAGTAACTGAGCTGGGGTCCTCTCACTGACCTCATTCGGCTTCTGAAGTCCCCTGAGAAGACAGTGCAGGGGCTGGGGAATGGGCTGAAGCTGTGCTTGCTTAGGAAGGTTCTTGGGCAGGGTTTTGTCTGGAAACTTCTGACTCCTGCAGAATTCGGAACAAATGTTTGGCTAAAACGGTATACTATCAAATTAATAGAACAATGTAGGATAGAGAACAACAAGTTAGAAAAAATGCAAGCATACAACTCATAAAGTCTATATTATGGAAGTAGTGCCATACTGAAAAGGAGTGCATTATACTCAGTGGAATAACCACCACCATCCCACCTGCCCCAGCCTGATCCATCTTGCACATATTTAACTTGGGCATGGGGAAGAGGAAGAGTAGGGAAAAATCATTTGAGCAATAATGTCCTGGCCTCTCTCTGCTGTGGTCAGTGAGCCCAGATACTCAGCAGAAGACGTCACCGTTGTAATGAGGTAATAGTGAAGAGCCAGGAGAGGTACTGGGTTTTGGTAACGGCCTTTAAATAAGTACAGAAAACTTTGTTGACCGGCCCCGCCTTAAGTCATTGCCTTGTAAGAGAGGAACCCATCAGAAGGAAAACAATAATACTGAACTAGATTACTCCCTGCTATACACCACAGTCCCCTTTCCTGGAATTTGTTAGTGCAACTTCAGAGCTGGGACCTGTGGTTAAGTGTTTTCTTTTACTCAACAAACAAAACAAAAACAAAAACAAACCCTAACATCATTAACTGATTTAGCCCTGACTTACTCTGGGATGTTATTTTGCCCAAAGCATAACTTAAGGAGGGACTTTAGTTGAATCATGAGGTAGGTGGAGACTTGCACTTAGCCAACCAGATTAGGTAAATCAATCCCAGTGATCATTAGCATATCAACTGTTGTAGTCAGATCAGCCCAGTGATTGGATCTCAGAGTAGTCTAAATAAGTCTCCAAGACCAAGCCTGTTAGTCCTAGTGATTAACAGGGGGATGTGGAAGAGGACATTTGGGAATCAAGCAGAGTTTATCTTCTCAAGTTGGGAGCAAGTGAGAAAGTAGAAAGAAAATGTCATTAGTAAAAAAAAAATAGACAGCCTTTGTGATTTGGTATCTGAGAATAACAAGGTGGCCTGGAGAAGTGCTTGCTGGTTTCCATGGTTTACCTAATTTAATCATTCTCAAACACCCAATTTAAGGACCCATGGAAGGCTACTCACCTGGGGAGAGCTTTAAATATCTGGATTCCCAGATACACCCGTCGAGAAAGTCTAGTACACAATCAGAGAAACCATACTTCCCAGGTTCAGTATAGCAATTTTTAACTGCTGTGCCACATAGCCCACTGGTGTGCTAAAACAATTTTTAAAACATGAAGTACCTGACTATTTAGTCAGGGGCAATGACCTCTTTTCCCTAAGACTGTCAAATTAAAAATGACAACAGCCAACACAGCATTAGTCATCTGGTGTGTATGAATCAATATTATACCTATTTTTTGGTCAGATTGGCAAAAAATGTATTTTTTTGGTGTGTGGCAGAATTTTAGTAATTAGTTTATATGTGCCATGAGATGTAAAAGGTTGAAAACCATTGGTTTAGTAGCTGGATTGAGCCTGGACTTTAAAAACATTTGCATAAGAAAAAATAAAAACTAAAAACATTTGTATAAGAATGGATAAGCAATAGATTTTGAATGCACCAGAGGAAAACGACTAAACAGGTCTTTAAGGAACTGATCTTGCGGTAGAGGCAAATCCCCTAGTGATCTTGTTAAAATGCAGATTCTCATTCAGCAGGTCTGGCTGCATTTCTGACCAGCCCCCAGGTGAGACCAAAGCTGCTCGTCCTCCAACCAGTTTTTGAAAAGCTGAATCCTGGAGGTTGATTGAGGCTGGAGTTCTGGTATTGACTGGGAGGCTCTTGGTATGGCACAACAGGCTGTTGGGATCAACTCCACAGCTTTTCCCGGAGGGAAGTTCCAGGTCAGATCTAGATGGGATTGTGCGGTAGCACGGAAAGAGCCTGTCCTGAAATCCGGAGTCCCAGCTCTGGGTTGTGGAAAAGTCAGCTAGCTTGAGAAAATTACCTTCCTCTTGAGCTTCCGTGGCCACATGCCACAGCACGTGGCAGGACTGGATTATACTGTCTCTAGAATACTTACTCATTCCATGATCCTAAATTCCCCAACTCCAGCCCATAGAAATAGGGTCAAACCAACTTAGGTGGCCTTTTCTAGCTCTGCAGGTTATTACTTACTGTATTTTAAAGAACCAACACGAGTATCTTACATCCTTTTGGTATGTTTGCTGTAAAATATAGATGTCCTCCTTATACATCAATTGTATACATTATGATTTAGACGTGTAATTACACCCTAAAAGGGGGAATACATTTGTATGTGGGGGGTTGATAAAAGAAAATGCTATTGTATACAGACCGAAAAACACTATACTTTATTTTTAAAATATTGTAGGGCTGGTATAAACAAGTCATAGCTTACAGATGTGTGTAAAAGCTGCACAAATTGTGCACATTAACTATGTGGAGAGAAAAAAACTTTGGTTTAAAAAATTGTTTGGACTGTATGTACTTTTCCTTTTTAGCAGGGTGGGGAGCCAAAGGAATTGGATTACAGGGTAGAATATAAAATACCTCCTTTAAGGAAATAAATGTGTAATAGGAACTATCCGCCAGTTCTCTCAGGCATGGGAATCCCCTGGGGGCTCGTGTAAATGTGTATAAGTATGTCCTCGGTGTCACTCCAGATGTTTCTGCAGGGAAACAATCCTCTTCCCCACACATTGGCATTAACACTCTGTATGTAACTTCCACATTCAGACTTGCTCCAAGCCAAGCAGCGTCCTAGAGGGGTGAACCCCAAGTGAGACTGGGGATCCACAGGCCTTTCCAGCCCCCAGCTCTCTACGCCTGGAAGGTTATATGTGTTGCTAAGTACCCTTCTAGGTTTGGAGGGGAGAACCGACCATGTGAGTATGAACACAGGATAAGGCTCAGAAGCAAAGTTTACTGGCAGAAAGGTCAGGCCAGGACAACTAACTTTAAATGGTAATTAAGTCTCTCCACACTTATCTTTGCAGATTGTCCTTGGGCTCTAGCTGAGCAGGGCCTTCTCTGCTATGTAGGGGGTCTGCTTGTAGTTTTGACTCTACCCCTCAGGGCGACCTGCTCCACACATTTTTTGCTGCAGCCTCTGGCTGCTGAAGCTGTAAAAACGCAGATCCTGGTTTCTGCCGTCGTCGTCCATCGCTCCCCACCCCCAAGACTGCTTGCTGTACATGGTAATGGGGCCAGGAAGAACCCAGGGCTTCCACTTTCCTTGAGTATGTTCTGTCTCATTTCTCATCCAATTTCCAAGGGAAAAAAAATGAAATTCTGCCAAAGACCCAGTCACATGATGTGCCTGACAACACAGAACCCATTCCACAAAGGTAATGCTGCCACCTGGTACCAGTGGTATTCTCCACCACCCACACCAAGATCTTCCCCAGACAGGTTCCTGACCCCTCTTATCCCCCTACCTCACCTACCTTCTTTGTTCACACCTCCCTACACTAAGCAGAAAGTCACATACCAGCAGCCACAACTAAAGGGAAGTAAGTAGTGGCAATATGCTGAGGGGTTCCAAAACAGAATCCTGCCACTGCATATAGTACCTAAAACCCCAAGTTAGCAAAGGGGGCAGTGAACATTATCCAGAATCAATGACAGTGATTATGGCGCCAACACATAAACGATAACATATATAAAGAATGAAGTGCCAGGCCTACACATTCTATGGCAGAGGCTGGTCATCTCTTTTCCTTCTTTAGTAATAGAGGCTTGAATTTTAGCTGAGCACATGGACACCAGATTAAAGACTGCAGTTTCCAGCCTCCCTTGCAGCTGGGTATAGCTAGGGGACTAGGTGTTGGTTTCTGTGCAATCTCCTTAAAGGAAGGAAGCTTGCCCGTCTTCATGCCTTCCTTCTCCATCCTGGTTGGAATGAAGTCATTTTTGACCATATAGTGAAAGTCATTTTTGAAGTTTGTGGAACTACACGATAGAAGTAGTCAAAGTACTTGATTATCAAGGAGCTAGCTACCATGTTGACTCTGGCTGGCCTATGTTTATGTGTGAGAGAAATGAACTTCTCTATAGTTTAAACCCATGTTATTTTGGACTTTCTAATATCAGAGCTCAATTGTATTCTAACCTATTACCTTTGCCTTGCCCCTAAGACTTGATATATTAATGATACCCCCAAATTAATTTCAGCATTGTTTCATTGGAGAGTAACATCCAAAATAATACCTTTGAAGCCTAAAAAAATCTATAACAGATCCACTCCATGTATCCTGTAGTTGCAATAAAATAAAGCAGAGGAGCATAAAATGTAATGCACAGTACAGTGCTCCTACTTTTTGGCAGTGAACATATAGACACTTTCTCTTGATAAAAGGCAGATGACTTTTTCTCAAGAAATACTTATTGCAGCGACTCAATTTCTGTACTCTTGACCACTAAATACTAGACACTGGGTCAGATTTCTTCTCCTTGGTCTCTTCTCTTGGAGGGGTGAGAGGAATAATTTTATGCTGGTGAGGTCAGTTCATGTTAATGAGTAAGAAAGAATCATAACTACTAATAGCATCGATATGCATCCATGTCATTGAACTGTCAGAATATCCCTAATTTGCAGACTCAGAAACTAAAGCTCCAACAAGGGGCATGACTTGCCCAAGACGATAAAGTATTAACAAAAGACCTTGGGTCCAGGTTTTCTGATTCATACCGTATCATAATTGCCTATTTACTTGTCTTTCTTCCCATTAGACCTAGCTTCTTATTCATTGTTGTATCCCTGGCACCTGCCACAGAGCCTAACATATTAAATGTCCTCAGAAATACATGTTAAATGAATTAAGAAGTCTAAAATCCCACTCTGCCATTGCTCCCTTGGTCTGCAAGGGTTCTACAAGCCAGTGCTCTTAATATATTCCAGGTCACTCCCAGACCATATGGTCTGTCAGGAGAATGTGGTCAAGGATGAGACAGAGGGGAGCAGGAGTGGTGAACACACCCATATGACACACTCGTGTTCTCCTCCACGCTCTCCTGGGCCTGGGTGGGCCCACCACGTAGGGCATTTGGATGTGTGCCTCACAGCCTGGGAGACAACTTGAACTTTGTGTACTTTTCCAGGGAAAGAAAAAAGGCAACTGTGGTCTAACACATTTTTAGAAATGCTGCTGCCTGGTGTCCTGACATCATAGCATCCACCCAGTCTGATTCCTGGAGGCAGGCCAACTTGCCAGGCACAGCTGGGGAGGGTATAGAGGGAGAGGATATGGGAAGAAGTGTTGGGCCCTGTAAAGTGTAGTGTGTGGCCATGACATGCACTGTGACCAAGCATTATGACACCATTCATGGGGTAAGACTAGAATGGGGCCTCTTGGTTTCTTAGATATGTATGTCTCCAGACCCATTGAAGTTGTTTGTGCTTGGGGCTTAAGGGCAAAGAAAACAGAGCATCTCCCTCCTTGTAAGACCTAGATTCTCTGAAGCCAACTGGATCTGAGTTGGTCCTGCTCCAGGTTCTTTCAAGGAAAAACAAGGATGGGGCCATCATAGCCATCTGTCACTTCCTTTACCATACCCTCCAGCAAGGGTGCCAGAGGAAGAAGGTTTTTTTTTTTTCTATTTCTTTTTCCTACTGTGGCTCCCTACAGAGTCAAGAGATGAAAAAAGGATTGAATGAGTTATGGTCAGCAATCATAAGGAATCTACAGCTAAATTATCACCTGGCGTGCTGGAAATAACATTATTGTAAAATGTTGTCATGATATTAAGGTCTTCCAGTTGGAAAGCCAAAACTTAAGCCTGTGCTGGCATTCATTTTCCAATAAACGAGTTGGCTTAAACACTGACTTTCTCTCCTTGACTTGTAAAAATGACCAAAAATGTAACAGAGAGTTCAATAAATGTTTTAAAGATTGCTATTAAGTACAAATACTTCAACAATTTAACAAAACCAGAGGAAAACAACCTTTCAAATCCTACCTTCCTTGCCCTTGCCCCTGCCCACAAGTCAGGATGAAAGTTCAGGGTCTCAAACAATAACACATTTGCCTACTACCTGGTATACAGTAGACAGCTCAAAATGTTTGGTGACAAGGAATCCTATGTGTCTGATGAACTGGCACATTACAGACTTTTTAGAGAGTTTGTTAACTTGGATATGGTTCAAGAAGATTGTATTAATACTCGAGGGAATATTCACCGGCAAACAGCTACAGAGATACACATTTTCCTTTGTTAAAACTTGTATCTGCATTCAAACATTGGCCTTGGCATTTCCTAAGTGCTGGCTGCTTTGAATGTTATGTCAAACCATCTGCACTGGAAAGCAAAATCCTGTTAAGAAATATGATCACAGGTTGTAAAGAGATTATCATGTTCCTGACATTATACATTTTATATTTTGAAAATCCCCAGTAAGAAAGGGTCATATTAAAATAGCAACTCTGTCAAGGTAGAGCTGAGTACTTTTATACAATTTATGACTATGGTCAATATGAAAATTCATTTCTGTGTGCATTTTCAGTGGCTTCCCTACACTGGCTCAGGAAAATGAAACCTTTTTCTATGAATCTGAAAGTAGACAAGAGGCTCCTAGTTAGCCTGGGTTTCTGAGGGACTCACCACTGCCTGGAGACAAAGTGCCTCTACTGTTCTCATTCCCTATAATCAGAAAACCTCGGACAGAACCTTAAGGTCCAGGGAAGGGGGCTCTTCACATGGCCGAGGACAGAAGTTCAAGGCAAGACTCTGGAGATAAAGTACAAAATGAAAGTTTAAGGGAGCTAGATTTGGCATAAGAATATTAGAAAGTGGGAATTTCAACCAAATTTTTAGATACTCTGAGAGGGGTAAAAATGGAGTATTCTTTTAATCCCAAGCTAAAGGAAAGGGTATTTGACCCACGCTTCAAGTGACAAACATGCAGGTCAAGGATCAAGACCTTAACACCCAGGTACACCTGACCTTGGGAAGCTGAGAGGGTCAGGGCAGCAGGATGAAAGAGGGGAATGGTTGGGAGCCCTGTGCACAGAGTCCAGGACCAGGGCAGCCTTGCACTGCCTGCTGTTG
The DNA here is from genome assembly GCA_004024845.1 of Tonatia bakeri. Classification (NCBI taxonomy): domain Eukaryota; kingdom Metazoa; phylum Chordata; class Mammalia; order Chiroptera; family Phyllostomidae; genus Tonatia; species Tonatia bakeri. The sequence continues at coordinate 177,850 of PVIA01002360.1, read as the reverse complement.
TGAGTGTCCCGTGCAGCTTCAGCTTCAAGGAGATTCAGGGCACACAGACTTTGAGCCCCAGTCCAAACACGTTCCTGCCAATGGTGACACTCCCTCACACACTACCAACCGCCAGCCCTGCACTCTGAGCCAGGGCAGGGAGGGTGTGTGGAAGTGCATGTAGCAGATGCACAGACTCCCTAGAATGTAATGCAAATGGGGAGAGATTAACATCAGCCCAGAAAAGAAGAAAGTGTATCGTCCTGAAAGGTCAGAAACTACAAGATGAGGTAAAATGCCTCTGTTCAGTCCTAACAAGGGCATTTTCTGAAATCAGGCCAAATCTGGTATTAGATTATAGTAATAAACAAATGAACTAACAAACAAACAAACAAACAAACAACTGGCCATGAAATGGGAAGGCACCCTTACTGCTTTTTCTCCCTGCTCTTCCCCTTAACATCCCTGACCAGAATCCTTGAAGGGAGGAGTCACACCTTGTTCTCCTGGGGGTCCTCCGCGTGTCTCCAAGGACTTGGGAGGTGCCTCGGGGAAAGTCAGATGAATGAGCGCGAGTGAATGAATAAATGAGCAAATGAAGGAATTAGCTACCCTAGACCACGAGTTTTCCCGTGCATTCTTTAGTGGGAAAGGAAAGAAGGGAGGGAGGGAGCCGAACAGAAAAATCGGACATGCCTGCGATTGTCCTCAAATGTCCGTTTGGTCTAGGTTAGTGACTCTCAAACATTATGGCGTGCATCAGAATCACCTGGAGGGTTTGTTCAAACACAGGTCTGGGGGTCCCACTCCCAGAGTTTCTGACTCAGTAGGTGGGGCTAAAGAATCTGCATTCCTAACAAGTCCCAGACGTCGCTGATACTATTGGACCACATTTTAAGAACTTTAAGAACTGTTGCTCTTGTCGGTAACTCGGGACTGATCCAGAGTCACAGAAAAAGGACCTCTGCATCGAGAATTGGAAAGTCCAAGGCAATGCAAGGCCCAGCGTTTTAAAAAGCGGGCCGCAGAAGACGGAGAGCGGAGCTGCTCAGCTGCAGCTCGCTCACAGCTGTCAGAGTTCACTGGAAATGGATTTTCGCTTGAATTTTCCCAAGGTTTAGACACCGGCAAATTAGTTTTTTAGGTGTAAGCCTAATAAAAATAGGTTAGCAGACTCTGCTCTAGTCTTTTCAGAGGATTATCCCTGCGGGGCGCGAGGGCTGGGATAGTCACACGATGGGCACATGACACTGCCCCAGAGGGGCCCCTGGGCGCGCCTGGGTCTCGGCCTCTGCTGCTGATTTCTTCCGTAAACCCGGCCTCCCAGTCCGGACGCCGACGGGCTCCTTTAGAAAAGCTCCTGGACTGGAAGCCGAAGCCGTCCTTTGGCGGCGGGAGCCTAGGAGTTGAGCGTGCTCTCTGTCTCTGGAGAGGCGCACACAGGCCACTCGCTTCGCTGGAAAGCGCGCCCTGTGCTCTCCCACCCTGGGGACCGCTCGACGGGCGCAGATGCCCGCACAGTCCCGTCGCGCCCAGCACGTGCCGGAACCAGCCCACCGCCACCTGCTCGCGCCCCTGAGACCTCTGGAGAAGCTGACAGGTCGTCCACGGCCTCGGGGTGGCTCTGGGATTTGCTACTGCGGCGGCCGACGACCTCCCGCGGAAAAGCCAAACCCGGACAGGAGCCGGGATCACAGAAGGGTCTGCCCCTAGGCTTGCCCACCCCAGCTGTGAGCATGGAGCTAACCCTCCGACCGGGTCCTTGGCTGCCACCGGCAACTCCCCCTTCCCGGCGCCCCAGTGACCTGCAAGCTGGTAGCTGAAAGGGCGCCCGCCTGCGGTCTCCCGCGGAACGAAGCTGAGAGAGGAGCGCAGGCCGGGGGAGAGAGCCATTGAGCCCAGCACCCCTCCCTGCCCCGGGCAAGAGACAACCAGGCGAGCCCGGCCGTGGGCAGGCTGTCTGTCGGACCTGGCCCCACTCAGGGGCAAGCTGGACTCCAGGTTACAAAGCTGGAGGCGGCGGGTGGTCCACAGGCCTTGCAGCCCGAGGGAGGCTCCCGAGGTATCCTCACGACGCGCCTCTTCCCGCTTTCATGCATGAAGCGCGCACAGCCCACCGAGGGATCCCTTCCCGACACTCAGAGCCTCAATACTGGGATGGGGTGAGGGTAAGGGCGGGGAGTGGGGCATTCCTTTCTAATGCGTCCCCTGAGGAACCCTTTGGCCTCTTCCGCAGGGACAATGTCTGAGGCCTTGGGATCATCTGGTATAGGAGTTGCTTACCACATCGCGAACTCTCTGCTCTGGGGTCAGAACTAGTGTCTTTCCCTGCCCTGCGGCAGTAGCCCTGAGCGGCATCGTGAGTCCAAAAATCCACCTTAGAAAAACCCGCCAGGAGACATCACTGCGGGGGGCCACCTCGTGGAGCGCTCACCAAGGCCCCAGCGGCGAGGTAGTGACAGCAGGCCCAGGCCCTCTCCCCAGCACCCCTGCCACGCACACGACTTTTCCTCCGTAGCAAAGGAGCCGGGGTAGAGGTGAAAGGATGCCCGCCGCGTCACTGGCAGTCCTGCCCTCACACCAGGGAGCCAGCTGACCCAGTGGCTGCTCGCGGCTCCCACACCACGTAGTGCTCCACCCGTGCCTCCAGGGGGCGCTGCGGCTCTTCTCGCGGGCGGCCGAGTTCCCGCCGCGGCTGCGCTTCCCCACACCACCCGCGCTGTAGAGCGCCGAAACGAACAAACTTTTTTGAAAGATAAAATTCTTAGTTTTTGGACCCCTCTATCCCCATACCCACAGTTCTGCGCCCAGAGCCCAAGCCCCTCCTGCAGGTTTTCGCGGGCCTCCTCACGACTCCTGGGCTGAAGTGCACACGCCCAGAAAATAGCTGAGCTCCCAACTCCTCCGCGCTCTGGCGAACAGCAGCCAACAGTGCGGGAAGTTCAAATGCAAAAGGTCCCCGCCCTGCAGAGGCTGGGGAAGGCTTGGGGAAAGGCAGGCGAGTCCTCAGAGGTAATGGCAGCTGGGATCCCTGGAGAAAGGATGGGGTTTCCATAATTTGTATCTTAAAGCGTAACCGAGGACGTCCGCTGCGCGCAGTCAGAGTGTGAAGGCTCGGAGTCAACTCCGGGGAAGCCTGTGTCTGACACCTGCTCGCTGCTGAACAGGCAGAGAGCCTCTTGGGTGGGCTGGGGGGAAGGGGCCTAAGCTCCCAGCCCCCTCCTCCAACTCCCCCGCGTTTCCTCTCGTTGGCCTTCATCCGGTCCTCCAGGGGCGTAAACTTTCGGCAGTTCGGGTTTGGGCAGCACACCCGCTCGCGCGCCCCTCGTCAGTCTGTTAGCCATTTCCCTGGAAGCGTCCTTGGTGTCGAAAGCCCGGAGCCGCAAGGGCAGCAGAAGACCGAGTCGGCGGAAATGTCAAAGTGAACTAGCCGCGCTGCTCCGGGAGGGCGCAGGAGGAGTGGGATGGCTGCGCAGAGACGCAGCCCCCAGGCGCAGCTGGGCCGCTGTACGTTCCGGGACGTCCCTCTCCTCACACCCGGACGCCACAACTTGCTGGGGCCCAGTGGCCAATCTTCGGTGCCAGGAGCTGTCGCCTGGGGAGTCCCGCAAATGAGGCTGCTCCTGGGAAGGCCCCCACAATACGTGCGCCCTAGACGCCGGCGTGGGCCAAGGGGCTTGCCTGGGCTGAGCGTGGAGAAACTCTAGGGCATGCCGCGGGTGGACGCGGAGGTGACTCATGGGAGCCCTGCCTGCAGTGCGGCTCAGGGCTCAGCCTCGCGCTTGCCCTCGCGGTGGGGCGCGCACCTGCCGATTGAGTTGGCTAGGCCTGGAGGCTGCCCAGGCGCTGCGGGGCCACGCGGCTTCCCCCAAAGACCGGAACTCGCCGACCCCTCCCTACCTTTCAAGCGACCGCAGCTCTTGGCCCGGCGTGTGGCCCAGACTCCGTTGTGGAACGTCGGAGGCTCGGGTGGGCGAGGTAAATGCATTCATTGGAAAACCTCGGCTCAGGAGGTTTGCAGAAAGAGGGCGCAGCTCATGGATGGTTGTAAATTCTGTCTGCTTCGCGGGAAAAGCAGGCGGTTCCGCACACAACACGCACACAGACACGCACACTCACACACGGTGGATAGGTGTGAAGCCCGCCGACGGGGAATTGCCCACACTTTGGTGAACGGAAGTACAAAGCGCAGGAACACTCTTCAGGTCGCCACCCCTGGAGTGTGTGTCCTGGGGGTCTGAAAGAAGAGAAAGTTCCCTCCAAATCTTCCAAATTGAGAAAAGCTGCGGAAAGAATGAGGCGGTTAGAGAGAGGGGACCGCAGGCATCCCGGTAGCTGGAGCTCAGGACTGAATACTAAAATGAAAGCACCCCTATTGAAGCCACCAGGGAGAACGATTTTTAAAAATCCTGAACTCTGGGGCATTTTACTATTTCCATGTTGTTTCTCAAATCCACTTTGAAACAATTAAATACTGAAGGATGTTAAACACTCCGGTCTGCCTTCAAGATCACTTTTTAAGCTTTGTGAATTTGAAATGGGAAAGAGGAAAAGATCTGCTATCTCTGACTTATGTTTTACCCCAAAGGAACGAAAAGTTCTGTCCACCTCGGCATAAATAAAATAGAAGGAATTTTATCTTAATAAACTAATATCTCGTGGCTTCTGCCTGGCTTGCCAGTCACTGGTTCACCTTTTGACAGTTTTCCGTCTTCTGCTCATATTTGTCCTCTTCCCTCACGATTGTGATTATTTTAATTGTCCTTTGAGGCGACACATCCAAAACCAACTTTTGGCGGAACACTTGAATTGTACAGCCTGTTGGCTGGAAGATCTGTGCCCCCAAAACGAGGACTCGCGGGGGGCGAAGGCAAATCCCTTCCAGCGGACTCGTCTGGGACGAAGGGCGTTTTGCTCAGTGTCACTCAGGCAGATCCCATCTGGAAAGAAGCTGTTTAAAAGGAGTGTGTGTCATTCCCTTTCTGTCACTCGGTCACCCTACTTCCAGAGTAGCTGAAAGGCGTTCTGCGGTTACTCTCCCACAGGACAAAATGTTTAGAAGGACCTGAAAAATGTATCACTACACTTCCAATTCGATTAAGTTTCCTGGCGACTGAACAATCAACTCTATTTAGAGGGTGGGGCTGGTAATGAAGATGTATATGTCCTGAGAAGCTCAAATAGCATTTTCCTAATTTTTAAAATGATTGTTTTTCACCCAATTCCAGGTGGGTTCTTTATTTGCCAATGGGTTACAGAAGCCCACCTCTTTAATCAAGTCGGTTAACTGCTTATAAAATGTACGTTGGTCAATTAAAGCTTAAATATTGGAAGAAATTTCTCCTGGGACATTCCATATATGTCTTTGCAGTAATTATGGAATTAACCGATTGTCACCTCTAAAAACAAACTTCGTTTTCAAAACAGACGAAAACAAATAGCACGAATAGTAAAAATTGACCAAAATCATGTGGCAATACTGTACTTTAAATTGAGGGAAAGGACATAGGATAAAGAATACAATCTAGAACTGATTGATTTTACCCTACGAAGATGGTTATGTTGAATGTGATAAAAAGCGGAGATTAACTAGGTGAGAGCTCGAAGTAAAAGTACAAAATGCCATTTAATTTCTCTGAGGGATCTTCGGAAGGCAGAAGACCAGTTGTTCAGTTTAAGGAAAAGTGGCACAGAGAAGGAAAGGGGCGAGCGCTGTGTTTGTGAGTGAGTTTTGAACTGAGTCACCTTCGGGTCTAACTGGGAAACCAAGAGCAAACCTGTGCCTTTAAGACTCAGTTGCTATCCAAACACAAGTAAACAGAGTGGACCATTAGCGGGCGCCGGGCGCGGAGGCGGAGCCAGGGAGCAGAGAGCCCCGCGCGGCGGCGGCGGGACGCCCGCCCGAAGGGGAGGCGGGGCCGCTACTAAAGCCCTAACTCCGGGCCCGGAGCAGCCTAGGGAGGGACGCGGGCTGGGACTGAGCTCCGTGCGCTCGCTGCTGGAGGGTGATGGCCCTGCAAGGCGGCAGGCTTCCACCTTATCCGGAGTCGGCGAGAGGCTCGCGAAGACACGGTGTTCCGGGCGAGCGCTGAGCGCCGGCTGCGAGCACCTCGGGTCTTTACGCATTCCATGTCCACAGACTCCAACGAAGGCGCGGATCTGCTCCCGTTTTTGCGGCTCGTGGTGCTCCAGATAATGTCCGCGGTTCCCGGGACTCCGCGCGGAAACAGAAGTTTGCACGGCGTGGACCCAGTGACCTTTCCAAGCCGTGCGCCTCACTGCCTGGACCGGGTCTAAGCGGCACTGCCCAGGCGGACCTTTCCGCGGGAGGTGAGTGTCCGCCCTGGGAAGGGACTGCAGCCTCCCTGAGAAAGCACGGGTGCAGGGGATGCAGGGGGCGCTGATTCTCGGCCCCGCGTGCCACAAGTTCAGAAACTGTGGAAAGGAGTCCTGGATGCAATCCCGGGGCATTGTTCCTCACTTTGTCGGATCCCAGGCACGCCTCTCCCAGCTAACACCCAACGACACACACTTTAGGTGCTGTTTTTAGTTTTGTTTTGCAACATTTATCTAAGCTCTCACCAAGGCTTCTAATAAAGGCTGATCGACGTGCGCTGAGAGAAAACTACCTTGTCCCAGGGTGTTTCTGACCCTGCCACACCGTTCTGTCCACCCGTCCCGGGGCCGCCGCGGAGGCACCGCGCGGGCCGGCCGGGACGCGGCGCCTGTCTAGCCCATGCATTTCAAAAGGGAAGTAATAGTTAAGTCTTAGGTAATTCTACAACCTTGTGCTGGCCTTTTGATTTTCCACCCCTCCAGTCCTGGAGGAGGGGGCAGAAGGCAAATCCTCCTGGGGCTTAAACGCTTGGCTTCTCGATAAATTGTAACAGAAGAGGGAGTCGCAGTTGTAGGAAGAAGGAGGGAGAAAAAGGTGTTTGTGGAGGGAGCGCTGGATCTGTCTTTCTACCTGTTAGCAAAGAACAAAAGAGGGCTGGTGTTCCCGGAGCGAAACGCCTCAGACAGCTCCTTTCCCTGCTGAACAAACTGCAGTTCTGAGCATAACAAGAAAATTACTCACGCAGGGGGAGCGAGGGAGCAGAGAGAAACAGAACCCTTACGCGGAAGGCATCTTAATTTAATTAACTCCTTGGGAAGGCAGCGCTGCACAGGGGCAGGACTTCGAGGCCGGTTTTCTCAGTTCACCTGATCCAGTCGAGCCATTTTCTTTTTTCTTTTCTTTTTTTAAATGATCTCCTTAGATCCACTGGACTGTGGCTCTCTGAGTTATGTAGAATTCCATCGTGGCTTGGGTTGAAATTCAGTGGGCCGATCCATCTATCAGTCAGTTCTCTCAGACACCATCGCGCGGGTTTTAGCAGATGGTCCCTGACTGTATATTATCTTTAGATAATTCCGTGTAATAACACCATTACCTAAAAGAGAGACTCCTAATCAAATTACCACGCATCTTTTTTCCCCTCCAATACTTTGAAAGCTTCACTGAGCTGAAATTAGTATGTACACAGCTCACTTGCTGACAGCCAGTGAACTACATTTTACAAAACTTCTGTACATACTGAGAAATTCATGTGAAGAAGACTGATGAAAGGAAACTAACCCCCGCTCCACTGAAATATTTACATATTTCATTGGTTTAAGTTTCTTTCCTTGCAAATTAAAAGTAACCAATGCTCCCAAATGGCATGGTGGAGAAATGACAGCAGACGGTGAGATGGTAACTGTAATAGCCTGAAACAGAGTGTGGGAACTACATGCTCAACTACAGACAAAACGAAAGTGCTTTAGATTTCTGCACTGGCTTAAAATATTTTTTGACATACACTTCCAGCAACTCAGTGGGAGGTTGGAAATCCAAACGCTCTAATTATTTATGGCAAAAAAATGTTTGGTGGACAACTAGAGTTGTTCTGTTTGTAAAAGGTTTCAGACGTCACCAAAGGTCTGCTCTTCTGTGAAGAAACCATTTGCCCTGCAAATTAAAATGAACACATATGATGAAATAGCACCTGTGTACCACCACGAAGCTGAATTAGGATAGAGTCATTAATAGTTGTATTATGAGCCATTGGGAGGAACGGGAAGGAAGATGGCACTCAACTTTCTGCTGGCAGAATTAGCGTATAACCTTTGTGGCAGAGTTCCTTTCGTATATTTGGAATCGAAACCACAAGTTGTGGTAGTCCTTCAGCTCACAACACACACACAGGCACGCACACACACACAGTACATGGTGGGAGATGGGCTTGCCTCCTGTATTTATTTCTAAGAAATCTGGGAATACACCCAAATAATAATTTTGGTTTCCTCTCTATGGGGGAGGCTACTTTTTAACACTAGGGGAAAAATAATATTTTGAATCTCTGGAAAATTCTCATTATGCAAAAAGAAGGAAATAAAGGTGTCATTTATTATTTTAACGGAAGAGGAAATAATCAGATAGCTTACCAGAGATGTTAATAGAATCCTTTTTTCCAATTTGCCTAGGAGAGGGCTTGAGAGGTTGCCACTGAACAAAAATGAGTCGTGATTTGTGGTGGGAAAGTTTATTCCGAAAGGAGGTTTACAGTTTCGGTTGAATGGTCTAACTGAGACCCTCTGACTGTTACACACCTCTCATTAACTCCAGGCCTGAACTCCCAGACCACATACCACCAGGCAGAAGCGGTTCATTAATAAATCCCTGTCTCTGAGCCTTTCCAAACAGAGGAGGAGGGAGGGAAGGTGTGGGCTTCAGGGAGGCAGCCAGGTTCTGCCTTGCCAGAGCGCTGTGTCATTAGCGCAGCCCCCTAAGTCTGCCCACAGAGCCACTGGCAACACAACACACTAGAGAAGAAAATTCAGGCACAGAAAAAGGGGGGAGGTTGGTGGGGAGGCTGAACAAACTCTCCCACCTTTCTGCTGATCTCAACAACCAGGCATAAAGGGTGAGGGCTCAGACCTGCCGGGCCTGCTCCTCTCCAGGGAGAGCTTGAAGCTATCAGTCTCCCACCTGGAGAGCCTCCCTCAGAGACAGGGCGCAGTTCTGCCGAGCTGGCCGACCCGGGTGCTGTAAAGGGGCTGGCAGTGAAAGAAGTTAGGCTCACCCTGAATGCAGGTGAGGTGTCCCTGGGAACCTGGATCTGAAAGCAGACCCCCATGTTGGAGGCGCAGGGAGAGCAAAGCACGTGTGCCTTGCTTAGGCCCAGGCCCGCAGACCCCGGCTCAGGCGTCCAGGTGACAGGAGGGCTGCAGTACATATCTCCAGGAGGACAAACGAGCTTCCTCCAGGCCGCTAAACAAGCTTCTTCCAGGCCGGCAGGACCTCAGTGCTGTGGCTCCCCTGCTGCTCCTTCCATTCCCCTCCCCGGGGAGTCCTCTCTCTACTCCTCTTTTCTCCTGGGTTCTCCTTGCTGTTCCGCTACCAGGTCCGGAAGCCTCTCGAGCCTCCCGAGCCTCCCCAGGGCTTGGCGCTCAATGTGGGAGAAGGGGTTCGGGCCTCACCCGACGTTCTACTTCTCCGCCCACCCCCAACCTTTCCCTGGGAGCCCAGCCATCTGGAAGGGATCTTAGTGGGGGGTGGAAGGGGACAGCCCCTGGGAAGAAGCAAGCAGTTCCTGGCCGAACCGGCCCCGGAGGTGTCACTTTTCTTTCCTGCGGCCCGTCACCGCTGATGAATGGGACTGAGGCAGAGGAAGGAAAAAGAAAACCTCCGAGGTCAGCGCGGGGCGAGGCGGCCCGCCAAGGGCCCGAGGGCCCTAGAGCAAGAAGCACCCTCCCCAGCTGCGCTCCCGCACTCGGGCCACTGGGGTAAGTGCAGGGCGCACCGTGAAGAGCCGCCGGGCCTTTGAACCTCCGGTGGGACCCACAGACCATTGTTTCCCAGGGGAGCTAGTTCCCAGGTGCCCTGGCGACAGAAGCTCAGCCAAGGACCTGGGAGTGTTGGCATCGAGGGTTGTGAGGGTTGACTGAGTGCTGATAGGGTGGAGTGGGTGGGCTAGACTAGGTGCTGCCTCTGCTGGAGCTCCCCTGCCCCTCTTTCTTATCCCTGAACCTCAGTCTTCCGCTGCATCCGGGAACCCGACCTTCCCGTGGGCACCCAGAAGGTCCGCCAGGCAGCCCAGCTCACTAGGGACCTTTTCCTGCACTGCCTGACCCTCGGGCCTTGGCTGAGGTCAGTGTGGACTCGCTGGGCTAGCGCTAGGGTTCCCTCGCCACTCCTTTGGGGGGCCCGGGAGGACGGTGGGGAGGAAGTCTTAGAAGGGAGGTATAGTAACCGGCGCAGGCAGAGCAGGCAAAGTTCAGACAGAGCTGGTCTGGATAACAATCACAACCCTCCCTCTCTCCCTCTTTTAGGGTGTCACTGCGTGCTGCTGTCTGTCTGGGTCTTCACCGGAGCCCCACACCCACCAGCCTCTGAGTTCTGGAAGAAAGGGGCGGCTCCCTCCGCCCCCCAGCACCCCGGGAAATGGGGAGCAAGGCCCTGCCCGCGCCCATCCCGCTCCACCCATCGCTGCAGCTCACCAATTACTCCTTCCTGCAGGCAGTGAACACCTTCCCCGCCGCAGTAGACCACCTGCAGGGCCTGTACGGCCTCAGCGCTGTGCAGACCATGCACATGAACCACTGGACTCTGGGATACCCCAACGTGCACGAGATCACCCGCTCCACCATCACCGAGATGGCGGCGGCGCAGGGTCTCATGGACGCTCGCTTCCCCTTCCAGGCGCTGCCCTTTACCACTCACCTCTTTCACCCCAAGCAGGGCGCCATTGCCCACGTCCTCCCAGCCCTGCATAAGGACCGGCCCCGTTTTGACTTTGCCAACTTGGCCGTGGCTGCCACGCAAGAGGACCCCCCTAAGATGGGAGAGCTGACCAAGCTGAGCCCCGGGCTGGGTAGCCCCATCTCGGGCCTCAGCAAATTGACTCCGGACAGAAAGCCCTCCCGAGGGAGGTTGCCCTCTAAAACGAAAAAAGAGTTTATCTGCAAGTTCTGCGGCAGACACTTTACCAAATCCTACAACTTACTCATCCACGAGAGGACCCACACGGACGAGAGGCCGTACACGTGTGACATCTGCCACAAGGCCTTCCGGAGGCAGGACCACCTGCGGGATCACAGGTGAGGCGCAGAAGGAGGCTGCCTGGGGGAGGTGAGGCAGACTTGTCCGGAATACCAGTCTCATAGACATTCCAAGTGTCCCTGAAATCCCTTCGGAACTAGAATGTTATCTCCAAAGGCCCTCCCGCGCCAGCCACAGCCACCCGCCAGTGTTTACCATTTTTCCTCACTGGGCTCTTGCTGCGTTCTCGTGCGCGAGGGTCTTCTTTTTTCATCCTCAGACCGTTTAAACCTGGTGGGTTGGCCTTAGTGCTGTGATCAGTACCTCAGTTTCCTCCCGGTCGCCCTCCAGGTGGGGCAGGTAAAGCCTGGGGACCCCAAATTCCACGATAGCTGCCTTAGGACCATTTCTAGATATCTACTCGGGCCCCCTCCACTGGGTTCCCTCCCTTCCCTACCGCCTACCCCCACCCCGAGTTGCGCTCCAGAGCCTGACAGTACGACCTTCCTTTTAAATTTATTTGCGGAGGTCTTAAGATCATTGAATTTAGACACGGTTCCCCCATAGCCCACTCCCTACCCCCACCCTCGGACCTTAAACTGTATTATTAAGTAGCAATTAAAGAAATACTATAACACAAATGTTTCATCCGGTAAAAACTTCTCAGGAGTGGGGGCGGGGTATCTCTCTCGGATTCCACTAGCGGTTCCCCAAGGTGGGACTTGTGTACCGATCCTCCACAGCTGGTGGCTGGTGAAGGCGTCGCTGAAGTCAGTCCCCCTCAACTCGGGCCTTGCCTTACGTCTCGATTTGGCCAGTTTAAATCCCGGGGAAAACCGTAGAGGACAGGAAGGACTCACTCGGCACGATTTCGAGCTCCATAATAGCCAGAGAGGGCGATCAAGTGTAGATAAAACCAACGACCAGTGAATGTTTGGAAGAGTCTGTTAGTTGAGGTTAACCATAAACAGAATTACACAGGGGGAAAAATACAATCTAAGAACATACATAATGGAATCCTGTTTCTTTTTTCCCTTTCATGACTTCATGATTTTGGTAATTGTCAAAAGAAACTCCTCACCATGGTGGTAAAGCCATTTCAATGAAACCTTATATTGATTTTCAGGTATATTCATTCCAAAGAAAAACCCTTCAAATGTCAGGAGTGTGGGAAAGGATTTTGTCAGTCTAGAACCCTAGCAGTTCACAAAACTTTACACATGCAGGTAAGTTTGTTTTCTTGTTTAAAAACGGTGGCTGGTTTGATCATGTTTGCTCTACAGAAGGTGTTCAGTTGCAGGGTCTTTCCCTGAGAAAACTCCTTAGCTTAGTTTTCCAGGCGGGGAGAGCAGCACCTGGTTCCTTTATACATAAAATCAATCCTATTTAACGTAAAACATTTCTGTATTTTCTTAGAGGACAGGCCACTCTCTTTATTCTAAATCCTAATTTTAGAATTATTATTTTTTTCATCCAATCTGCCCTGCATGTAAGACTTTCGTGTTTGGGAGGAAATAAAGGTAATTTTGATAATGGAGGCATGGTGAAATCCCATATGCTCTCTCTCCCAGGGGCCTCATCATTTGTAGTTTTCAGAGCATTGAGGAATAGTTCAATTTTCCAGCAGAGAGGAGACTTATTCCCCGGGAGAAGGTCTTTCCTTAAGAGAGGATTAGGGTTTTTCCTTCCCCCTTTTCCTGCCTGCGAGCTGGTGGTGAAATGTAAAGAGCTGGAAATCACAGGCCCACCACGGTGGTCACCACGGCTATCCGTGTAATCAGGCCTCGGCGTGTGCCTGAGTGTGTGTGTGTTGGTGATTGGAGGATTAGGAGCACGATTTGTTCCTGCACGTCCCCTCTTTTGTAGTCATGTGCGCGTTATGTGATACCAATAAGACAACTATTGAGAAGGGTGCGGTGGCGGTGTGAAGGATTAATCCTTTGCTTGCTTCACATCTGAACAGGAATCTCCACACAAATGTCCCACATGTGGAAGAACCTTTAATCAGAGAAGTAATCTGAAAACTCACCTTCTCACCCATACAGACATCAAGCCCTACAGCTGCGAGCAGTGCGGCAAAGTGTTCAGGCGAAACTGTGATCTGCGGCGGCACAGCCTGACTCACACCCCGCGGCAGGACTTCTAGAGAAGCCCAGGATCTATCCCCGGGCCGCCCTGCTCCCCTCCCCAGACTCCTCTGCAGGCCTCCCACCTAGGGGTTCTACCCCAACCCTTCACAGACCCCAGCTCTGCCCTTGCTGCAGTCGCACCTGCAGCTCCAGGGAGTTAACTCCGCTTCTGGAGGACTGAGAACTGTAGAAAGCCACACACGTACATCCCTTCACAAAGAGCATATGCTAGTTTCTTGTAGATATTCACAGCTCATTTTAGAGCTCTGTACATAATGTTGTGGGTCTTTGTTTTGATGTTTTGTTTGTTTTTGTAACTTGTTGGATGCACCTAGATATGGAAAATGGAAGCCAAATTTATCTTTAAAGACTGTATTTTCAAAATAAAACCTTTTCTTGTTTGTTTCAACACTCCTGCAAAGAGTCTTGCTATTTAACTTCTGTTTTCCCTCTGTATCCTAGAAGAGTGGGCTGCCTCTCAAGTAGTCGATATTGAAGGGTGTATTTTATCCCTAGGTTTTAAAAATAAGAGTCAGAATTCTCTTACTGGAACTTCAGCTCTTCCCTTCACGTACTGTGGCACTTTGGAGTTGGACAAATGTGCTGTCTTTTTGTTTTTTGAAGATATTAAAATGGACACCCCTCAGGTTTTATTTCACTTTATTTCAATTCCTTGTGCATTATTCCTTCAGATAAAAGCAACATAATAATTACTATTAATAACTTGCAACTCCAGTGACTGACCTACTTGAAAGCACAAGGTGGGAAGAAGCATTAAAAAGAAGAAGAGAAGGGGAGCTTCTCACCATTTCATTTTTAAAAATTCCTTGACTTGTCAAAGTTTATGACGGGCTACTCCTCTTACCATTAGACTTTGAACACTGTGATTTAGCACTCTGCACAGACTTGACCCTGCCTCCAGGGAAGAGGTCTAAGGTCTCCCCCAGAACACGGCAGAAGAGTACAACCTTCAGAAGATACAGGACGAGAAGAGAAAAGAGAAGCTACTTAGCTGTCTTTGCACAAAATATTTCTTTGCAAGAGTGGAGATCCTTTCTTCCAGAAGGTTCAGATTTCTCTGCAAAGCAAACTGAGTTAGGTCACTTAGCAGGGTTTCCATCACTGGTTGGCCTTTTGTCCCTGGGGAAGTGCCAAAAGTACAGGTCCCTCTGTGTCTAGAACTCATGGCAAATCTGTAATCACCTTCTGAGGCATTTCAACATTCCCCAAACAGTTTCTGGGGAACTAGTGAAATGACACTAGTGAAATGACAACCCTGTGTACAATTTGAGCAGAGCGCTTGTGATGCAGGTAAACAGCTACACTGTGCAGAGACTGGAAGGAAAATAATTGAACTTAGTGGGAATATCAGAGGAACCTGTAGCCCAGTGGCCCAGTAGGTTCTCACAAACTTTGATACTGAACAATAGGGTGAATTGGGTATTCTTGGAGTTTTTAAAAAAATTGTATACTTGTGTGGAGATGGCATGTTTTATGTTCAGAGTCATACGAGGCAACACGTACCTTCGATTTCTCAAGAAGGATAGGTAAGGATTTGAGGTGTAGATTAAAATTTCTCACCAGTGCCTTGTTCAATGTGGCTTACAAGGAATTTTCAAAATTGTTCTAGACTCACTGCTTACCTTGTTCTCAAGGTAAGAGGTGGCTGGAAGTCACCTCTGCTTCTCACAAGTGATCAGCTCTCTTCAACGAAGAGTCCACTGGCCAGCCTGTGTGTCTAATGCTCTCACACACGCGTTTCACTGAGGAGAGAGGGCAAGGATGAAGTGTGAGGTGCATATGTGTCTGGTATTTAGAGGAATGAAACTGTTGTTTGTTCTCTTTTGTTTGTACAGAATTAACTCAGTGACCTCCCTATCCCTACTCTCTCAAGATCCTGCCCTCCTTGGCACAGAAGACTCGAATACTCTAGGGCAGGGTTACACATTGACTGCCCCTAGAGCTCTCCTAATCCTGCAGGTTTTTCCATGTAGTCAGTCTCCCTGCCCCACCCACCACAACTACCCACAGGCTTCAACAGTTCCACTGCACAGGCTTCAGCCAAATGATCAGAGAATGACCCTTGCTCGCTACCAAGCTCAGGCATATTCTTGAAGTCCCCCGCACAGGGATATAGAGATAGGTGTAACTAGAATACTGTTCCTCTTCACTTCTTTTAGTTGAAGAAAATGGGAATCAGAAGTGAATGAGGAAAGACAGAGAAGTGGAGAAAGCAGTTCCCCTCCCCATATATATAATATTTCAAAATGTAAGCTTAATTTATTTATAACTTATTTATGTAGTCATTAATTTAACAAATGCTTATTGTGTACTTTTCATTTGCCAAGCCCTGTGCTTGGTTCCAATGACTTTCATGACCGGTTTCTGCCTTTTTATAGCTAGTGGCACATTTTTGCCACTACTACTTAAATAAGTTAAAAATCTATAACAGGGTTTAATTTTATAGATACCCTCAATCTGCACTCTTAAATCCAATGTTCATCTAGACTCAAAGGATCTAGCCTCAGAGTAGACCCTATACTTACTCCTCATGATCTCAGGTGAACTTTTGAACAGTGGATTCCTCTCCAAATTCTGAGTTTTGTTTTCTTCTTTAAAGTGTCCAAATGTGCAGGAAGTGAATCTTACACGAGACAAAATTATGAGACATCATAGGGAAAACAATACCTTGTATCTTATGAAATGGATCTGCTGGCTTTTTTTTGTGGGGGTGCATAGAGAAGAGTCGTTAGTTGAGTTTTAGATTAGCCTGTATTTTCCTTAAAACATCTACCACAGTCAACTCATGAACCAATACTCCTGCCCAGAGACCAGGACAGGGAGATATCACGAGTCACAACCACAGTGCTGAAGAACTTTATGAGCAATAGTTAATTATTGAACAGTGACTTTAATCTTGTTTCCTCATCTATGTGTGGGGTTTTAAAAATAATTTCTAAATATGAGTTGCACTATAATTAATTATTAATATGAAATTATGAATGTGTGTTAAGTACACTTACTGATGCTAATATTTCCATGGAGGTCATTGTAGTACTAGTGGTCTATAATTATAGTATTCAAAATTGTTATTTTGCTCCGGCACATTCTCTTTTATATGAAGAGGGCTTCCCAAAAGTTGAATCTAGGACAACTAAATCCTTAAAAAGTGAGAAAATCTAAAATCTCCAATTATAAGTAGGCCCAAATACAACTAGTGATGCAATCAGAGGCAGTTAATGGGGGTTTCTTCTACTGTTTGCGAAATGTTAGCATAGACATAGGACTTCTTCACTTAAATCATGTTCAGTCAGGTACCCTTGCTCCACTTTTGATTTGGAAGGGGCAGTCTACCCTTGAAAGGCATTTAGGAAACACTAGTTCTTTAATATTGTCAACATGATAGACTAGATGCATTTGGATTAAACGGTGTGGATCTACCACAAATTTTAATATGAGAAGGGTATTACCATGGCATAATGGGTTGCCTTTCTTATTACCAAAGTAATTTTAATATTATTATAATAAAGAAATAGAAAATTTTGAAACCCTGTAATACATTGCAAGTAGGAATAGTTTTTGTATTTTGGAAGATTATTTGTGTTCACCTTTATTTGTGTATTACATTGAGACTGTATTTCCCAGTTTTTCCTTCTGAAATGTAACTTGCCACTGATACCACCTCTCCTGACAGCAATGAGAAATAAAGGGAGTGGAGATTCAGAATGATTCAACTTTGATGACCTGAGATATTTCATGTTTATTCCTGTTTCTTTTCTTTATTGCTCATTGGTTCCCCACCCCACCATTACCCAACATAAATTACATTATTATCTAAGCTATGTAACATTTTTTTCCTGAAACTATTCAAGGCAAAAACTGACAGTGAAAAACTGTAAGTAACACAAATATACTACAAGAGAAAATTTTAAAGGTAAATTATAATGCTATTATCTGTTAGGATGCTTTCTACTGCAAGAAACAGAAAACCTAACTAAAAGGGGCTTAAACAATAGGAGATTTATTTTTATTCGCTAAAAAGAAGTCTCATGGTAGGGTCCATGAATGTGTAATTAATTGAAGTGACAAGATCATCCAAAGCCCAGTTCTTCTTATTTTTCTTTTCTTTATCTTTAGTGTATGTACTTGCTCCCTTCATGGATATAAGAGGGCTGCAAAAGCTCCAACCATCAGCTCTAGGACTTCCTTCTCTCACACATTCCATAGACAGAAAAGGGGATTGTCTCTTTCTTGTATCATTTTTTAAGAACTTAGTTTCCCCTGCATAAATCCAACCTGTATACTTGCCTTCATATATTATTGTCAGGATTAATTCACTTGGTCCTTCCTCAGCCAGTCACTGACAAGGGGAATAGAATTGTATCATGATTGGCTTAGACTAAATAGAATTCACCTTCTGTGCATGGAAGTGGAACCAGTCTTCCCAGGAGCCCTTGAAGCCAAAAAACACCTGAATTCTGTAAGCAAAGAAGAAGGGTGAACCGATTGTTATGAATATTAAGCCAACATTAAAAATGAAGTTTCTATTTAATAACCTCATGTTAGGAGATGCGTGTGTTATAAAAGGAGGATATTTGAGGACATATACAGCATTATCCAAACTAGATAAATAAAATAAAACCTTCAAAAACTAAACAGAAACTAAGACTATCAGAAAATATACCAAAATATTAATAGCAGTTATTCATGAGTAACAAATTAAGGGTACATTTTTCTTCTCCTTTTCTTATTTTTCAATTCTTTCATAATGAGCACATGTTACTTTTATAAAGGAAAAAAGTAAGAAACATTATATTTAAAATCCAGGATAAACATAATTTCCTTGATATTTTTCTTATCTTGCTGTATTGCCTCTGACCAGTCTTATCTCTTTTCATGCACACCACACACACTTCTAAACCAGGGGTGTTCACCCCATGGCCTGCAGGCCGCACACGGTCCAACCCAAAATCGTAAATTTACTTAAAACATTATGAGATTTTTTTGTGATTATGTGTCACAATGTATGTGTGGCCCAAGACAACTCTTCTTCCAGTGTGGCCCAGAGACACCCAAAGTCTGGACACTCTTGTACCATCCTTTTAATTTAGTTATACCATCACTTTCTAGTTTCCTTTTCTTTCTTCCTTGATTTCTATTAAACACTCCTTTTCCTACCTTTTCTCTAGGTTTCCGTATCCTGCTTCTTTTCCTCCCTTTTAAGAGCTGCAATAAGTCTAGCTTGGTGTTCCTCCAGGTGTGATCATTAGAATTATCCAGGGTACTTATTGCTGGATCTTCCAAACCAGGGGGTGAATTGGAATTTCTGGCGATACTCAGGACTGTGTTTTTAAACAAACACTTCAGGTAGTTATGTGTATCAGAGACTGAGAACTTCTGCATTAGCCTTTGACACCATCATTCCCTTTATCTTATCCGTCAGCCATTTATTATGTGCCTGCTGTAATAAACATAAAACAAATCTCAACCCACTTTTCTTCACTTATTTATTTGCTGTCCTTGGAGTTGTCAAGTTTTCCTCTGCCTTGGTTCTTACCACTTTTCCATGGTCTCCATCTACTTATTTTTTCTATTGTTGCTGCCCCCAAATTCCATTTTTCTTTTTCACATGAATAAACATCTTTGGCTTTGATACTTTTTTCCTTTGGCTTTCTTTGTTATCTTAATTCACTCAATAATTTAAAGAGGAAGAAGAAGAAGGAAAATGTAACAATTGATCAAGATGAAAAAATCCCAGAGAGGTAATTTTCTTTTTGATTTATAAATTGAAATATCATCACCAAATGACTTGTTACTTCAACTTCTATATGAAGGATATTAATTTGCTATGAGTAATGCTTTGTGTATTGAAGTGTGGATGTGTTTGTTTTAAGATCAGAGCTAAATGCATTTATTTATTATTTATAGTAGTATTACACTAAAATTTCAGAGCAGGAGGCCATTTTGTGAAGGAAAGAACCATGGACAAGATATCAGAAGATGAATTTAATTGTTTTAAAATTCTGATTGTTTATAGACAAGACATTTAACTTCTCCGGGAATCAGTTTTTCATCTGTAAAATGAGAATTTGCACTACATAGTAAGGTCTTTTCTAGCTTATAACATTTATGGTTCTCATTGAGGTAAGCATAAATACATTGTTAGATAAGTGTTGTTGACTACATAAATGCTAGAAAAGTCAACGTATTTCTTTATTATTTTTCAGACTATTATTAAAAAATATTTAAATTATATAAAATTGCATAAAGTAAAAGTCTCTATTTCTCTCTTGCCCACTAAGGATCCTCTTAATTGTATTTCCCAGAGGTAGCCACTATCAATATTTTTGGTGTATCTTTCTAGACATTTTGTTGTGGGTACACAAAGATAAGTGTATACTTAAAAACACACACACACCAACAGGATAATACTATAATACTATTTTTCCTCCCATTTAACAATAAAACAATATATATTGGGTTTATTTTTTCATATCCATATAAATAGACCTCCCCCTAAGGTAATGGGAAAAAAAACCTCTAAGAACTTTTAAACTTGAGGATTAATTATTTTAATGAGAATTAAACATGAAGGAGAAAATACATACACTGTAATTAATTAATAGTAACATTGCAGTAACTAATAAATGAATTTTAGTGAAATCAAAACATTTGCAAAAGGTAAAATTCGGGCAATTATCAAATTGTTCTATTTATGTAGCAGTGTATTTTCTTGACCCACTCACTAGTTTTATAACAAACAATTAAAAATTTGAGAGAGAAAACAAATTTCAGTTTCTAAGATACAAAAAAATTAAACATGAAGAAATTAGAAAATCACTCCATTATGAAATTATGCACAAAATGCCATGTCTTTCACTGACGACCTTTCGTCCCCTACCTTCTTCATGGGAGCTGAGAGAGTGCCTGAGGGTTTCGGAGACTCTTCAAGGTGTGTCATATTATGGTTCACATCAATGCACACTGATGTACCTCCCTGGCAAGAACTGAAAGATAGTTCTTAAATCCTCTGGTGACCCATTTTCCATGGATCATTGACGAGATAGAATGTAATAGCTCCTGTCTTTTTACCAAGGTAAACGTCCCAGTGCAAGTGTCCTATTCCTGCCCTACATCTTTTTACCTCAACCAGAAAATTAATCTAGGAAAAAGAGACTTCATTAAGGAGATCATTCAAATGCTCTCATATCTTTTATTATATTTTAATAATTATTGAACGAGGAAATATCTGTTGAAATGTAGTAGCTATTTAATTGCAGAGACTGAGCCTGAGAAACTTTCTGCATAGCCTACCTTTCCAAGTAGATCATTTGAAATTAAAAGCTAAGTGAATTGCGCAAGATCTAGAATTTGGAAAATCAGGTTCAACTAATAGATACTTTGCCTCAGTACTTCCATTGGTATTATTGCCCAGAATTTAACATTTCTCATTATTTTGCTGTGGACTAAAAGGTCAGTACTCCTCTATCCTAAGAATGATTTCCCTTGTGAACCGGGTCATAGTCACAAGCTCTCAGAGGGATTTATTCACAGGCCTCTGCAATATTTGCCATGTGGCACTGTGTTTTGCAACATCACAGGGTGACAGCGCTGTGTTGTAAATATCATAATGTGATGACAGGACATGGTCATGTTTTTATGTGGTTCTGATCTAGATCCATCTGAAAGCTCCTTATTTTATGTGAGTCTTCTTGATATCTATAAGGATTCTGCCCTATGTCTATCTAATTAGAGATTTAAAGAAGGTTGGCAATGGAAAGCTGATGTTCTTGTCAACTTAATTAACGCTTCATTTCCTGCCCAGGTCAAAAGCAAAAAAGAGAAAAGGAAATAACTTGACCAACTATCTGTATAGAAATATTGGTGAGGGGTCAGATATTGTGGCCTAGATTAGTGAAGCTGAAGATGTACATCCCTTTAACCCAGCAATTCCACTAAAGAAAACCAAGCACGTCTGCAGAGAGAGACATGGGCAAGAATGCTGCCTGAAATACTGTTCATGGTAGGAAAAAACCTCAAAAGAACATCAATATCCACTAACAGAATGGATAAATAAATCATGAATATTCACATAATGGAATACCATATAGTAGTTAAAATGGATTAGCAGTGTATGTATCAACATAGATTAATCTCAAGCACATAATGTATGAAAAAAAAGGCAGGTTGCAGAATGATAAGTATATATAATTCATGTAACTTTTGCAGACATAATAAATAGTTTGTATAAATACAGTAAAAGTATAAGGTGTTCTTAAAAATAATAAACACCAAATTCTAGATCATGGTTACCTTTGGCAATAAGGGGAAAGAAATTAGGAACTGGTATACATTGAGGGGACCTCACCTGTATTTATGATATTTTATCTCTTAAAAAAAACTGGAACAAATGTAGAAATTGTTAAGACTTGACAAAACAGAGTGACATGTGTAGGAATATTTATTATATGTCTCCATACTTTCTATAAGCTTGAAACTTTTTATAATAAACTTTTTTTAGAAAAAAGAATTATTTAATGCTGAAAGGGACTTTAGGAACCTTCTAATACCGGATATATTTATTGGGGAGCTGCTCTGTGATGAATGGAGTTTACATTCTACTGGAAAGATGCCAGATTTTTTTAAAAAAGTGTATGTATATAAAAACATATATTAATAAGGATCACACAGAGGACTTCATTTCATTTGAGTATGAGGAAACTGAGGTGCAGAAAAGGTAAGTGATTTTCTCAAGGTACAATCCACTTCTAGAAACTTGCCTTCCCTCCTTCCCTTCCCACAAAAGTCTATTTTCCCCTGATCACTCTCTAGCTTAATGTTATTCTAATTGTTGATGGTGTTAGGCACAAACAATGTGTTTGTAGCCATCTCTAATTTAAGATACAAGGCAAAAGGTACCAATTTATCAAATACTAAAACTTAACTAAATAAACTTTAAATTATTGCAATATTTTGAACATGACATTAGATTTACGCAAGTTGCTTATTAGGTAGGTCAACATTATCTTCCTTTCATGGATAAAGTGACAAATGGGGGAGTAGTAGTGGGATGAAGCAAACTGCTTAAGGCTCTGTAGGAAATAAGAGTGAAAGGTTCTGGATCAGCATTCCTAACTCTGACTAATCTAGTGTGAGATCTTGAGTACCTTTCTTTCTGATCTTTCCTTTCAGGTCAATGTGCCTCACTTCCACACACTCCTGTAAAGCAATACTAATACTACACTTGTGAAAATTTAAAGAAAAGGGCCTATAACACTAATATCTTGTCAGAGAAATTAATTATTTTTTTCACACTCCAAGTTGCAAATTCATTGGTAAAAATGTTTAATATAAGCTTTTGTGTCCATCTAACTGTGAAAACCCTTCTCTCCAGATGGTTTCAAAGAATGTTCAAGGAAATAATTTCCCAGACTGCAACTATTCTCTTCAGAGCTTTGAAGACAGATTTCAGGTGAGCTTTTATCCACTGCTGGCAAGTACAAGGAGCGAAAGAACAGAATGATTATGGTGACCTAATCTGCGTAGATGGTGTTATGACATCCATTCTGTTTATAAAATCCTAGCATTAGTAAAGTTTCTATTCAAGTAATTGTCTTCATTTCTGCTTATTAAAATAATTTTGATACCATGATAGCCAAAGGCAATCGTTTCACCTTCTTTTTCCTGTTTTCATTTAAAAAAAAAAAAAGAAGTCACCTGTAGAAAAAAAAAAGTCCTTATGGGGAAAACTATTCTGAGCAGAATCTAAGTATTTGACATCAGAAGGTAGTATGGTCTAACCCTATTGCTTCCCAGTAGTCTATCAGTAAACTTTATTCCCATGCACTGTACACTTCCCTACAAAGCTGATTATAGGTTTATGTTGTGAGTTCTCAATATTGACTGGTACAGGAACTCTCCAAAATTACTTATCTTCATTTTCCAATGAATTCTTTCTTCCCTTGGCTGATGTGTGAAGCTAGGCTTCTAAGGACTTCTTTGGTGTACTTATTAAGAACATCTGTAAAGAGCATCAGAATGAAGTGTTGAATTTCACCCATTTGGATTTCATTAAAGTGTCTATAGTTGTCAAGCATTTAGAAAGTCAAGACACTAAGAGTTTGGGTTTGACCCAAAGGAAATTGGTCCTCATTTTAAGGCTAAACAGGAGGGCTAACTGAGCCAAAGTTTTTTAGGGAGATGTTTTAAAAAAACATTCCTTTTAGATACATGCCCCTAAAGAATGAAAGCTTAAACAGTCATACTTTCTAATGGTAAGTTTTCCATCTCACCAAAGCAAAGTGTGATTTTATTGCAGAGGTTTTTAACCCAGAGTTCATGGACTCCTAGTTGGTCCACAGGCAGACCTTAGAGAGTCTGTAAACTCTGTGAAACTGCGAGCAAAATTTCACGTGCATATGCGCATGTGTATTTTTTTTCTGGAAAGAGGAAGCTATAGCTTTCATCAAATTTTCAGAAACATCTGTAATTCAAAAAGGATGAAGAAATATTGGTTTATTTTCTTATGTACTTAGGTATCTTAAAGTGTTCAAAGTACCTGAATGAGCAGCGCTTCTCATTTCCTCTTTTACCAAGAGTACGTAATGTGCATGATGTTGAAGATGCTGATAAGGCAAACTAGTAATTAAATATCAATTAATAACCAGAATTTTGTTAATTTGTGACATCTCAATTATGACTAAATTCACCTATATGTACAATCTGATTCAACCAGGTATGATGAAAGTAACATGATTATTTAAGATAAATGACACAAAAAGTGTAATTGGGTTGAAAAGTGAAAATATGTTGCATTGACAGTACAAGCCATAAAAGAAACAAAACAGCTTGAAAATTTTCCATTACATTTAGTAGTAATAATAATAAAGATATGTGCTTGGTTAATTCATTCATGATGCTCGAATTATATAGTAAAGTGACATGAATTAATTTATGTGTAACTCAAGTCTTCCTTGAGTAAAAATAGCAATTTCATTTCAAAAGAACACTAGGTGAAATAAATTCTTATGTGAAAATCCAGTGGGTATTTTTAAATTTTGCAACATTTAAAGTGAATTCCAAATAATCTGATCATTATTACACTAATTCTACCTACATTTATGTTTGGAACAATTGGTAGAATTTCAGAGAACACATCTTAAGTTCAAAAACAATATGTTACTTCCTCTCTGCGTGTGATTTCTAAATAGTGTTATATTAACTGGATCCTGTAACTATGTTTGGCTTTTAAAAATAGGTTATTTAGTATATGTTGAACTAACGACACTTCTTCAACATTGTTTTCCTGGTGAATCATCCACTTAAGACTGGAATCAACACATAGAATGCAGAAACACGGTGCGAATCTTTGATGAATGAGTTATCTGCCACTTGTCTTTGTTTTATGTCACAAGAATATACACAAGTTATCTGTTCCCTTGAGTCAAACTTCAGGCATCAGTCTATTTTGATTTATCTTTGCTCCTTGTGCAGCAAGCTTCTTCAGTCACCTTTTTGAATTACCTGTCCTCTCAGACAGTTCTCTACCTATCAGACACACGAGGACCTGGCTTGTTTCCAAATAAACTTAGCTAGTCTCTTAATAGTTCCCATCCTCTCTCAAAAGTTCCGATTAGTCCCCCAGATATTGACCAAATCAAATTTAGTTTCCAGGCTTCACACACCCTTATCTCTCTGCAACCCCCCGATGTAGAATCTGTATATCATCAACTTTTCTTTTATTATGTTATATAGGGGTGTGCATCTTTCTGCGAACAAATGTTTTTGAGTTTTTAGGGAAGGTACCCAGAAGAGGGATGGCTGAGTCATATAGTAACTGTATTCTTAATTTTTTGAGGAACTGGTTTCCATGGTGGCTACACCGGTTTACATTCCGAACAGCAGTAAATGAGGGTTCCTTTTTCTCCACAGCCTCTCCAACACTTGTTATTACTTTTCTTGTTGATAACAGCCATTCTAACAGGTATGAGGTGGTATCTCATTGTAGCTTTGGTTTGTATATTAAATAACATTTGAAAAATGATCTTGTAGAGTAATATGATGATTCCCATTCAATTTTCTTTACATCACCGTGACCTCACAACTCCGGTGAGCAAAGAGTATTTATTCCAACATGTTTTTTTTTCCTTTTGGAGACAGAGAACAACTTTTTTATTTCGTAATATATGCAACAATGACTGTGTGGTTCACGATGTTTTTGTTGTTTAGGAGGTATTTTATTTTGTTTTTCGGTATCAACCACACCTGCTTCTCAGGTTCTCAGAACCCAGTGAAGAAGGAAACGTTGTTTATCAAAGAAGGCGAGAACCAGAGCTGATGGGATACTGGCTTGCTAGGCAGAACAGCTAGGATATTTTCAAAGTTACAATCTTCATCATGTTTCCAGAATAATACTAATCTTTGGATTGGAAGGAACTTCAGAAATGTCTTTGTGCATCACTTATACAGCATTACTAACAAGAAGAGCACTCACTATTTTGTAAAACCTCAGGTTCCATTATTAGAAAATTCTGAATGTTAGAAAAGTCTTTTGTTCAAAAAAAATATCCACCTTGTTGCACCTTCCAATGGTTGGTCCCAGCCCTGCCCTCTACTTTCTCTAAGCTGTAAACTTGGGGGCGGGGAGAATTCTCCTAGATAAGATGTTTAAGTTGAACTTTGTAAAATGTTCAGAAGTGTTAGGGAATGTTGTCACCACACCATCAGGTCCTCAGAAAACCACATTGTTTTTTTTCCTTTCGGTTCTGGACTAGCAAGTTTTCATCTCTCATTCAAATATGCCTGCTAATTTAGCAAATCTTTAGTCTTCCTGGAAGATCTGCCAACAATTACCAATGAATCAATGTTAGTATACCTTATGAGAGGAGGGAGAAGGAATTACAAGCTTCATAGTTTTATTTCCTGCTCTGGTATGCCAGGAAGGAGGATTAACTGGTTAGAACTAAAGCCTTACTGAGTATGAGTCTTTCAAATCCCTAGCACAGATTAACTGAATGATCCCAGCGTTCGGCACAGAGGTTGTCGAGAGTACTTGTACACACCGATTTGCCTAATAACTCATCTGTTTGCTACCTCCTCCACATTTAAGGAGAAGGTTCCATTGTCTTCCTCTTGCAAGCTCTAACATGCTATATTTTTATCTTGATTTAAAAGGGTCTGAATTGCATGATAGTGTCTCAAGCTGCCAAAGGCCACAGCTTCTTTGCTTTTTAAAAAAGGAGGGGGGCATTATTACAGATCAAGCAGCAGAATTTGTACAGTCTACACCTGGCTGGCCCACGTTTGGCTTTTCCTCATCTACTTATTCATCCAAATAATAACTTCAAAAAACGTAAGAAAAAAAAAAATGAGTCACCCTGGTACCAAGCCTGAGATAATGTGTATCAGCTTTGATCACATGTTCTGAGGTTTGGGAAAATGAATTATTATAAACCGGGTGTCATCCTCAGTTCTTCCCTGGAAACACTTTTCTTAAATGTTGCTTTTGATCATATTTTTTAAGACGTAATTAAGGGTTCCTTTTCCCTAGTCATGTTTTCTCTCTTGAGCTAAAACCTTATGGAAACAATCCAATGGAATTATACAGCTATGGTTCCACTCACAGGAGCTCTTGGTAATGATTAAGGTTGCCTGGACAAAAGAATATGGAATAGGTGTTTGCCTAGTGGGTGTGTCAATGGGGGTTGTCCTTTTTATCTTTCTGTAACCTGAGGTCCTAGGAGGAACCCTAAGGCATATCTGTAACCAAGAAAATCCTCTGATTGAATTTATATATCTTCTAATATTTCTCATTCATTTGATAGCCATTCAACAAATGTTTGTGTATCAGCATATGGTAGGCACTGTAATAACCTAGCATCAGAGACAAACAAAGAGAAAGAAAAAACACGAGTAAAAAAATAAATATGTTCCCCTGCTTGGGTGCTCAATTGTTTACAGTGTTGTCCCTGATACGCCGAGGTTGTGAGTTTGATCCCAGCCTGGGCACATACAGAAATCAACAAATGAATGCATAAATAAGTGGAGCAACAAATCAATGTTTCTCTCTCTCTCTCAAGTAAATAAATAAAAAAATTAAATATGTTATTATCCGTGTATATGTTGGCTTCTATGACAGCATGTAGAAGTTCCCTTGTCAGAGAGGAAGACTCACTGTAGGAGATGAATTTCAATGGTAATGATTTCAATGATGAGAGAGCACTGAAATGACTTTTCCCAATAGAATCTAGCCCAGTGATGCTCAGATAGTAATGGCAAATATCAGTTTTCTGTAAAGCATAATCCATGACAGAAGTCTTTTTAGACTCTGAGGCAAGAAGGATTTTGTAGTCAAGTATATCTGAAAGTTCACAATGTGCATTAAAAGTTAATGTGTCTGAAAAGCACAGTAGGCAAGAGATCCGATTAACAAAATATAACTCAGCATTTCCCATACTGCCCCGACCAAAACTCTCCTCTTTTGGGGGGATGGGGAGACCCATTGCCTTCCTGACAGATTCCATTACAATTCCTAACCTAACGAGGATAATATCCCATTGCTTTCTGAAGCTGTGTGCCTAGCCCTGAAAAATTCTGCATAGGATCCCCACCTTAGAGGTAAACAGACTGGAGCCCTAGGGCGGAATATGCTTCTACATTCCTTGAAACAAGTGTGAAGAAACAAATAAAAGAACTGCCATTGTGAATTGTACTAAAGCCATGATCAAAAGTCTCTATATTTTGAAATACCTAACCATATGACAGGATTAAAAACACATGAGTGAACACTAACTGGTAATTTATTCATTTCTGTATCTACTACATCTTTTAATTTTTAAAACATAAATTTGTGGTCCTTTCTCAACTGTACTGACAAAAATCTTCCTCTTATTTTCAGTCTGGTAGGTACCGTTTGCTATGTCTTGTCCTTGGACTACAGACAACTTCTTGCTTTACCCAAATTCACTTTTCAGAGTGGCTTTTGCTTAGAGGAAGACCGAAGGGTCATGAAAAATGACCCTAAGAATGAACCTAAGAGTTCATACAAGAAGTCCCATCTTTTTGTAGGAATGATGAAAAGGGTGTAACCCCTATATGAATGTTGGGCTTATTTGGTTGTGTTCTAATAAGGTTCTCCTATTGAAGCCACAGTGCAAGGCCACACTTCTAGAGAAAGACAAGGCTGACTCTGAAGAAAGTGGGTATTCCCTTTAACAATAATCTGGAAAGGGCTGTTCCTCAGAGGGATTAATGGGACCTTGGAAGATGAGTCTTGGATTGGAGTGAGAACTCCTGACTCCCTGTGGACTTGACACCTTTGCTGGACTTGAAATTGTATAGCCTGAGGATGTTCTCTCATGATATTAGAAAGATGGCTTCTCCAGGTTCTGGGCAGGAAGGTGATACCCCTATAGGGGCTCCTAAAATACAGTGATACACTTTCAGATGATCTAGCTGTATGTTGATCTTTGAGTTCATTCTTACCTGGCTACGTCCAAGTCTTCAGTAAAGGCTTATTATAAGACTTTAGTCTGGCACAGGTCTTAATTGGGCACTAAGGACTTCACGGGAAAATATATGTTTGGGCCAAAGAGCTAAAGAACAGACAGTAACTACTTGAGTTAACATAGTGGTATGTGGGTATGGCCATTAATAAGGATAATAACTCTCAGGTACTGAGTATGCATTGTGCCAGGCAGTTTACATATGCTGCCTCATCTAGTCTTCACACCATTCTGCAGAGGTAGGTTCTATTTAGTCCTGTTTTGTGGGTGTAGAACCGAGACTCAGAGAGGTAAGATTTCAGTCTAAGTTTCACCCGACTCTAGAGCTAAACACACTCTAGTTAAGTTACTTATCAGAACTTAAGTTTTTCTTCTTGAAAACATGTCTCCTAGGGTTGCTGTATGTATTTAATGAAATAATGTATATAACGACCCAGGCCACTGACTAGAATAGGTATCCCCCAAATGATGCTTAGACTTACGCTTTCCTTTGCCTTTCTGTCCATTTCTTCTTAATATCCTTCAAGGCTATTCTCTTCCTCCAATGGCCAGTTAAATTTTTTCCTTTATCTAAATACTCTCCGTGAGTGATTCATCAAAACCTGGGCTTCAACCACTACTTTTATGGCGGTGATTTCTAAATCTTTTCCTTCAGCCCAGATCGCTGGTGAACTTCAGACCTACATACCCCTTCACCTGACGTCTCTGCTTGGATGTCTCACAGGTACACTAAACTCAGCATGTCCTGGCTCCTCTTTTGGTGAGTGGCATCGTCAAATGTCCAGATACTTGAGCTAGAAGCCTGGGACTCTTTTTCTGCTCCTCATTCTCACTCCTTCATCACACTCGATTAGTCACCAGGTTCTCTCAAGGTAGCTTTCTTATTATCTCTTGTATCAGTCCCTCCCTTTGTCCCTATCATCCCTCAATATCATTACCGCAGCCACTATCATTGCCTAAATTCAGATTCTCATAGCTTCTATCAGCAATTACTGCAATAGTCTCCTAACTGGTTTCCCTACAATCTACCCAACCCTCCTGTGTCCTCAATGTTACTGTCAAACGATCTTTCTAAAAAGCAAATTGTATCATTCATTTCCCACTTGAAATGTTTCAAGAGCTTCCCATAGCTCTCAGGATAAAGTTCAAATTCAGTATACAAGGCCCTTTAAGATATAGCCTCTTCCTGCTTCTGTAGCTGTACTCTTTTATTTTTCATTTTTACCATTTTTTCCGCTTTAAAGGTTACTTGAACTTTTTAAATTGCTTGTT
Organism: Tonatia bakeri; assembly: GCA_004024845.1. Lineage (NCBI taxonomy): Eukaryota > Metazoa > Chordata > Mammalia > Chiroptera > Phyllostomidae > Tonatia > Tonatia bakeri. The sequence goes on along the minus strand of PVIA01002360.1, from coordinate 147,905 downwards.
CAAGCAATTAAGACCCACAGTATTCCATTTGGCAGCCTAAAGAGATGAGATAGACTGATGGGAACCTACCAAGCAAACACATACCCTGACCTCTACAAACTTGAACTTCATCGACTTCATTGCTTCTTTGGAAACCTGAGCCAGAGGCTGGGCTCTAAAGGGCTCTGTTTGGTTTTATTTTCATTGGAGAAATTGGAAACTTAAAAAAATATATATATAAATTGATCTTTCCACTTTCTCCATTTTTTCAGACTTCTCTGAGTGCTTTCTCCTTACTTTAAATTTTAAACTGTTTCTCACCCCTCCTCTAAATGTCATAGAGATTAAAAGGGTTAAAAAGAGGAAAAGCAAAGACAACTAATTCAAAAGCTAATTGAAGTTTTAAAAAACCTCTGTGGGAGAGAGTCTCTGAGTTAGAAAGGGAAGACCATAGGAACTATACTGCTTACCCAACATCCTCACTTAGTGAATGACAGAGGAACGGGAAGCAGGACTTAGGGACTTCCCCTGAGCCACTCAACCAGTAGGGACCTGTAGTGTGGCCCAGGACCCCAAAACGGCAGTCTTGGCCATCTCTTTTTTTCTTGAAGACTCTGTACTTGTGCCCACAGCGATATACTTGTTTACGCAAGAACGGTAATCAGTAAAAATGTATTTATTGTATATGCTACAGTTATATAATGTCTAAAGAGCATATAAGGTTCACACACTAACAGAGCATAAAGAAGCGACGCAGCCAATGCGCGGCGCTCAGACGTGACCCTGAATATTCTGCTCCTGGGAGGGGAACAAAGCTTGCCGAGGGACTTCAGGCTAACGTTTGCCACGAGCCTCTGCTGGACAGAGCCACGGCTCCTCTGGGGCCTTGCTCCAAAGCACAAATTGAGACCTAGAGGGAGAGCCAGGGCCTCGTCTGCAGGGGCAACAGAACGGTCCGAGTAACCTGCAGGCGCACCTTCCCTGGTTCCTGGTTCGAGACACGTTACAGGGCCTGGTCAGAGTCCGCAGAGCCCAGCTCTCATGGTCGCGCGCCAGCTCTCAGCTTCAGGGCTCAGATGGGGCTCGGACAGGGGTTGGACCCTGGTCCCCCTGGGAGGGACCCGGCTGCGAGTCGTGCTCTGGGGTGGGCGTTTCACAAGCCTGGCCCCTTGCCCGGAGGCCCTCACGGCCCGTGCGCCCCTTGGAAAAGGGAGCCCCAGCCGGGTCTTTGGATCTGGGCAGTACCTGGATCAGAGAGCAAAGAATGGATGGTTTGTCATATAACCTGTGCAGAGCTCTCCTGTTCCACCGATGGCCAACGGGGATCTGCGACTTAGCCAACGGAGGAAAACTCTTGCGTGGGAAGACACATTTCCTTCCCTGTTAAGAATTCTTTTCGATATTTATGCAGCGCTCTTGTATACTAGAAACTGTTATGGACTGTAGGTAAAAAAGATGGAATTAGTCTCATATCCGAAGACAGTGTATTTCCATATAAACCAAGAAACAATGAGGTCATAAACTGGGACGAGCTAGAGATCTGACGTGGAGAAGAGAGGAGAGCAAAGGAGAGGAGAGCACGGAGGTGGGAGAGGATGAGGGTGGGGGCTCGGGGACAGATAGCAGGGGGAGGGAGAAATGGGGGAACAGGGCGTGGTGGAGGGGAAGGACCCTGGGAAGAGATCCTAGGCGGGTGGGGAGAGGTAGGCGGGGATAAGAAGGGCCGCGAGAGGCCTACTTTGGGTCTAGCAGACATCTCCGCCTCGTCCTCTTCCCTTAGAAAAGTCTCTCAAGCCCCCAGATCCACCCCCGGGAAGCCCCCCCGCCCCCCGCCTGGCCCAGCGGCTCCTGGGCACCTCGTCCTCCGAGCACAGCGGCGCACACACCTCGCGCCCTGCGACCTGCGCTACGTCTGGGCCCGACGGCCTCCCACCGCCGCGAGCGGGACGGGAGGCCGCCCTCCTCGACGGCCTCGGTCCCCGTGGGTTCGCGGGCGGCCAGTTCGCCTGGGGCCCGCGGCCCACCTGGCCCGCCAAGGAAGCCCCCGGTGCGACGCGACGCTGAGCGCGGGCTCCCGACCTGGGAGAAGCGCCGGGACCCCGCGGACTCTGGAGCTGGGGTCTCCCCAGGTAACGCGTCTTTTGAGCCCCTTCTCTTGATCGCTCGTTGAAAAGAGCATTGGGGGGTTTCAAAGTGGAACGAGACCGCAGCGCCCTGGAGGAGGCTGTGGGAAAGGACAGGAGGTAGGACTCGTACAGGAATGTCGACCGCTGGCGGCGGCTAGGGCTCCAGGCCCCTTTGGGGAGCAGGTGTGAGCGGGGGTCGGGGGTCGGGGGCCGGGGCAGCGCACCTCATCTCAGCCGTCCCCGCGGGCGGGAGCCGTGAGTGGGGGAGGGAAGGCGCCGTGCGGTGCAGCGGGCTGGAGCGACGGGCCGGACACCGGGGAGCGCAGCGGAGGCCACGCCCACGGCCCTGGGCGCCGCGGCCTCGCCCGGGACCCCGCGCGGGCCTGTCCGGGCAGCTGCGGCGCAGGGGGCCCCTTAGGACCCGTGCTCCTGCGCCAGGTAGGAGCCGGCCACCCGTGAGGCGCTGGCCCCGGGCCTCGGGCGGCCGGCGCGGAGGTCGCTGGTGCTTTCCCGATTTCCGTGCGGAGCCGGGGCCCGAGCGCACCCTGGTGCCCGTGGGAGGAGGGCAGCGTCGGGGCGGGCGGCTGTCCGCGCTCCCCGCGCTCTGCACGCCCTCCTCGAGCGCAGCCCTCGGGCCCGGCAGGAGGCGCTGCGCGGACGAATTAAAAAACCAGAGTGTAGGGGTGGCGTTTTCGTGAGCTAGGACGGGTCTCCTGAGCCGAGGGACCGGATTCAGATCCTCCCCTTCACCTCTTCCCTCTCCTCCTTACGGTGGGTGTGTGTGTGTGTTGGGGTGGTCAGAGAATGAATGTCAGCGACAGGGGTTGAAAAGTTGGAAAGTCTCAAGGCTTCAGACTTGCTGACCTTTTTAAAAAGAACATTTATGGTAGATATTCTAATTATTGACTATCTCTAAAGAGCTCGCCTATGGCTGCCACTTGTTAAAGATCCTGAAGATGTTACACTTTTATAAGACATCTCATTTGTAGGGTTTTGTTCTAATTCTTTTATTGAAATAAAGGTTCATACAGGACTATTTCTGCTTATTGCTGTCTTCTGGAAGATCACATAGTGATGAGAATAAGGAAAGTAATTTCAATATAACTGCAAAAATATTGTTTGTGATGGCCTTTATCAATTATAAAAATCCTATTATTTTACAGATATGTGGTGGACTGTAAATCATGAGTGAATGGCTGGAACTGAAACAGTTATGCAAAAATGAAATGTATTATTAGATTATTAGATTATTGTCATATGTAAGTGTAGGACTGCATCATACCAGTGAGTAATCTGGAAACTCTGATCAGCACTAAAGAGAGATCCCTAAACTACTCAGATGTTTGGTCACTTCAGATCCTTGAGTTCTGTTGGGGCTATGAAGGCATTGAATGGCAGTATTTCCACCTATGTATTCTCAGCCTCAAAGATACCCACGTCCTGGTGGAAGCCAGCACTCTTGGGCTTTGGTTTTTGGAAGTGATTGAGGCCATTTTGGAAATTATTCAGCAGTAATTACAAATGCAACATGTTAAAATATATGGAATATGAAGAGATAATTTTATTCTGTTAATGATCAGTTTAATTATGGAAGAACGAATTTGCAAAGAAAGTTTAAAGAAAAGCTATCATTTGTTTTGTGGTACTGTGATTTGGGAGTGATGCTGTTCTAGCTAACAAGCGACCATTTCAGGAGCTGAGTATATTGAAGTTAATATCTGCAGTTTGGGGGAAAGGGAGAGTTTATGGTCTAGACCAGGGGTGTCAAACTCATTTTCACCAGGGGCCACATCAGCCTCACCGTTGCCTTCAAAGGGCCAAATGTAATTTCAGCTCCTTAAACAGTTAAGGAGTAGTTACATTTATACAGTCCTAAAATTATTTCAGCCCTTTGAAGGCAACCACAAAGCTCATATGGCCCCTGGTGAAAATGAGTTTGACACCCCTGGTCTATACAGAAGCCAGTTGTACCAGGCTAGACAGTCCTTCACAGCTTTGCTCAGATACGGTGCTTCAGCCTGAGGCTCAGGTTTCTGATAATGTGATTCTGTTTCTTCGAACAGGTTAACCTTAAAGTGGGTATGGAATAAACCCTGGTTAAATAGGATAATTCTTTTTATTTGATAATGAATAGGTTTGATAGGTAGTAAAATTATATAGGAAGTCAAATACATAGTAATCATATTAGCTTCCATTTGTGTAGCATTTTGTAACTTATAAAGTATTTGAAGGTACATTTATCTCATTTGATTCTCACAATAAATGTTCAGAAGTAGATCTGTTCTGTTGGTTTCATAATTGGGGAAACAGGCTCACAGTGGCGGCCTCCAGTTCCTATAGCTGGTTTGTGGCAGAGCTGGGACTCAAACCCCAGGAACAGGAAGAGATTTCATATTTACTTTTTAAATGCTACATTTTAAACATGTGTTTTTAACCTTTGTAATCAAAGTTTCTTTGAAATTACTAAATCTAGATTATTGGGTGATCTATTTTAGTTCAGTAAAGACAACAGGGATGTATGAGTGAATGAAATGTAGCAAAAATTCAGATTTAAACGGTTGGATTAACCAACATTTAAATGCCCTCCACATCAAACAGGCACACTTCTGTAATACCCCTTCTATTATTTTCATGTTTTGTTGGTTTATGTAAGTTGGAGCATTACTTTTGTTTATTTGGAATACATATTTCGTGAGGTCAGAGAATATGTTTATCCATCTTGTTAATAGATATACCTTACCTGTGCTTGGAATTTAGTGGGTATAATACATAAGTGGTAAATGAATATGCTCATACCCTTCACTTCATCTTTTTGGAAACTCTACCCATTTTCAAAGCCTGACTCAGAGGCTGCATCCTCTGAAATTCTCTGGTCTCGTCCACCTTTAAATTCTCATGGTGTTCTCATTTACTATCCATTACTAATATATATAACTTCATTACAAGTGTTATGATAAAATTGATAAGGAAATATAAACTTGCCCTAGCAAAATAAGTAATATGGGCAATATTGGTCATAATAATTTTATTAGGAGTAGGCTATACTTTTTTTTAATTCAAGATATAAAACCAAGCCCTGGCTGGCACAGCTCAGTGGATTGAGCTTGGGCTGCGAACCAAAGCATCACAGGTTCGATTCCCAGTCAGGGCACATGCCTGGGTTGCAGGCCACGGTCCCCAGCAACCGCACATTGATGTTTCTCTCTCTCTCTCTTTCTCCCTCCCTTCCCTCTCTAAAAATAAATAAATCAAAATCTTAAAAAAAGGGGAAACTAAACCTTATCTAATAGTTAAAAAAAGATATAAAGTCACTATTTAGCATTATAATACTGTAACTTTTAACATTAACCATGTCTCTTGAGTAAAAGTTATAGGTATTTTTCTGTATAAGTTTTTATGACTAATAGATTCATTTACCACATTACATACTATTTCTTTCCCGTACTGTAAATAAAAAGATGTATGCTCTAACAGTACCATTGCATATATTTTTTCAGAGATGGAGGACTGATTAACATTTAGTGCTTTCAAAGTAATTTTTTAAAAAACTCTAGAAATAAGAAGTTTAATAGCAAAATTAAAAAAACTGAATCATAGGCAACTAGTATTTTTTCTTTTTACCTCTAGAACAGAATCCAAGGGAAAAAGAGCTTTGCTTCATTTATTCTATATCCAAAGTTGAAAATGATCTGGTCTCAATGGCAAGATATGATCCAGTGTCAGTGGAAAATTCTTGCTTTTCACACCAGTAATTTTACATATATACTACTACCAGAAGTACACCAAAGGTAGATACACTTACTGACTGAAATGTACTCCATACACTTGCAGAATGAGCAGCACAAGCTAGCTCTACCTAATAGTATTCTATAGTAGGTTTGTGAGGACACTTGATTCTTACATTTAATTCAGTTAACTCTGCCATGCAACTGGGAAACCAAAAACCAGTGATATATTGATTTTTCAAGTTGCATGGAACACTTGGTGTTCCTGAACCAAATGAGTGGATTTTCAATTAGAGAATGTAGAAAAATTTGTGATAAGTTTTGAAGTGGGAGGAGTGTGTGTGGAGAACATAGATGGTGGTTCTAGTCTAAGACTGAATATGTAAAAGTTCAAATTAGGAGCCCTGGCCAGGTAGGTCTGTTGGTTAGAGCATTGTCACGATGCCAAGGTGCGGGTTTTATCTCCAGTCAGGGCACATAAAAGAATCAACTAATGAATGCATAAATAAATGGAACAACAGATTGATGTCTCTCTCTCTCCCCTACTTCCTTTCTTTCTCTAAAAAAAGTCAATACATTAAAAATAGTTTTTCAATTTTTATTTTTTAAATTATATTTTATTGCCCTGGCTGGTGTAGCTCAGTGGATTGAGTGCGGGCTGCGAACCAGGCATCGCAGGTTCGATTCCCAGTCAGGGCACATGCCTAGGTTGCAGGCCATGTCTCCCAGCAACCGCACATTGATGTCTCTCTCTCTCTCTCTCTCTCTCTCTCTCTCTCTCTCCCCCCCCACCCTTCCCTCTCTAAAAATAAATAAATAAAAATAAATTTAAATTATATTTTATTGACTATGCTATTATAGTTGCCCTGGTTTTTCCTCCTTTGTTCCCCTACACCCAGTATTCCCACTCCCTCAGGCAATCCTCCCACCATTGTTCATGTCCATGGGTCATGTGTATAAATTCTTCGGCCTCTCCATTTCCTATGCTGTACTTTGAATCCCCATGGCTATTCTATAACTACCTATTTGTACTTCTTAATCCCTTCACCTTTTCTTCCATTTCCCCACACCCTCCTCCCATCTGGCAACCATCAAAATGCTTTCCTTATCCACAATTACGTCTCCATTCTTATTGTTTGCTTAGTTTGTTTTTTAGATTCAATAGTTGATAGATATGTATTTATTGCTATTTTATTGTTCATAGTTTTGATCTTCTTTTTCTAAAATGAGTCCCTTTATCATTTCATATAATAATGGTTGGTGATGATGAACTCCTTTAGCTTTTTCTTGTCTGGGAAGCTCTTACCTGCCCTTCAATTCTAAATGATAGCTTTGCTGGGAAAAGCAATCTTGACTGTAGGTTCCTGCTTTTCATGACTTTGAATATTTCTTGCCAATCCCTTCTAGCCTGCAAAGTTTCTTTTGAGAAATCACCTGATAGTCTTCTGGGAACTCCCTCGTAGGTAACTAACTTCTCTTGCTGCTTTTAAGATTCTCTCTTTATCTTTAACCTTTGGCATTTTAATTATGATGTGTCTTGGAGTGGGCCTCTTTGCATCTCTTTTGCTTGGGGCTCTCTGTACTTTCTGGACTTGCATGTCTATTTCCTTCAGCAAATTAGGGGAGTTTTCTCTCGTTATTTTTTCAAATAGATTTCTAAGTTCTTACTCTTTCTCTTTTCGTTATGGCACCTCTATTATGCGATGTTTGACCTCTTGAAGTTGTCCCAGAGGGTGCTTATATTTTCCTCATTTTTTGGATTCTTATTTCTTCTTCTTGTTCTGATCAGTTGTTGTTTTCTTCCTTATGTTCCAAATCATTAATTTGATTCTTGCTTCATCAACTCTGTTGTAATTTTTTCTTTATTTCAGTTGGTGTATCCTTTATTTTTACTGGGTCTTTTTTATGCTGCTGAAGATCTCACTGAGTTCCTTGAGCATCCTTATCACCAGTATTTTGAACTCTCCATCTGATAGATTGCTTATCTCCATTTTGTTTAGCTCTTTTTCTGGAGTTTTGATCTGTTCTTTCATTTGGGCTATGTTTCTTTGTCTCTTCATGTTGGCAGCCTCCCTGTGTTTGTTTCTGTTTATTAGGTAGAGGTGCTGCTATGACTCCCTGTCTTGGTAGCGTGGCCTAACGTAGTAGGTGTCTACAGGGTGCAGTGGCACAGCCTCCCTTATCACCCAGGCTGGGTACTTGAAGAGTACCCTTATGTGAGCTAAGTATACCCTTCTATTGTAATTGAGACTCAGTTCCTGTTGGCAGATCAATGGGAGGGATTTACCCAGGCCATTCAGCTGCAAGGATTGGCTGCAAACACTTACCACCAACCTCCACCCTCCATGGAGGATCAGCCATGTAGGGACAGGGTGGTGGTGCTACAGTGTGGTCTGTAGCTGTCCACTGGCTGTGCTGGCCCTGGGGTTTCCTAGGTGGTACAGGCCAAGATTAGCCCCAACTTGTGTTTTGCCTGGGGCCACTGTACCTGACCTGTAAAACAATCAGATGGCTGTTACTTGTGCTGGGCTGGAAGATTCCCAGACGAAGCTAAGCTGTGAATCTAGGTTGGGTGCTGCTAGTGCTGGGTCTGGGACTCACTGAAGTCAGCTGCTGTTTATTTGAGATGATATAGGAAGTTGTGCAGCATGAGCCAAAGCCAGCCATTCATATGGAAAAGCAGCTTGTGTGGGCCATGACTTGGGTGGGGTGGAGTCTCTGGGGATCTCTAAGGTGGGTCAAACACTGTTAGCCATGTTGATGGAGTCTCAGATATGGTACCAGCTTGCCAGCTTTGTGGCCCTGCAGGAGGAGGGCCCATAAAAGGGACAATGGCCTCTGTCCACCTTAATACCAGACACCTCAGCCTCTCCCAGTACACGACTGGTGCCCTTTAAGCTGCCACCCCACTGCCGGAGCTTAGAGAGAGTGAGTTTGAATAGCTGAGTCCATATGTGGGTTTGTTAAAAGGAACTGCTTGGGGCTCCAGAATTTTCTTCCACTGACTCAATCCCCACTGGTTTTTGCAGCCAGAAGTTGTGGGGACTTATCTTCCTGGCACTGGAACCCTGGGCTGGGTGACCTGGTTTGGGGCTGGGACTCTTTGCTCCTGAGATTTTGCTCCTGAGATATCACCCCCGAATTTTTATCTACCACATGTGGGTGTGGTACTAGCCCATTCTGGGTCTGCTGCCCTTCTACGAGTCTGGATGGATATTGTTTTTTTAATTCCATAGTTGTCATATTTCCATTTAACTCGAATTCTGACAGTTCTAACTGATGGTGTTCTATATGTTAATTGTAATTTTGATGTGGTTGTGTGAAGAGGCAAGCCATGTCTGCCTGTGCCCGCCATCTTGACTAGAAGTCTCCAATTTGTTTCTTTAAGATTTTATTTATTTTTAGGAAGGAAGGGAGGGAGAAAGAGAGTGAGAGAAACATCAATGTGTGGTTGCTCCATGTATCCCCCACTGGAGACCTGACCTGCAACCCAGGCATGTGCCCTGACTGGGAATTGAACCAATGACCCTTTGCTTCTCAGTCCAGTGCTCAGTCCACTGAGCCACACCAGCCAGGGCAAAGTCTCCAATTTTTTAAAAGTACAAATTGTAAGTCCTTAAAAACAGTAGTGTGTATATTGTCTTTCGAATTAGTGTTTCAGGTTTCTGCAGATAAATTCACAGAAATGCAATTTCTAGGTCATAAGGCAATTCCATTTTTAATTTTTTGAGGTATCTCCACACAGCTTTCCACAGTGGCTGCACCCATCGCATTCTCATAAACAGTTAACAAGGTTCCATTTTCTTCACATCCTTGTCAACATTTGCTGTTTTTTGATTTATTGATGATAGCTATTTTGACAGGTGTGGGATGACAGTTCATTGTAGTTGTAATTTGAATTTCCCTGATGATTAGTGACATTGAACATCTTTTCATATGTCTATTGGCCATCTATATATTCTTTTTGGAGAAATGTCTATTCTGTTCCTTTGCCTACTTTTAAATTGAATTGTTTGTTTTTTTATGTTGAGTTTTATGAGTTCTTCATAAATTTTGGATATTAATTCCTTATCAGATATATCATTGGTGAATTTGTTCTCCTATTCAGTGTATTTCTTTTCCCTTCGTTGATGTTTTCCTGTGATGTGCAAAAGCTTTTTATTTTGATGTAGTCCCATTTGTTTATTTTTTTATTTTGTTTCCCTTGCCCAAGGAGGTGTGTTAGAAAAAATATTGCTGTCAGAAATGCCTCAAGGTTTTACTGCCTATATTTTCTTCCAGGATTCTTATGATGTTAAGGCTAAATTAAATGTTATTTTAAGTCTTTAATCCATTTTAAGTTTATTTTTGTGTATGGTATACGAAAGTGGTCTCATTTCATATTTTGGATATATCTGTCCAATTTTCCTAATACCATTTATTGAATAGACTGTATTTACCCCAATATGTTTTTGCCTTCTTTAACAAATATTAATTGACTATAGGTATAGGTTTATTTATGGACTCTATTCTGTTTCATTGACCTATATGTCTGTTTTTATGCCAATACCAGGCTGTTTTTATTATTATGAACTTATAGTATAGTTTCATTTCAGTAGCAGGATTTCTCCTACTATGTTCTTCCTTCTCAAGATTGCTATGGCTCTTCAGGGTCTTTTGTGGTTTCACATAAATGTTTGGAATATTTTTTCTGTTTCAGTGAAATATGCCATTGGTATCTTGATAAGAATTGCATTGCATCTATAGATATTTGGAGTGGTATGGACATTTTAATGATGTTAGTTTTTCCTGTCCGTGAACATGGTATATCCTTCCACTTATTTGTATCTCCTTCACTTTCTTTCTTCTGTCTCTTATAATTTTCCAAGTACAGATTTTTTACATTCTTGGTAAAATTTATTCCTAGGTATTTTATTCTTTTTGAAGCAATTATGAATTGGATTGTTTTCTTAGTTTCCCTTTCTGATAGTTCATTATTGGTGTATAAAAGTGCAACTGATTTCTGGATATTAAGTTTGTATCCTGCTACTTTACTGAATTAATTTATCTGTTCTAATAGTTTTTTTAAGTGGAATCTTTAGGTACTCTACATATAGTATCTTGTCATCTGCAAATAATGACAGTTTTACTTCTTTCTTTTCAATTTGGATACCTTTTATTTCTTCTTTTTGTCTGATCATTGTGCCTGGAACTTCTAGCGCTATGTTGAATAAGAGTGGTGAAAGTGGACATCCTTGTCATGTTCCTGATCTTAAGGGAAATGCTTGTACTTTTTGCTTATTAAGTATGATATTGGCTGTGTGTTTGTAATATATGGCCTTTATCATGTCAAGATATGTTTCCTCTGTTTACATTTTGATAAGAACTTTTGTCACAAATGGGTGCTAGATTTTTTCAAATGCTTTTTCTGCATTATTTGGTTTTTATCCTTTATTTTGTTTGTGTGGTGTGTCACATTTATTGATTTGCAGATATGTACCAACCTTGAATCGCTAGAATAAATTCCTGTTGATCATGGTGTGAGAACTTTTTAATGTATTGCTGGAACCAGTTAATATTTTAAAAAAGATTTTATTTATTCATTTTTAGAGGGGAAGGGAGAAAGCAAGAGAAGGAAACATTAAGGTGTGGTTGCCTCTCATGCTGCTCCTGCTGAGGACCTGGCTCAAAACCCAAGCATGTGCCCTGACAGGGAATCGAACCAATGACCCCTTGCTCTGTAGGCCAGCCCTGATGCCACTGAGCCACACCATCCAGAGCCAGTTTGCTAATATTTTGTTGAAGATCTCAACACCTATGTTCATCAGCAATATTGGCCTACAATTTTCTCTCTTGTAGTGTCTATATATGGTTTCAGAATTAGGATAATGCTGGCCTCACAAAATGAGCTTAGGTATCTTCCCTACTCTTGAATTTTTTCGAATAGTTTGAGAATGAGAGGTGTTAGTTCTTCTCAGAATGTTTGGTAAAATTCACCTGTGAAGTCATCAAGTCCAGATCTTTTGTTTGTTGGGAGTTTGTTGGTTATTGCTTCAATTTTACTAGGTGTAATCTGTTTATTCAGATTCTCTGATTCTTCTTGATTCAGTTTCAGAAGATCATATCTTTCTAGGACTTTAACAGTTTTTCCCAGATTGTTCAATTTGTTGACATGTTTTTGTAAAATTTACTTACAGTCCTTTTTGTTTCTGTGGTATCAGTTGTTACTTCTCTTTCATTTCTGACTTTATTTATTTGGATCCTCTCTCTTTTTTTTTTTCTTAATGTGTCTGGTTAAAGGTTTGTCAGTCTTTTCACAAAACCCATTCTTGGTTTCATTGATATTTTGTGTTTTTTCCTAAAAGGCTATTTCATTTCTTTCTGTCCTGATCTTTATTATTTCCTTCCTTTTACTCACTTTAAGCTTTGTTTGCTTTTCTTTTTTAAGTTCCTTTAAATACAAAGTTAAGTTGTTTATTTGAGATTTTTCCCCCCTTGAAATAGGCCTGCAATGCTATGAATTTCTCTCTTAGGACCGCTTTCACTGTGTCCTGTAGATTTTGGGTTGTTCTGTTCTCATTTCCATTTGTTTCAAAGTATCTTTTTATTTCTTCCTTGATGTCATTGTTAACCCATTTCTTGTAAAGTAACATGTTATTTAGCCTCCATGACATTGTGTGTTTTGCATTTTTTTCTTATGGTTGATTTCTGCAACCCAGGCATGTGCCCTGACTGGAATCGAAGCAGTGACCTTCTGGTTTGCAGGCTGGCACTCAATCCACTGAGCCACACCAGCCAGGGCCCTTTATTTTTTTCTTGTCTGAGAAGCTCTTTATTTCTCTTTCAATTTTAAATTATAGCCTTGCTGGGTAAAGTAGTCTTGGTGGTAGGTCCTTGCTTTTCATCACTTTAAATATTTCATGCCAGTCCCTTCTGGCCTGAAGTGTTTCTGTTGAGAAATCAGTTGATATTCTTTTGGGAGCTCCCTTGTAGGTAACTAATCTGTCTTTCTCTTGTGGCCTTTAAGATTTTCTCTTTTTCTTTAACTTTTGCCATTTTAATTATGATTAGTCTTGGTGGGGGTCTCTTTGGATTCATTCTGTTTGGGACTCTGTGTTTTCTGGACCTGTTTATCTTTTTTCTTCACCTGGTTAGGGAAATTTTTGGTCATTATTTCTTCAGACAGGATCTCAATTCCTTGCTCTCTCTGATCCTTTTGGTAACTCTGACACAGATGCTGTTACATTTCATGTTGTCCCCCAGGTTCCTTAAATTATCCTCATTTTTAAAAATTCTGTTTTCTTTCCACTGCTCTGATTATGTGATTTCTCTTACCTTGTCTTCCAAATTGCCGATTTGATCATCTGCTTTATCCAAACTATTGTTCATTCCTTCTAGTGTATTTTTCATTTCAGATATTGTATTCTTTATTTAAAAAAATTTTTTTAAGGATTTTATTTATTTATTTTTATAGAGAGAAGGGAGGGAGAAAGAGGGAAAGAGAAAGATCAATGTGTGGTTTCCTGTCATGTGCCTCACACTGGGGACCTGGCCCACAACAACCCAGGCATGTGCCTCGACTAGTAATGGAACTGGTGACCCTTTGGTTCACAGCCCACACTCAATCCACTGAGCTACACCAGCCAGGGTAGTATTCTTTATTTCTGACTGGTCCTTTTTTATGGTTACTTTTCTTTAATCTTCATTTCTTTTTTTTTATTGTTGTTCTAGTACTGTTGTCCCAATTTCCCCCCATTACTCTCCCCTGTGTGGCCTACCTCCTGCTCCCACAGTCAGTCCCTACCCTGTTGTCCACATCCATGGGCCATTTATGCTTGTTCTTTAACTAGGCCCTTTCTGTTCTTTCTTCTCTGTTTCCCTTCTCCTCTCCCCTCTGGTCCCTGTCAGTTTGTTCCTTGTTTCCTTGCCTCTGGTTCTATTTTGCTTATGTGTTTTATTTATTAGGTTCTTGTTATAGATGAGATCATATGGTATTTGTCTTTTGTCACCTGGCTTATTCAACTTAGCATAATACTCTCTAGTTCCATCCATGTTGTTGTGAAAGGTAGGAGTTCCTTCTTTCTTTCTGCTGCATAGTATTCCATTGTGTAAATTTATCACAGTTTTTTGATCCACTCGTTTACTGATGGGCACTTAGGTTGCTTCCAGCACTTGGCTATTGTAAATAATGCTGCTATGAACATAGGGGTACATAGTTTCTTTTGAACTGGTGTTTAAGGATTTGTAGAGTATAGTCCCAGCAGTGGAATTGCTGGGTCAAAAGGCAGTTCCATTTTTAGTTTTCTGAGGAAATTCGATAGTGTTTTTCACTGTGGCTGCACCAGTCTGCATTTCTGCCAACAGTGCACTAGCGTTCCCTTTTCTTGCCAGCACTTGTGGTTTGTTGATTTGCTTATGATGGCCATTCTGACCAGTGTGAGGTAGTATCTCACTGTGGTTTTAATTTGCATCTTTCTTTTTTTTAAATATATTTTATTGATTATGCTTTTACAGTTGTCTCATTTCCCCCCATTTATTCCCCTCCACCCTGTAATTTGCATCTTTCTGATGGCTAGTGATGTTGAACATCCAGTATTAATAAGGGTGTAAATAGATTAAGACTATCATAAGAAAGCAGAAATGAATATGAGATGACTAACTGAAAGAAAAATGATTTTGAGAGGGTAGAGGGAAGAGCAATAGTAAGAGTAGGGAACTGGGGCAAGGTGAAGAAAGAAAGAAAGTAAGATTTATATCATAAATAAGGGGATGAAGAAGGTGGACTGGAGCAAGAGAAGTGAAGAATATAGTGGCAGGTTTAAACAGAAATTTAAAAAAATATATAGTGAGAGATAGAAATAAAAAGAAAAAATAAGTAAATAAATTAAAAAAATAGGAACCATAGTGGAGAAAAAGATCGACCTCAGCACTACTGACGACAAATGAGCCAAGATTACCGTAAGTGGGATGGGAATGAGAGGGAAAAGGAAAGAGGGAAAAGCTTGAGAGATGTGCAGAGGAAAGGGAGGTGAGGCGGCAGAGGAAGAAGGCGCACCGAGAGTGTGGGATGCAAACCAGGCTCAGACAGGGAAAACAAGATGTGAGACAAAGAAATAGAAAGGGCAAGAGGAAGGCAGAATGGAGTAGGAGAGGGGAATGGTACAATTTGAGATTTGAAATACCAAAATAGTGCAGATATAGAGATAAAATGGAAGTAATGCCACAACAACCGTGCTAGCCACAACCAACAAGCAAAGAATGATAAAGGTGGAGAGAGAACAAGGTATTTTAAAACCAGAAAAAAGAATGTGAGATGACCAATGGCAAGAAAAATGGTTTTGAGAGACTAGAGGGGGCAGAAATAGTAAGAGTGCAGAATGGAAAAAAGTTATAAGAAGAGAGAAAACAAAACTTAAAATGAAAATAAAAAGAGGAAATAAGGAGGTAAAATTGGGTAAGAGGAAGGAAGAGCAAAATATGAGATTTGAAATAAACTATAATATAAAATCCAGTGACTTGATGTGCACAAGCTTGAAAGACAGGAAATGAATGTTAAAAAGCTATGCAGGAGAGAAAAATACCACCAGTCATGAAGAAGACTGCAGTGGAATTTGTTTTGGTAGCATCTAGTATTCATCACTGTTTTTTTTTCTGGACCCGCCTTTGGTGATGTCAGATGGTGTCCCAGTCTGGCCTTATGCAGCCTGTTGGAGACTACCAGGGATCCACATTCTATGGCTTACTCCTTCAATTGTTAATCTAGTCACTCTGCACTCAGCAGTTGGGTTTAAGCACCACAGGGCGGGGCAGAGTAATTCCTGTGGGTGAGGCTTGTGCTTTCACTTAGGCTGATGCCACTTGGAGGGGAGTAGTCTGCCTGTGCAAGATGGCTCCTGCAGTATTGGTCGATGACTCAGCACCAGGATCTTGGCAGCTACTCTCTCAGTTTTTTCCCCAAAGCCACTGTCCCCAGTCTCTCCTCAAGTGTCTCTAGTCCACTCTGTCCCCCTTTGCTGGAACCCAGGATAAGTGGTTGCAAATGAAATTTTATGCGTTGGCCTTTTAACAGGCTCTCTGTGACGCCAGCCACCTATCCCTGATAGAGAGAACCCCTGCTGCTTTTTACAACTGGATGTTGTCTGGCTTCTTTTCAGGCTCTGGTGCTGTAGGCTGGGGAGCCTAGCTTGGGATTTAGACCTCACACTTCTCAGGGGGAAGCCCCTGGCTGCTGAAATATTCCTTTGGCACTTCAGCCGCTGCCGGTGGGAGTCCAACCAACACTCTCACGTCTCCTCTGCACTCTGTACAAGTCACATGGCGGTGAAGCTGTTTCTTCTGTCTGTCCATGGTTATAAGGTTTTTCTCCCACTATTGTTCACCTGTTTATTCTGGATGATTTCTTTGCAATTTAGTTGTAATTCCAGATTGGTCCTGGGAGGAGGTTAGTGTAGCTTCTACTTACTTCTTTACCATTGTGGATCTTCTAAATAAAATTCTTGAAAAGCAGCATCAGGAAGAAGTCCAACTGCTGGGTGCAGAGCTGGAATCCCCACTGCTACATCCTTAGCACCATGTCTTGGGAAGCTCAGAGCCATTGTTATGGTTTCTGTGTCCTTTTTCATGGTGTTGAGAATTTATAACTATTACTTGGAACTCTGGATCTGATAAATTCATTTTATTTGGCTCTTTTTTTACATATTTCACCTGTCCTCTTACTTGGGACCTGTTTCTTTGACTCCCCATTTGGCTGCCTCATTATGTTTGATTCTATGTATTAAAGGGTCTGCTTATGTATTTAAGACCTATGTATTAAATAGGTCTGCTATGACTTAAAGTTTTCATAAGGTGGCCTTATGTAGTTGGTATCCTACGAGGTCCAGTGGTGCAGTCTCCCTGATCACCTGAACTGGATGTTCCAGGAATGTCCCGTATGTGGGTTATGTGGACCTTGTTGTAATTGAGTCTTGATTGCTATTGGCCCATTTATGTGTGGGATAGGCCCTCACGCTGGCTAAGTATGAGGCTAAACACTGACAGCAGTGTGAGTGCTGCTGTGCAGGTGCTGACCACATGAAGTGGAACTTACTTTTAGGGTTTGGTGCCTGCGGAGATCCTCCTTTGGATGTGCTGCTTGTGAAGCTTAGGATCCTGCTCTGATGTTGTCAGAAGCTGACTGCAGGGTGTGTTGGTTTCTGGGACTCTTGGGCAGGACTCTGGTGAAGGTGAGTGTAAGATGCTGCCTGTGACTGGCTCTTGGCAAACTGGAGCAGTCTCGATTTGGCTTCTCGTATAAATCCTTGGTTATGAGACTTCTCTTAGCTAGTCTTCAGTTGGTTATTAAGGATGAAAGGTCTATCAGTTAGTTGTGATTCCAGTTTGTTCCTGGGATGAGGTGAGTGTAGCTTTCACCTACTCCATAGCCATCTTAGATCTCTGTGAAATTGTTGAACCTGGCAGGTGTAAGAGAAGTAGAAAGAAACATTCTTGGTTCAAAACAATCAAAATAAGTCACTGTCCAAGAAAAGCTACAGCAGGGGAATCTGGCAGTTAGGAATATTGTAAGTAGAGAAGAATGCTAATAGCCCAGTGTCTCCATCATCTTCATTCTTCAGATTCTCAGTGCGTAACTCTGCTTTTCACCCTCTTCTCTTGTGTTCTTCTTCAGCTTCCCTCACTGCTGGTAGCTCTCGCACTGCTTTCTTAAAAAGGAGAACAGAGACCTGGGCAGCTCACAATTCAAGGTCATAATCCTAAAATGTATTTTTTGGTTAATTTAACTAAATGAAAGCAACTTTTAAAAGTTATTTCCTTAAACTTTGAAATGTAATATATTTTGGCCAGGTGACTTGAAATGGGAAACAGATAAAGATGACTTACTGGTTAGTGAAACACCAGCATAAAACAGACAGCTTACTTCCCTACCCCCACCCCCTGCACTTCCCCTGGGCCAGCTGTTAATGTTTAACCTTCATTTACTACTTCAAGAGTCGTATTTACACTTTTCCAGCAACACTTTATCCATATGTTCATTGGCCTTATACATTATATATGGCTCTTTTAGGCCAACTTCCTAATCTTCTCATTAAGAAAATGTCACACTCACCACAAATAACCCCATAGAAGATGTCAGATGGTATCACCACTAAAATAACCCCATGGAAGATGTCATCTGATATCACTTATAGGCTTCCTTTCATTCTGCCAGTAATAGTCTGTGCCAGGCTTTTCTTCCCACTCAGACAGCTAGGATGTTTCCTTTTCTTTACTCAACTGACAGAAAAAAACCTTCTAAAAATACTTCAGGATTCACTTGATATCAGATAATAAATTCAACTTCCTGAAGAGGATCATCTAAAACAAGTAATCATTATTTCTTTTATAAATTTCATACTGGAATGTTACTGTTTTAAGACCATGCAGGGAATAGGGCAAGAAATAACAGAATGGACTTTACCTTTTGTTTGATAAGTTATTTATTCCTAGTTCTTCTTTATGTTTCAGAGATTGAAAGAATTGACAAGTGAGGCTTAGGAAGTGTTTCTATGAGCCTGTTGATCTCATTATTTTGACTACTTAAGGTATATATATATATTATGGGCAATGTCAATGAATTTTCAAATTACTCTGGCTAGGTTTGGTTATTCATAGTGGTTAATTCAGTGAAGTTGGAGTTAAGATACTTGTATCAAAAACTTAAAATGTACTGATTATCTAATTGATCTATATCCATTCAGTATCAACAAGTTCAAGGTTTTCATCTATAAAATAGATGTAAGCATATTTATCTTTTCTAAGGAATATTTAACATTTTGGTCTAAGAGATGCCAGATAAGTTATATCACAAAATAAATTTAACACATTATAACCAATTATTAGATCACTTCTCTCTTTAAAATTGCTTAGTGATTTATAAATAATGTGTGACCTGAGTAAATGTGCCTCATTCCTCTCTGATTTGTTCTTGGCTCAAAGAGATACTAACTTTTACCAGAATCTACTACTTTTTCCAAAGTAGATCCAATTGACAAAAAAAAAACGTTCAGCTAAAACTTCATTTCATCAGAAATAATTTCCTCTATGTACAGAATTAGGTTGTCTCGTCTAGGGCAGGTCTATGTAGCCATGTGGTGCTGATTCTCCATTTTACACTCCTTCGTTTTTAAGTATGTAGAGTCATCCTTATGCATGCCCATTTTTGGAATCAGTGTGAATGAAATTCTGCCTGAAAATCCATGTATCTAAAATGAAAGTTATAGTGATTTTCTATATAACTAGGGAACTACTTCTGCTTCAGACTATAAATCATTATGCCAACTTTGATGGTTGTGAGATATTGACAGCTCCTGTTAAACTAAATTACACTTTTCACATTTAGGTTTATTACTCTTAATTCTGACATCTTTTTTGCCTGCATCACTAATTTTGGTGCTTAATCACTGACTTGCATTTTAACATTTTCTTATGCTTTTCTCTTTTTGAGAATGCAATGCTCACGATGGCAAGTTCTATGTATTATAAGACATTTTAGTGCCTCACAGCTCCTGAGTATAGTTTTGGTGTGTGGTATACACTCAGTGAAGTATTCTTTAAATAAATGTGAAATGTTTTTATTAAGTATTGTGCAAGGTATTTTTCTAGAAATACAAATAATTAAAAATATTATCTCTGTCCCTGTGATATATGCAATCATAGTAACATTCACATTATTTATTAGAGCCACAATCCTCTATGTGTAATTCTCAAATCCAAAAACCCCAGAAAACATACTTTATTTTTTTTTTGGTAATATATTTGGCAGTAAAATTTAACCAGAGATTAACTCATTTGGCAGAAAAAACTGGCTGGAACTGATATGAAGCTACTTATACTTTTCATTTATTCCACTTAAGAATATTCATATGTTTCACTTCAGAAATATTAATGCTTTAAATTATGGTGGTGTTATATTTTACATGATATATGTGCTATATTACCTTTTGAAATCTAAAAAATTCTGACTTCCAAAATGCATTTGACCTCAAGAGTTTTGGAGATTGTGGATCTGTGTAACATACAAAAAGTTAAATAACAACTAATGTAATAACAACTAATGTAATAATATCAGAATTTCAAACCAGTTCTTGGAAATCACTTGAAGGATCATGGTGTCTGTGTTGGGTGTCCCTGAAAATGGGCAGGTACCCAGTCTTGGATCCCAGGGGCCAGCGGCAGATGACGTGGGAGTGTTTTTCTGACATGTCCAGGCATAATAAGAGCCAGAACATCTAGACAAACCAAGTCCTTTAGAGAGCACTCAGGATCAAAACCAGGGAAACTAAGTTCCGTCATCAGAGGATAAGAGATGGCCTGAAAAAAGAAGTCAGAGAGACACTAGAATAGAAGGAAGAATTAAGGGTGAGGCGAGAGCCCTAGACAGTCACAACCAAGGATGGTAGATCTGTAACCCTATGCTGTATAAGTCGATGGTTTTGACGTGAAGTGTAGAGTTGGAATGGGCTGGTCAGACAACTGTTGCTTGGATATGAAAGGGGGACTTTAAATATCATTTACCTCTGCACACTTCCCCATTCGCAAATGAGTAATCTGAAGTTAAACAATTATTTTCAAACATCTAGTTAGTAGTTGAGCCACAATACAAATCCAAGCTTCATATTGCCTATCTAGTGCTATTTCTACTACCATAGGGAGACAGTGTTTCAGTCCAGAGTGGTCATGGATGACTTTTCAGAATAGATGAGATCTGAACTGGATTATAGTAGTTTGCCAAAAGTCTGTATTTGCTAGGACAAAATAATTGCCTTTGACACTTACTGGATTTCATTGTTTAAGTATTACAAAGGCATAGGTCATATGGACTTAGATTTTCCCAGGACTCTTTCTCTTTGGAGTGAGATCTCTGAATATATCTGGACTATTGATTTAGATATTTTGGTAAAATGAAAGTAAAAAAGAAATTAATATCAACAATATATTAAAAACAATTATTTAACATTCATTGTTTGTATGCAAAGCATTGATAAGATGTGTTCTCTGACTTCAGGTTGTTTAGGATTTAGTAAGAGTTTACTTTAAATAGTTAAATAAGTAAGTAAACATAATAATGATACCAACATCTGAATCATAACAGTGCTGGAAGCAGAAGAGGAAAAGGAAGAAGTTGAAAACTTACTTGAAAAAATAATGAAAGAAAACTTCAGTAATTTGGTGAAGGAAATACACATGCAAGTCCAGGAAGCACAGAGAGTCCCAACCAAGTTGGACCCAAAGAGGATCACACCAAGATATCATAATTAAAATGCCAAAGATTAAAGATAAAGAGAGAATCTTAAAAGCAGCAAGAGAAAAGTCAAGAGTTACCTACAAGGGAGTTTCCATAAGACTGTCAGCTGATTTCTCAAAAGAAACTTTGCAGGCAAGAAGGGACTGGCAAGAAGTATTCAAAGTCATGAAAAGCAGGGACCTACAACCTAGATTACTCTATCCAGCAAAGCTATCATTTAGAATCAAAGGGCAGATAAAGAGCTTCCCAAATAAGGTAAAGCTAAAGGAGTTCATCATCAGCAAGCCATCGTCACACAAAATATTATAGGGACTTATTTAAGAAAAAGAAGATAAAATCTATAATATTAAAAGGGCAACAGATTCATAGCTATCAACAACTGAATCTAAAAAAAACAAAGTAAGCAAACAACCAAAACAGGAACAGAATCGGAGATATGGAGATCATTTGGAGGATTATCAACTGGGAGGGGGAAAGAGGAGAATGGGAGAAAAGGTGCAGGGATTAAGAAGCATAAATGGTAGGTACAAAATAGACAAGGGGATGTTAAGTATAGTATAGGAAATGGAGAAGCCAAAGAACTTATATGCACCACACATGGACGTGAACTAAGGGGGGAGGGATTGCTAGAGGTAAGTGGGGGGTACCAGGCGGAGGGCAGGACACAAAGGGAAACTTGAGAAAACTGTAATAGCATAATCAATAAAATATATTTAAAAATATAATAAGCTCTATGGAGCTTAGATATGTTTAGCTGGAATAAATCAGCCTCTAAAAGTGTGGTACAACTGGCTATTCAACTTTTTGTTGGGACTGCTTAAAATTGCTTAGCATTTCATGATGTAAATATTTTGATACTGTGCACTCCTTGACTAATATGAAAGCATTTATCATCTTTGAAGAAAGCTTGTAACCCTCACAAATCAACTTAGAGTATGAAGTCTCTAATTAAATATGGTCAGGGATAACACAACGATATCCCCAAATCCCCTCTTCCGAGTCCCAAGCATGTCCGAGAAGTATCATATTCATTTTACTTTATGTTGTACTAACTAATGGTAAAAATATTTGGTTGGAACTGCATAGCATTGTGATTGACTGGTGAACATTTCGATAAAGGAGATCTAAACAAAGATAACATTTTTCAAAATAAGGGCATTGCTGGTACTTGACTACCTGTTCTGTAAGACATTTATTCAGTTTTGTCAGTTAATTTAGATTAGAACATTTGAAATTCCAAGCTTTGTGACTATCTTTATAGAACAAACCATTTTGTGTAAATTTCTTGTAGGTGTTTTTCTAAACAATTTTTTTCTACTTTTGACTGGGATTCACATACTGAAATAAATTTTATACGTGACCCAGTACACATATACATACGTAGGTAACTGAAACAATACTTTAATGAAACAATACCTACTTTATTATGTGTGCTGCACGATAAGTTTTTATTGTGTTCTATTTTATTCTTTTGACACAGAAAGCCGCTAACAATTGATTCATAACTCTCTGAAAGATCATAACTTGCAATTTGAAAAGCTTGAGCTAAAAACATTTTTAAGGGCAGTTATTGTGTTCTAGTTAACGTTTATTCCACTGTGCCTAGGTCTATGCTCAGCACAGAGATGGTATTTAAATAATGTTTATTGAATGCTTTGTTCTTGATCTAGTTGCAGAGATGTTACTGTATTTGTGAAGTTTATAAACTTCACAGCTTATGTTATTGGCGAAAGAGGTTAGAAAATTATAATGAGGATGAAGATAAAACATACGAGAAGAGACAGAAGTCACCATGCACTTGAGTAAACCCACAGTGACAATATGTTGATTCTCTAAGACGTTATGGAATTGAGTACTGACTTGCATTTTTTTCAGATGCCAGTATTTAAAACTCAGTATTCATTCCACTAGTAATTTTATGTTGAAACTATCACCTCACAACCATATGTGACTTTCTCCTAACTGCTTTTGTGTGTGTGTGTGTGAAGCCTAGCTTTGATTAATGGTCATTTTTCTAAAAAAAAAAAACAAGACCTACACCTTGTAAATTTTGTTTACTTTACTTTATTACCATTCTTCAAACAATATTCTGAGCCAAATACTACTTGAGTATAAATCACTTTTTTTCTTCTGATAGTATAAAGGTTATTTTTTTCCTGTAGTGATGTTTGCTTAATTTTAATCCTCAGGATGGTCATTATTAATTTAAACTTTTTTATTTGTGATCATTAATAACTTTTGAGTGTTTTTTTAAAACAAATATTTTGGTACCTTATATATTCAATTCAAATAAAATTTTATTATAACAAAAATTATTAGAACAGAAATTTTGGAAGATTTGTTGGCATTTTCCAGCTGTTAAGTTTTTTCTTTGTAGCAATAATTTGTATAACAGAGTTTCTGTTTAGCAAAAGAGTTAGGTTAGTTTAACAATTTTCTGGGTTTTGATTAACCCAAATGTATAAAATATACATAATTTATTTCAGATATAACAGGATTAAGTTATATCAACAAATCAGGTAATTTCATATTATAATTTAGTACTAAATAATATATTAGTGTATAATTATTTTAAAAAATAATGTTTTCTTCTCAGCCAGATAACTAAATTCCTCAGTGGACTCTTCCTCCTTTTGTTTTTGTTTCCAGTTTTTCCTTTCTTTCTATTTTTTTTGTATCATACAAATACTTCTGTGCTTTATACAGTGTAGAAACTTATTGAATGCTTATTGATTAATTTTAAGCTAAGTTATTGCCTAAAACATTTAGGATCATTAAGGCTCTCTGACATTAATATTAGCTAGTGGATAATGAATTGGGGTTAGAAGTCAGAAAACTAAGTCCTTATTCTATTATTTAATAGGTCAGTGACTTTAATCTTTATGTTCTTTTATTTTTCATCTGTACTTACATATTGTTAATAATTCCTGCCTTTTGTCTGTTTCATGGCATAGTGTGAGGATCATAGGAGATAATTAAAATAATTTTTCTCTAAAAATTTAAAGAGCACATTACATGTATACATGATTAGTATGGCTTTTCATGCTTGGTTGTGATTAAATAAGATGATATATGTAAAATGACTACCACAGGGCTTAACATAGGATAAACACTTAGTAATGGTTGCTGCTTTAACTTGTATGTGTACATATAAATTTCAGTTATTTTATATTTTACGTTTAATAAAGTCTAATAATATTAATGTTTTTGTAAATCTATTTTTCATGTTTCTCATTTTCTATGGTTCTCTTAACTGGAATCTGCACCCTTTCCAAAATCTGGTCTTTTTTTTTAACCATTTGACATTTTTATGTTTTTATGTATAAATTAGTTAAAATTTATAATTTGATAATTGAAAATAAAAATTTCAAAGCAAATAATTTGATATTCCATGGGATTGAATATTTTGAATTCCATATTTTGAATTATGTCAACTAGAATTCAATATGTAATCATGTAATAATAGGGTATTTGGTTATTTGACTAATAGTTGCCTTGAACAATATGATTTTGATTAATTCTATTATGTCCTATCTCAGATAAATAACCTTCATACTTAATTATTTTATAAGCAACAGATATTTTATCCAAAAGAAGAAATTTACCATTTGGTGATAAAATAGTACAAAGGGAATTTAAAGTTAACAATTTAGAACCCATACAGATAATTACTGTATTTTTCAGACCATTAGACACACCTAGGTTTTAGAGGAGGAAAATAGGAAAAAATTTTGAAGCAAAAAATGTGGTAAAATATTTAATAACATAAATAACATAATATTTCACCAATGTAAATGTAAACAGAACTCAACAGCAGCATTACAACCATTATCCCTCCCAAATTGGGGGTGGGTGGGTGGGTGGGGGGTGCGTCTTATAGTCCAAAAATATGTATGGTTTACTTAATTATAATATTGCTATAGCTTTCTTCATATTTTTATTCAAATTATTGTTTTATTTTTTCCCCTATCATAAAAGTAATCCCATTGTAGAGACTGCAGTCTTCTTTCTTTAAACATTCAGGCTTTTGCAATTCAAAATTATATAAACAGGAGTTATTTAAATAGTTTAACTGTTCCTAAAGCGAGGAAAAAGCATGATCATGTGTGTATATATGTATGTATGTGTGATTTAATTAAAGATTTTTTTTCTTTTCCTTTCAGGAACCTTCCCAAAATGTTAGATGAGGAGTAGAAAAACATTTTCAACTTTTGTTTCACTTAGTGAACCAGTCAGGGACTGTTTGTGCAAAATAATCCAACATCAGCTTAAGTTTTTTTGGCTGTGTTTTCTCAAGAGCAAGAAAAGATTTTACTTCCAATTTCTGCACATTATTTTTTTATTGGTTGGTTGTATTTCCCATTCAGCACCAATTTACTTTCATTTTCTTGGGCATTAATCTGCTCATTTTGGAAGAATAAGTAATTAAAATAGTTTTGAAAATAGTTTTTTTTTTTGGTGGCCGTTGTGATCTTTTGTTTGAGTATCTACAAAAGCAATAAAAGTACTTGTCCAAACCCTCAAGATGCAGATGGTGTCATGAATGTTTTGAAGACAGGAAACCATACAGTACTATTTTAGGTACTTCTATTTACTTTTAAGTCAAATAAATTTTTTCCCTCCTCTTTAAAGTACCTGACTGGCAAGAGAATTTTTATGGAATCCATTTAAAGAATTTTTATGGCATCCATTTACAGAAAAAAATCCAATTTTCTAGTAGATTGAGGTTTGAATACCACAGCTCTTGGGGACATAGAGATCTAGGGCATAGTTTGGAGTTAGCTTATGTTTTCAATTGCTTATTTGCTGACTTCTTAAAAATGTGTTAATTTTTAATCTGTCTCTCTATTTCCTTACATATAATTACATCATCTCCTTAACCAAGAGAGTTGCTGTGTGGTCCTCAGCTCTGTATCATTAATGAAGATCTTTGTGTGTTAGGTTTCCTTGGAGGTTAGTACTTGACTCTTGGTTTGCTTGGATTCATTATCAGGATTTTCCTGACTGTACTATCAGTGCTTTATTTATTTTTTATTTTTTCATGTGATGATACCTTTCCTAAAACTTTTATATTGTATTTTTGCACCTCTATGTTCTACTTACTTTAATGATAGAGGTTTTAGTAAAAACTGGCCAAATAAACAAGTGAAGCAAAACAAAAATCACCTTGTCCTGCTTCTGGAAAATCTTGACTGCCCATATTTACTGTCCTCTTTATTTCACATCTCAATTATTACTACTTTTAAAAATTAGTTGGAGTCCTTTTAATCCCACTGGATCATGCTGTCTTTATTCTTAATATTTCTTAAATCTGCCCCTGTCATATCAGTATCAGTATGGTTTCCAGAGTCTAAGGAACTGATCCATCTAAAACATGAACAGATCACTGCTCCTTAAAAACTATTTAATAACTCCTCATCATGTACAAAAGAAAATTAATATTAGCATTAAATACAATGATCTATCCCCCCTTCCTCCCTCTTTGTCACTTATTTTGGCAATATGAGCCTATATGTGATTCATAGAATTTACTATGCTGTTTTCTGTGCTGTGGTTTTTGTATTTCCTTGCCTAAAACTTTTTCTCCTTTTCACCCCTTGCTTGCCTGGCTAGGAAGAAAGACTTTCATGTTTCAAAACTTCGGTTGGATATTATTATTTCCAGGAAATCTTACTGGATGGTCATGTGACTCTGTCTCCTTTGGATTTTTCCATTGCAATCCTTAACTCTATTATATAAGCACTTACCTATTTATTGCTATCATTCATTAGAGAATGAACTTCTTGAGGGCAGGGGACAAACTGTAGTTGGCTCTGTGACTGAAACTGTTGGAAAAGAATATCTGCTGATCTGAACCTTCTTAACTCTGCGTGAAAAGTAAATCGCATGTGCTGTGCAAGGTGTTGATGAAAGACAAGACTATGCCAAACACAAAAGAACATCTAGGTTTCTGATACCTTCATTGAAAGAAGGTAACTGATCCAATATCCCAAACTTCTAACTTTTTCCTATTCTGAATCTATTCATGATGAGAGAGTGAGCCACGGCATTACACCCTGGAAATTCTGGATCAAGAGAATTGTCTGTTGCTTTGTGAAACTGTTTCTGACTTGGACAGTTTTTGGTATGAGATCATTTTAGACATGCTATACTCTATGTGGCTTGTGTATTTCCCAGTGATGCTGACAACAGAAAGAAAAATACAGCTAACTTGCTTCTAGCTCCAAAACAACCTCAGTCCATAGTCATTCTCCAAAAGCATTTGGTAGGAGATATAGTGGAACACTATGCCTTTCCACATTTTTAGAAGGATGGCAATAGGGAAAAAGTTGCTTTCATTAGCCAGTTTTCTACATTTCTATAGTTCATGAACTTTAATCTCTCAAAGAATTTTTAAAAGACAACAGAATTTTAAACATATCCAAGAAAGCATTTTAATGCTAATCTCTACTTTCCTCCATTCATAGAACTTGACTCATTACCCATATATTTCTGGGAGAAAGAATTTTCCCCAAAATCATGGGAAGTAAGCATTTTAAAACTAATGAAGCTCATATTAATTTTGAAGAGTACATACACACACTTGTTGGTTTATTTATCATAAGAAGAATAATTGTAAGAAATGCTCAGTAGTTTGTGAGTTAAAACAATTCTCCACTGCATTTTTGCTAAATTGTCCAATTAATACTATTTTAACTACTTAATTAGGAGCATATGAAATCATTTTATCACTTTATTATAAAAGATAGAAAATGAGCATTTGAACTGTGGCTAGTAAGACTGAGGAACTGAATTTATAATTTTATTTCATTTAAATTTAAATAGCCACATGTGGTTAGTGGCTTCCATGTTGGACTGTGATGATCTAGGATATACAGTATCATCAGTCAGTTAAAAAAAAGCATTTGAATATAAGGAAAGAATTATCCATAGTCAACTGACTTATAATATATAATGCTGATATATTATCCTATTAGGAAGATGCAAATTTTTTTAATAAAAAATATCATCATGGCTTGAAAACTCAATGCATTTGATATAAGAAAACTAGGTATCTTAAAAGGATACAGTTAATGTTCTCAAGGGATCTATAATTTAGGTACAGAAAAGACAATGAATGGTGCTAGCTCTGAATTAAGAATTTTAGTACAGACTAACTGGCACCTTTTGTAAAATTCTTTCATTATATTTGCTGAGACTAAGACCTGGTCAACATTTTTGGAAAACAGCTAGAAATTTTACATACTTTTCACCATCTAAGAATTTCACTATTATAAGGATAACAAAATCAAACTCTTTGGTTAAGTTTAAGTGTGTACATTGGGGCTAAGAGTAGAGGGGGTTAGCAAAAGGAGAAAGTTAAAAGGCAAGAGCAAAGGAAGGAGTGAGTAAATCAACTGAGTTGACTTAGTTGAAATGATCTAGAATATGTGTACAGATTTTTAAAGAGTCTGCATTCTAATCCCCAATTACTTCAGAGCTCTTGGAAGACAGATATTAGGAAAGTGAGAAGACAAGAAAAAATTGCCTGGAAGATATTGTTGCTGAGTGGGAGAAGATGAGAGTAATGGACAGCTTAGGCAGTCTAGAGTAAGTCAGAAGTGTGGTCTCACCCTGCCTAGTACTTCTGTCTACAGATTGGAATTAAAATAATCTTTCATTGTCATCCATTCTTTACTTTAACTGGTTATTATTCCACTTTGTAGATTACTTTTTTCAACTGAGTTATATGATATGTTTGCTATGTAACAATTTAATGTTTCTTAGTTGGTGGATAAAGAAATTTTGCTGTGTGAAAAGCCATTATCGCTCTTATCTGTAGTACTCTCATCCAAGAGGAGTCAAATAAGGAAACCAATAATAGTGTATTTTCCACCACCCATGGAGGTGAGCACTCCACCAATCTGAAACTAAGTTAGCCATTAAAAACTATAGGAATGCATTGCAAAGTAAATAAAAACCAATTTGTCTTTTCCCCCTTAATTAAAATAAAACTCATTTAAGATTTGATTAACTTTCCTTTTGAGTCATATTAAAGTTTTGGTGATGTACTTTTACCTCTGAGCAGGCAGTTTTATTTAGATTTTCAAGTGGAAAGGCCAAATAAAATGTCTCAAGACATTCTTGGCACAGTTAGAAGGAAGAAATGCCAAAAAATTTCGTGAGAAAAAGAAACCGGTTTTCTCAAGATGTCTAGTCCAACTAGGGAAATTCAAGAAAAAGGAGATTTTTAATTCCTAGCATTATCTTTAGTTTTTGGAAGAGAAACCAAAGACCAGAAGTTAAGTAACATAAAGCAGAATGGTAAAGGGTGTTGCCACCTACTCCTCTGCTTGATAGAGAGGAAACATAAGTGTGCGCGGGTACGTGTGCGTGCATGCAGCAACACAGGTATACAGCGTGCGCCCTCAGGGGCTCAAGGTCAGTCAAAACACTGAGTGCTGAAGTGGATTCGGGTCCAATGTCCAATTTGTTCCCAATTTTAAAAATAGTTTAACAAAAGAAAGTACTCCAAAACATAATCTCCTTTTAACTCATCAGCATCTTTCTTATTTACTTTTTCTTCAAACCACAGTAAGGATTTTATTAAGTGGCAATACAAAGACAAAAAAAAAAACATCTGCAAATATTTTGAGTCAATATTTGATTTTTTTAAGATTTGGCATTCTTTGTATTTGTTACATATTAACCCACTTTTCTCTCTCATACGCGAACTTTCACTTATGTGTCACTTTGGTTTCTTTCACTTTTCTATTCTATCACTAATGTTACATCGGAACTTTATACAAAAGTAGTAATATGTAAAATAAAATTTGACTTTCTGTAAGTTTTGTTTTTCCATAAAATCAATTATTTATTCTTTCATTTCCATTTCCTTTTTTCTTCCTTCTGCCTCTCCCCACCTTTTACTCCATTTCCACAGAAGGAAGCAAACATTTATTATGTGCCTACTATTTGACTAGCTCTTTGCTTTTCTCATTTACAGATAAGAAAATGGCAGCTTAGAGAAGTTATGTAACTTGACTAAGGTCATACAGATAATTAGTGGATGAGATGTTTTATATGTGGATCTGACTCTGACTTCTCTCTTCAGTGTGCCTTGCTTTATCCCTATGTAGGCATTCTTCAACTCCATCCATGCTTCCCACTCTTCCCTTCTCTTCCCTCTTCTTTGGCAGCAATTATTCTTTATGAGTTTTCCTTCCTCCATATTCTTTCTCATCTTTCTCTCACTACTTCTCAAACTCTTCCTTTTTTTTCTAAGTTGTAGTTTTATTTTTCTTTTAGTGAGAAAGCAAAATAGCATCAAAGATGATTGAATTTTTGTATTAAATGTCTTAAAATTGTTTATATCTCTTAGACACAAGAGAGATGCAAATTAAAACCACAGTGAGATACCACTTCACTCTGGTCAGAATGGCCATCATAAACAAGTCAACAAACCACAAGTGCTGGCAAGGATATGGAGAAAAGGGAACCCTAGTGCACTGTTGGTGGGAATGCAGACTGATGCCGCCACTGTGGAAGACAGTATGGAATTTCATCAGAAAACTAAAAATGGAACTGCCTTTTGACCCAGCAATTCCACTGCTTGGATTATACCCTAAGAACCCTGAAACACCAATTCAAAAGAACCTATGCACCCCAATGTTCATAGCAGCACTATTTATAATAGCCAAGTGCTGGAAGCAGCCTAGGTGCCCATCAGTAAATGAGTGGATCAAAAAACTGTGGCACATTTACATAATGGAATACTATGCAGCAGAAAGAAAGAAGGAACTCTTACCCTCTGTGACAGCATGGATAGATCTTGAGAGCATTATGCTAAGTGAAATAGGCCAGGTGGTGAAAGACAAATACCATATGATCTCACCTATAAGTGTGACCTAATCAACAAAACAAACAAGCAAGTAAAATATTAGCAGAGACATGGGAATAAAGAACAAACTGACAGTAGCCAGAGGGGAGGGAGAGGGGATAACAGGGAAAAAGGGGAAGGGTTGTTAAGGAACATGTATAAAAGACACTGACAAAGCCAAAGGGGGGTAGAATTGAGGGTGGGAGGTAGGGATTGGTGGGGTGGGAGGAGTTGTGGGGGGGGTGGGAAATGGAGACAACTATACTTGAAAAACAATTTTTAAAAATTCTAAATTTATTCCAAACAAGTCACCAAATATGTATGCAAAATGTATATGTAAGGAAGAAAATTCAAGCATTATTTGTAATTTTGAAAATTTAGAATAACTTCAGTGCCTAACAGTAGCATTAAACATAGGTTAAATAAATCCTAGGAGATATATAATGGGCCATTACAGAGTTAAGATAATGAATACTAAATCACATAGAAAAAGTTCATCATATATTACTCTAAAAATTCATTTATTTTGCAAACTCATTTATTATAAAGTTACCCTTCATATGTATATATTTTAATTTAAAGAAGAAATGAATACCTATGTGTGTGCCACCCACTTATTAAAATGAACATTATCAGTTTCTTTAAATTCCCCTATAGGACACCATATGATGGTAAGTAAAAGAAATAAAAAAGCATCTTAGAAAATAGTATATAAAGATGATAATAGTATGTTCAGATAACTTTAGTGAAAAGTTATACAAATAGTAGAAGACTAGGGATATATATATATAGATAGATAGATAGATAGATAGATATAGATAGATATAGATATAGATATAAAAGTTAGCAGTTGTTACCTTGGGTTGATGGCCTTGTGGGGGAACTTAATTTTTTTAATTTCTAATAATTTGTTTTATTCTTCTTCAGTGAACATTGATCAGGTTTATAATAAAAAACATAACAAATGTTTCATGTATTCATGTAACTTTATTATCTTTACCTAACATTGTGGATTGAAAAGTCAAAAACAACTCTTTTTTCCTTTGAGGCTGGGAAGACTATAATCAGAGACTGGAAAGTAAAGGGATTATGATTCACCATTAAACATGAAGGTCTTTAAATATTCTTAGTCAGTATAACAATATTTAATTCCTTTTTGGCACAGGCTGTGTACTAGGTGAATGGTGCAAAAGAACCATAAATGCGTAAGTGCCCTAGGTGTTCAGAGTAGCCAGGGCAGGAGATCCTCTGTAGTTGTTCAGGTCAAAGAACACATCAAGGAGGAAGTCTTCCATTTGGATTTTAAAGGATACAGAAGATTTAGATCATCATTGTTCAACTCTTTGGCCTTAGGGGCCCATTTATAATACTCTTCAAAATAATTGAGGACCTCTAAAAGCCTTGGTTTGTGTGGGTTATATCTGTCTGTATTTACCATATTAGAAATAAAAATCAATAAAATGTATTTATTAATTTAAAAAAACAGCTCTGACTGGAGTGGCTCAGTGGATTGAGTGCTGCCGGCCTGCAAACCAAAAGGTGACCAAATGGATTCCCAGTCAAGGCACAAGCCTGGGTTGTGGGCCAGGTCCCCAGTAGGGGGCGCACAAGAGGCAATCATACATCAGTGTTTCTCTCTTTCCTTCTCCCCTTAAAAATAAATAAATAAAATATTTAAAAAAGTAAAATAAATGACATATTAACATCATATAATTTTTATGAAAACTATTTCCAAAACAAAACCATTTAGTGAGGAGAATGGTATTGTTTTATATTTTACACTTTAATATATAGTTTAATAGAAGACAGCTGGATTCTCATATCCATTTCTGTTGTAATATATATCATGTAGCCTCTGGAAAACTGTACATGTGGGACAGAATGAGAAGGAAAAGACATATAGTGGCTTAAAATTACTGTAAACATAAAGTTGTGGGCCTCCCGAGAACCACTTTGAGAGTTACTAATTAAAGTAGACTGAGCACAAAATAGGGAGATGGCATAACCTCAGAGGTAGGAAAGCATAAAGCAAATCAGGGAGAGTGAACAGACCAATCTGGTAGTTGTGAAAAATTCAGTGGGTGGGGACAGGAAAGATATGCTTAGAAATGTAGGTTGGGGGAATCATATTATGTCAGTACTAGCTTTTTAAATTGTGACTATTACTGACTTCTAGTTTTGACTGCAAGAAAGCTTCTGGGCAGGAGTGGTTAAAAGACAAATGCATATTTGGTTCCAGGCAATACTAAGTTTTGTGCTAGGAGTATTTTTAAAGATTTATTGACTGCATATATTCCTTCAATTTAGTTAGTGTCTACCACATTTCAAGGATCAAGGTAAGAACTAGTGATACAAAGATGATAATGATACAATCTCTATGGGAGATTCAGATATTAAAAGGTAAGTAATACATTGTTTAGTTTTTTATTTTTATTTTTCAATTACTATTGGTATATAATATTAATTAGTTTCAGGTGTACAACATAGTGATTATACATTTACATAATTTACAAAGTGATCACCCTGATGAGCAATACCTCCTTTAAACTGGAGGAACACAGAGGAAAGGGTAGGTGCCTCTGCCTGGGAGGTGTGGTGGACAAGTTGTGAGATGGACAGAGAGTCTTAAAGGTTGAAACCCCAAATATCAACGACCAGTCAAATGTAACCATGGCGAGAAATAGTAAAAGTATAGGGATGACAAATAGAGCACTAGATAGAGTTAGTAGAGTAGATCTGAAGAGATAGGCATATAATACCAAAGAGTAATTTCCTGAGTATATGTTCTCATTTTGAAAGTACAAGTGTACAAAATCTCTTTCCCTGAAATCCGTGTGGCATCTCTCCACAGCCAGACCTGGGAGACACCAATAGTTTATGTTAACGTCTGCCTTTTCTCACTTGGATCACCTTTTCAGGCTTTTTGTTTTTTTGTGACTCAGTAACTAGAGAGAAGGGAGAGGGGATGGAATTCAGATAATTACAACAGTTTTAACCCAGGTGCTAAGAACACCTTTACCATCCCAGATAATTATGATGAAATATGTAAATAAAGAACCTGTGTCCCAGCACCACCTGCAGGGGACAAAAAAGTCTGCAACAGGGTTTAATTCTTTGCCACAGTATCTTCAAGCTAGCATTCCTTTATTGAGCATCTACTAAGTAAAGAGTCTGATTTTAGTAGCTGAGAATACAAAGATCAATGAAACCATTCACCCGTACTCTCACAGATATTATTACACATTAGGGTTTTTTTTGTGGTGACTAAAGTAGCTTGCAAGGAACTGATTAAATCTAAGACATTCAGGTTTCTTTGGTACAGATTAAATAGTAAAGTAACTACCACATTGCTTTTTTTACATCCTTCATGAAAAGAAACTAAGAGTAAAGGTGATTTCACAGTTTTAATAAATGAAATGTCGTTTTTTTGTTTTTTTTTTGAGACTTCATGTCTGTTGAGCTTGTAATGTGATGAGAAAGGCCTGTGTTCTTTGTGTTCTGTACAATTTTATGTGGGCCAGTTAAGGTGGTTCTCTTCCTAATTTAAGGCAATACCTAGACAACTGCGTTATGGGACAGCTCTCTGCTGGTCAAATAGGGATCAGATGGAAGAAGATTTGTGGCATTGTAAAAATTCATAAGCACCTATTCGAAATAAACCAAAAGTGTATACCAGTAAAGCCTTTTACTGTCCTT
Organism: Tonatia bakeri; assembly: GCA_004024845.1. Lineage (NCBI taxonomy): Eukaryota > Metazoa > Chordata > Mammalia > Chiroptera > Phyllostomidae > Tonatia > Tonatia bakeri. Next base: position 113,261 of record PVIA01002360.1, on the reverse strand, counting down.
ACCAAATTGTGTCCTAGAAGCTAGGGAGAATGAGGTTTCCAAAACTTTCTAGCCTTTTATAATCTCACAAGAAGCACAGAATATTTTTTTGAATTCCAGTATTTAAAATAGAAGCAGAATGCACAATATACACAAGGAGCAAAGTCAACGAAATAAGCATTCATTACAACATCCTTAGAGCAAGAAAAGACTTCTGCTGGATGATCAATAAAGAACGTGAATAAAGTTGACCTGCAGGATGGCTTTCTATATTTTTCTTTATCTAGATTTAGAGGTAGCAGCCAGTAAGACATCACCCCTGTCAGCCACCCCACAACCCAAGGAAAATGCTTACATGGCTTTGGGTAGTCACATTCTGGTGTTTTCAGTCTTGTCCACCAGACATTGGAAGTACCTAGTGAGAGGAAAACCTGAATCAACACTTCCAATTATACCACTTTCCAAAACCACACCACAAGTAATAAAAGTGATGACACGGACTAGTAAAACAATACATGGTCAGAGGTAAGGGGATCTTAGACATAATGTAGCCAATATTTCTCAAAAATATGGGTTCTCTACCAGAAGAATTTTTTGCTCATTACAAATTCTGAATGGTGGGCTTCACGGCAAACCTGACCAATTTCAATCCCTAATGATGATGTCCAAGAGTCTGCTTTTTAAACAAGCTCCTTAAATTGACATGTGCATTAAGGTTGTGAACTGCTCATCTAGTCAAACTGCTTCATATGACCGATGACGAAAATAATATTAGAGAAGTCAAATGATTTCTCCAAAGTGATACGGCTAGTCAGGCAGAAAGTAGACTTCAGACTCAAATATTTTGGCTTCCAGGTAGAATTTTCATGTCTTAAGTAGTTTGTATTATTTCGTAAATTGCCAGTAGACCTCAATGAAAAGGGAATTTTGAGTTCTCTGTCCCTTGAAATTCCTCTCAAATTTAAAATAATGATTTACTATTAGTCGATTCCCAGTGCTTGCTTAAGTAAGCTCCTGCCTTGAAATAAAGAAAATATCACGTATAGAAGCATGTGGACGAAGATATTTTGTTATCTTATTATCATTCCATTCCCCTTCACAACAAAACAAGCAAGATTTTATCAACAGGAACATATTCGTTCTTCTCAAATCACAAGAGACAACAATAAAAAGTAAATGGAAAACCCTGCTACTCGTGTTAAACAAGAATATCGCACCCTTTATAACAACATACCATATGGTACTTCCCTACCTTGTTCAGTATTTAACCTAACAATTTATTGCTAGGCGTCTTGGCAGCAAGCTGTGCAAGTTGAAGTGGAATCTGATTGAGGTGAGTTAATTAATGTGGTGGCAGCTTGGAATGTTGTCCAGCTGCCAGTGAGAATTATGTTTGTTTGCCTTTGGCCCAAGTGTGAAATGGCTGGCTGTTGATTTCAGAAGTGTGAGTGTACATTTTTATATCTCACACGAATGAATACATTTTTTGTATCCTACACATTTGGGGGGAAATGCTGAAATTTATTGGGTAATGTTATTTACCACTTGTGTGGCAGAAAGAGAAAGGTGGAATTTTGCCCCAGAGGTTGACTTTGCATCTGTAGAAAAAGCTAAAAGCAGGTGGCATATAAATCTAGGAGCAGGTAAATAAACCATCTGAAATTAGCTCATCTAGGCTAATGTGTTTAGGAATAACGTTAAAAAGGAGGAAAGCAGGATTTGAACCAAAAAAAGAATAACTGTTGTAATGATGAAAGGATTCCGAAAGCACAAAACAATGTCAAACTAGCCTTGAAAGGAATGGCTTTGGGTTTACTACTGACTTACATTTAGAATTTTAATTTTCTTTTCATTAAGTACAACCCTCCATTGAAGATATCATCTCTCTGTGCAACCTTCTTCCCATCAGTAACTGATGATAGCTGTTCCTGTGATATGATTTTGATGTTAAAGTTACCATATAGACTGACTGGTGTTTACTGATGTGGGTAGGGGTTCTCTAAACTAAGCAGTCGGTAACTTACACAAACCTACACAGTTCAAAGTGTACCTGAAGGGTGTCAGATGTTATTGTTCACCTGCTTTTTTTTAAAATATAAAATACTATTAAGATAATATGCCTTGAGAAAAGTTTACTTCAGTGGATTAAGGAGATGGATACTTAAAATTTTAATGTTTACATGCATTTCTTTTTTTATTCCACCATTTTGAAGGACTTTAAAATACACTAAAACTAAAGGGTATGGCAGGCAGGAGATGTAACAGCAAATAATATGAAGAAAAGTTTGCAAACCCAACAAAACAATCATTTCCAGAACTCCTTTTTGATGATAAAAAGATTTCCTTAAATTTTGGTGTACCATGAAAATATTAACAGAATTTTGAGATGCAAGTCTTTATACTTTTGAAGATACTAAATGAAATTATTTGTCAGGAAAAATCTAGCAAAAATACTACTTTAAATGTAGAAGTGTGGAGGAAAAACACAAAGTTCTTCATAAATACTGTTATGAAGCTGTTAATCTAAGAAAATATGATCATAGCTTTGAAACATTCAGATAGGTGAGATACTTCAAGGTTCAGACTCCATATATATACACATATATATTATTTTTACAGTTTTGTTTTTCTGTACAGATTTGCTTAACAGTTACTGAATTTCTAGGCCACGTTAGGTAACGAAGAGCATTTATAAGTAGTTTATATTGTCTAGAACCAAGGTATACTGCAAACCCAGTCTGGAGCAAAATGGGAAATACCATCTTTATAAAGACCCACTTAGAAATTCTGACCCAGGAGGTTAAGATGTTTTCTTTTTCTGGTAGCAGGGCTTAGGCATACCTGGCTGCTAGGCCACCATTCACAGGGATAGCCAAGAAAACCCTTGAAAACCCAAGAAAACTTCAGGGGTACAGGCCCCTAAAACAAGTCCAAACAATCCACCCCCATGTTATGGCACATATTATGGCAGCTTAAATCACCTGTATTCGATGGTGAACTTATAAAACCCTTGTAAGATAACACCTGCTGTCAAAAATGGGTTCACCGCATTGTTACACTAGCAGCTACACGAGCCTGTGTCATTTAAGACGCGAGGAAGAAGACGGCTATTCGGCCGCAGAGAGCAGCGGTGAGTCCGATACATGTTGATTCATCATGTTCAGGTCGATTCCTTTCTGTTTCTAAAAGTTGGTTACTTTTTCTGGTTATGATATCAAAAATTCGTTTTTCCTTAACAGTATCATCTGGCTCACGATTTTCCATCTTGCATCTTCCGTCCTCCGTCCTCCGGCTTTCAGTGCGTGCGCCCTCCGGTCTTCCGCAGCCACCAAGGCTCCCTGCAACCTGCAACCTGCAACCGTCACTCAACTCGCCCTGGCCCAGCCCTGCTGCCTGGACTCCATTTTACTGGAAGCTGGAGAAAAGGTAATTTTGGGGGGGGTCACATGCTAAATAATAGAATATTATGATGTTTGTTTTTACCCCCAAAGGTATGTGCTAATTTTTAAAAAATAATAGACTAAATTATTATAATTGTATGTAAAGCTTATAGTTAGCACTGGCTTCTTGGTTATTTTCATTTATTAAATATGGCAATTTCAAATATAATAAAGACATTTTGTGCTTATCTTTCACATAAAAAATAAAAAAAAACCCTGGTAAATATTACTATACTCTTCAGATTATAGGGTTATCACATCCTTGACCTTTCAGACCAAAGTAAACCTCAAACATTTTAAATGATATTACTATGAGGGTGAACTAAAAAATTAAACATTTTAATCTAAACTAAACCCAATGGGATCTCATAAGGTCAGGCTTATTATCAAATGCTGGCCTGATAATGAAATTTTATAAATTATTTCTTTGCTATTGAAAACAATCTTAAATTTAATTTGGCAGATGTATATTAGATAAATGTTTTCTCCTTAAAATTTTCTGATGCTTATGCTATGTTTACAATTATGTATTGACTGTGAAAGATGTTCTCACACAAAATTACCCTAAATTTGATTATTGGATCAAACATACACTTGACATGTACAAAGTTAACATGTTCAACATTTTTGATTAAATGATAAGTTTTTAAAAAATCAGAACCATTAATGAATGCTAATGTTAATGATGGGTCCTCAGATAATTCTAACATCAAGAGATTACAATAACATTGCCCTGGCTGGTGTAGCTCAGTGGATTGAGCACGGGCTGCGAACCAGGCATCGCAGGTTCGATTCCCAGTCAGGGCACATGCCTAGGTTGCAGGCCATGTCCCCCAGCAACTGCACATTGCTGTTTCTCTCTCTCTCTCTCTTTCTCCCTCCCTTCCCTCTCTAAAAAATAAATAAATAAAATCTTTAAAAAAAATACAGTTTAAAAAAAAAGAGATTACAGTAACATGACATTATAGGCTTTCAAAATAACATAGAAAATTGCACATTTTATATACAAAAATGATAAATCATTGTGGGATGATATAAGTTTAAATAATATCAATTCTGTGGATACTTATGTCAGACAAAATAGACTTTAAAACAAAAGCTATAATAAGAGATGAAGAAGGACATTCCATAAGAATAAAGGGATCAGTTTAACCAGAGGATATAAACATTTACAAATTCAACATAGGAGCACCTAAATATATAAAGCAAATCTTGATGGACATACAGAGAGAGACTAACGGTCATAAAGCCATGGTAGGGAATTTTAACACCCCATTGACATCAATGGATAGATCTTTGAGGATAAAATCAACAAGGAAACAGTGGCCTCAAATGACACACCAGACCAGATTAATTTATTTGATGACTTCAGAGCATTTTACCCCAAAGAAGCAGAATAAACATCTTCTTCAAGTTGCATGGAACATGATCCAGCTAGCCCATTGCTTTTTCTTCTCCTTACAATACTTCTCTGAAAAACAAGAGATTCTGAGAGAGATTCTTAGTCCTGTGAAGCACCATGAACCCTTATTCTGTTCCACCAATTTTCTTCCCACAGTAATTCCTCCATCCTCACTGAGACCTTCACCCTCAGTGTCGAGTAATGAGTTTATAACCCTCCTGTCATTATCCTCTACAAATGAAAAGATGAACTAATGAGCATCACCTGTATATCTGTGTAGACGTAAATGATTAAGGAGTCAAACCACCTGTAAGTTTACCTCAGTTCCCTCCTTAACCACCACCAACAGGCTGTTAGGAGAAAATTTTAGGGCTCTACAGCAATAAAGAAATGAAGATGAGAAGACAAGAGCTGAATGTGCAGCTCTAGCAGAGGCAAGAGATGTCATCAAAATTTTGGAAGATGGATATTTGATGAACGAGTACCAAAAATGACTTCGTAGAACAAAGAAAAGTGCCCTTGAGTAATTTACTTAAGTACAGTAGTACCTCAGTACTTTTTTCTTAATTTGTTCTGGAACTCTGATGAGTGCTGAAACTGATGAGTACCAAACAATGAGGCATTTTCTCTGGCAGGGTGACATTGTGACTCATACTAGTTCCAGCAAATGCCATGAGCCTTGAGCAAGCACTGAGTGCTGAAACATTTTTTTCTCATCAAAATGTGATGAGTACAGGTTTTGATGAGTTCTGAAGCTAACGAGTATTGAGGTATGACAATAATTATATCTGCAATAAGCGCTGGAAAGATAAGAATTAAACCAGGCAGCTCAGCGAGCAAGGATGCAGATGAAGCTGAAAAGGTAAGGAGTGACCAAAAGTCTATTGAATTTCTAAAGAGCATTTCTCTTTTCTCATGAAGCCATGCAAGTGAGCACCCTATATCCATCCCAGTAAAAGACTAAAGGGTTCACTCTGGAGAGTTTAACCAGAAGAATTTTGGACCAAAGCATCCATGCTAAAAATGAAAATTGTCTCAAAATCTATATAGGGTATATATACTAAATAACAAGAGCTCCTTTTCTTTTAATCTTTAAGAACTCTGAGTGCCAAGTTTATAACATCCAGAAAGGAAATAGAAGAATTTCTCTCTGGAAAGTGCTAATCCAAGAAAAACACAGAACAAAACAGAGATACTGATAACTGATTATCCCCCAACAAAAAAGGAATTAATACAAATAATCAAAAATGTATATAGAACCACAAAGACCCTGAATAGCCACATCTATCTTAAGAAGAACAAAGTGGAAGATTATCATGCTACCTGATATCAAACTACACTACAAGGATATAGTAATTAAATCAGCACAGTACAGGCATGAAAACAGACACATCGATCAATGGAATAGAATGGAGAGTCCAGAAATAAACCTACGCCTATGTGGTCAGTTGATGTATATGACAAAAGAGGCAAAAACATACAATGAGGTAATGACAGTCTATTAAATAAATAGTGTTGGAAAATTGAACAGCTACATGCAAAAAAAAAAAAAAAGTAAACCACCTCTTTGCATCATATACAAGAATAAACTCAAAATGGATTAAGGACTTAAATGTAAGACCTGAAACCATAAAACTCCTGGAAGAAAACATAGGCAGCAAACTCTCTGACATTTTTCTTAGCAATATTTTTTCTGATATATCTCCTTGGGTAAGGGAAACAAAATAAAAATGCGACTACCTCAAATGAAAAAGGTTTTATACAGCAAAGAAAACCTATTTGAATTCAACAAAATAAAAGGAAAACCTACTGAATGGAAGAAAATATTCACCAATGAAACATCTTACAAGGGGTTAATATGCAAAATGTATAAAGAAATCATACAACACCAAAAACAAATAATTTAATTTAAAAATGGCCAGTTTTCCAAAAGGACATACAGGTGAACAATAGACATTAAAAGATGCTCAACATCACTAATCATCAGAGAAATGCAAATTAAAACTACAATGACATATCACCTGTATGAATGTCTCACATCTGTCAGAAGTCTGCCATTAATTCTGTATTGGTGAGGATGTGGAGAAAAGGGAACCTGTGTGCACTGTTGGTAAGGTTGAAATTGGTGCAGCCACTATGGCAAACAGTATGGAGTTTCCTCAAGAAATTAAAAGTAGAACTACCTTATGACCCAGCAATTCCACTTCAGGGTATTTATCTGAAGAAATCCAAAACACTAATTTGAAAAGATATGTGCTTCCCTATGTTTATTGCAGCATTGTTTACAATAGGCAAGATATGGAAGTAACCGAAGTGTCCATCAACAGACAATTGGATATCCAAGAAGCGGTACATATATACAATAGAATAATAGTCAACCATAATAAAGAATGAACTCGTCATTTTCCACTCATTGGATGGATCAAGAGGTATTATGCTAAGTGAAGTGAGTCAGTCAGAAAAAGATAAATACCATATGATTTTACTTATATGTGGAATCTGAAAAAAATAAATGAAATAGAAACAGACTCATAGATACAAAGAACAAACTGATGGTGTCCAGATGGGTGGAATATTGTGCAGCTAGTTGGATAAGGTGAAGGGATTAAGAAGCACAAACTGGTAGTTACAAAATAGTCATGAGGATTTAAAGTATGGCACAGGTAATATAGTCAACAATATTGTAATAACTATGGTACTAGGTGGGTACTAGACTTATTGGTGGGATCACTTTGTAAATTATCAAATGTGTAACCATGAAGCTGTACACCTGAAACTAACATAATTTTCCATGTCAATTGTAATTAAAAAATAAGCAAATTAAAAAAATTATATAATGGATTTTACCATTTCTGTAAAATGCCATTGGGATTTTGCCAGGTGTTATACTGAATCTATGTATTGCTTTAGGTAGTATTGTCATCTTAACATCAACAATATTAAATATGTGTTCATAAACACCTGCTTTTGCTATTTTACAGAAATGTAGTTACTATAACTTCTTGACCAATTGACCCTTTTATTGATATATAATGTCCACCTTTCTCTCTTGTAATAATTTCTGACAAAATCTACAGGTATAGCCACTAATGTCTGTTAGTGTACCATTTGCATGGAATATCTTTTTCATCTCTTCAATGGCATACAGAAACTGCTATTATACAGCTTTGTCTTTCTGTTTTATGTTATTGTAAAAAATTATCTTTATATATTGTTGTTCAGTAACTTTTTTTTTGAAGATTTTATTTATTTATTTTTAGAGAGGGGAGGGAGAGAGAGAGAGAAACATCAATGTGCGGTTGCTGGGGGCTGTGGCCTACAACCCAGGCATGTGCCCTGACTGGGAATCAAACCTGCGATGCTTTGGTTCGCAGCCCGAGTTCAATCCACTGAGCTACGCCAGCCAGGGCTCAGTAACTTATATTTACAAATATTGTTTTATGTATTCATCTTTGAAATCATTAAAGAAATAAAAGGAGAATTATAAGCCAAGACCACTATAATCCTGATTGTTTCATTTACCTGTACAGTTACCTCTACTGGCATTCTTTCTTTCTTCATATGGCCTTGAGTTACTGCCTAGCCCTTTCATTTCAGTCTGAAGAAGTCCCTTCAACATTTCTTATTGGGCTGATTTCATAGCAACAAACTCGCTAGTTTTTATTTATCTAGAAATGTCTTTATTCCTCCTTTATTCTTGAATATTAGTTTTGCCAGATATAGAATTATTAATATAGTTTGTTTTCCCTTTCAACATTTTATTTATTTATTTTTTTTTTATTTTAATGATTGTTTAAGTACATTTTTCTCCCCTTTACTCCCAATCAAGCCCCTTTCAACATTTTAAATGTTGTCCCACTGCTTTCTGGTTTCCATGGTTTCTGATGACAAATAGGCTGTTAATCTTGTAGAGGAGCCCTTGTACGTGCTAAACCACTTTTCTCTTGTTGCTTGGTCAGTTTTTCTTTGACATTTGACAGTTTTATTACACTGTGTCCTGGTGTGAATTTCTTTATCTTACTTGTATTTGGTTGAGCTTCTTATATGTATAGATTCATGTCTTCGATCGTATTTGGGATATTTGCAGCTGTTATTTTTTCAAATATTCTTCCTGCCCCATTCTCTCTCTTCTTCTGAGATTTCCACAATTATGTAATACATGTGTCCCACAAGTTTCTCGGACTCTGGGTTGTTTTTCATTATTTTTCCTCTCTGCCCTACAGAGTAGATAATTTCAGTTGTCCTAACTTCAAGTTTGCTGATTGTTTTTCCTGCCTGTTCAAGTATGCCCTAGAACCTCTCTAGCAAATTTTTAATTATAGCTATGTACTTTTGTAGCTCCAGAATTCCCATTTGGTTTCTTTAATAATTTCTGTCTCTGTGCTGATATTCTCTATTTATTAATATATCATTCTCCTTCTTTTCTATAGTTTGTTTTTTGCCCATGGTTTTCTTTGTGCTCTTTGAGTATATGTAAAACAGTTGATTTAAAGTCTTTGCCTGCTATGATTGATGTCTGAACTTCCTCAAGTATGTTTTCTTACACTTTTTCCCTGTGAATGGGTCACACTTTCCTGTTTATTTGTATACCTTGTGCTTTTTTTGTCACAGAACTGGACATTTTGAATATTATAATTATGGGAATCATAATCACTCCGCCCTCTCCAGAGGTTGCTGTTGTTCCTTGTTGAGGGCTATAGTCACCCATTTGTCTAATGAGTTTCCAATACAATTTTTGCAAAGACTGTACTTCCTATTTATAATGGCCACCTAAGTCTTTGCTGCATTATTTCAGTAGTCAGCCAGTAATCTCACAGAAATTTCATTAAATACCTCAAACCAAAAAGAAACAAACAAACAAACTTTCATTTTTGCCAACTGACTCTGAGCAGAGGCAGTCCTTCAATGCTTGGACAGGCCATCTATAATGCTGCCCTAGCTTTCACTTCCTGCTTCTGCAGACCCTAGCATAAGCCAGAGGTACAATCAGGTCTTTTCTGAGCGTGCATCATGTTCTGAACAGGCACATCAGAAAACCTATTTTTGCCTCACTCTAGTATTCCATTGTATATATATATACCATATTTTATTTCCCATCCATTAGTTAATAAACATTTGGATTGTAGTGTTTTTGGCTGATAGGAATAATACTGGTATGATATTGTAGATTATTTCTATATTATATATAATATATATTATATGTTATAATATATATGATATATATATATAATATATATATTAAAAATGTAACTGTATAGATGTAACTACTCCTTTCCTGTTAAGGAGTTGAAATTACATTTGGCCCTTTGAAGGCAACCTCAAGGCTGATGTGGCCCCTGGTGAAAATGAGTTTGACACCCCTGCACTAGTGTGTATATATATACTGTATATAGATCAGTACTAGACAACTAGACACAGTATAGATCAGTACTAGACAACTGAAATTATCTAGTCTGTGGAGCAGAGAGGAAAAATAATGAAAAGCAACCCAGAGTCAAAGAAACTTGTAGGACACATGTATCACATCATTGTGGGAGTCTCAGAAGAAGAGAGAGAATGGAGTAGAAAGAATATTTGAAAAAATAACAGCTGCAAATATCCCAAATATGATTGAAGACATGAATCTACACATATAAGAAGCTCAACAAACTGCAAGTAAGATGAAGAAATTCACACCAGGACACAGTGTAATAAAACTGTATTTCATGTATTTCCATGATCTGACCATATGTGTATGTGTGTGTGTGTGTATATGTGTGTGCGTATACAAATGGTCTGTCCAGAAGTACTATATAATATGAAAAATAGAGATATTTATTGAAGAAGATACAAGAAACATTGTACATAGGACAATGATACCTCAGTCCCCTTCAAAGTAAGCACATTGGGACTCCCAGTCTTCCAGCTGCCCTGTTCTCCCAGTCTCCATCAGCTGCTCCATTGTATTTTCCTGGATCTCATCAACAGTCTCGAATCTCTTCCCTTTCAAAGGTGATTTTAGTTTTGGGAAAAGTCAGAAGTCACCAGGCACCAAATCTGGGCTCTATGGGGCTGAGTCACCTGGGTGATTTGATGTTTTGCCAAAAATCTCTGCATGAGACATGATGCATGAGTGGGCACATTGTTGTGTTGAAGCTGCAAATCACCAGTTGCCCACAACCATGGCCTTCTGAATCATCCAAATAGTTTCCACTGAGGAATGTTCAAGCTTAACACAAAATCTGATGCAGATTCATTGTTCTACTCAGTCATTTTGAATGTGATGGCCACACAGTACACATGCTCACTCAGTGGTGTCTATCAAACCCACTGATTAGTACAGTGAAGTCACCATTGTTTATGCATGCTCGTTCCAGTCTACTCTCCTGGCTGTGAGTTTACATGGATATTGCACAAACCATTTTCGTTATATTAACAATGACTGGACTTTTTCTGGACAGACCTCGAACATATACGAGAGTATACTCGTATAAAGTATAGTGTATACATACTATATATAAATACCACATGCTAAATGTATACACTAGAATATATACTACATATGCAATATGCTATCCTTACTGTAGCTTATTTTTTCATTGTTATATATTTTAGATTTATTAATCCTGATAAATATGTGACTTTTTCAATGTTTTTCAGAATGTGAGTTGCAAACCATTAAGTAGCTCACAGTATCAATTAGTATGTCATGAACTACTTTAGGAAAAAATACAATACCAGAAAAGAGAATGCATCACATATACTTAATTTAAATATAATTTTGTGAGAGTTCTCAATACGTGTATGAGTATCTATATATTGAGTCATGGTGTAAACTGTACTTCTGACTGTAGGTAAAACACTTGAAAGTCAGAGCTGAACTTTATCAATTTAACTACTATATACTATTTCATGATATAAATATAACAAAGTTTAGTTAACATTTTTTCTGTTGATATTTTAATTGTTTCCACTGTTTTACTCTACAAACAATACTGCAAAATACTGTTAAACATGTTTCCCTGTGCACATATGCAAGAGTTTCTCGATAGTTACAAGTGGAATTGCCAGAGTACATGTATCTTGAAATCTGTTGGATATTGCTAAATTCCTCTCAATTGTGCAGTTTTCTCTAACAGTGTATTAGTTTAAGTCATTCCATATCTTTGACATTAGGCATTAAAAATGTTGTCAGTCTGAGGGGTATAAAATAACAGGTCATTGTTGTTTTAAATTTAATTTGCCTAAATATTAATGAAGTTGAATGTACTTTTTTTGTGATTATTAAATATCTGGGTTTCCTCTTTTATGAACTGCCTAATTTTCTATTGGACTGTCTTTAGCTCATTAATTTGCCATTTGATATACAAATCTGAATTCTAATCCTCTGTTAACTGATGTAGATTGCAAACATCTTCACCTAGCCTGTGCCTTGCATTTCACTTTAACATGTTCTTTGATATGCAAGTTTATTTCCTTTTAATGCATAAAATTTATTAAGCTTTTCTTTATAGTTTGTACTCTATCAATTTTTTTTCTTATTTAAAAAATAAGAAAAATAAGCTACCCTGGATGAATAGTTCAGTTGGTTAGAGCATTGTCCCAATATGACAGGGTTGCAGGTTCAATACCCCAGTCAGGGAACATACAGGTTTCAACCAATGAATTCATGAATAATTGGAACAACATATCAATATTTCTCCTGTCTCTCTTTTTCTAAAAATCAATAAGTAAATAATTTAAAAAATATATAAAAATAAAAATAATCATAGGAGAAAATCTTTTCTCTCTGAGGAATAATAATTTGTAAATAAATTTTCAATAAATTAAGTTTTTTCTTTCACATTTAATTTCTAATCCAACTGTAGTTTATTTTTGTGTAATTTATTTTGTTGTGAGCAGAGGTAGGTTCACCATAAAACTAATGAAGCTTAAGCTTTAGGGACCATTACCTGAGCAAGCCCTTTCTAAGGTCCTGGGAGAATCACAAGTCATGTGTACAATATAGGCTGTGCATTTTTATAAAATTTACTAAATTAAAGTATTTGGTAGTTTTTCTTAAATATGGGTCCCCAGATTTTAACTTTGAGGCCCCATAAACCTTGGACTTCACTCCTTAAGTCTGAGGTAGGAAAATAATTTTAATTTTCTTTCATCTGGGTAGTAATTGTTCCAGTGCCAGTTATTGATACATGCAAGTCATTTCCCATTGATCTGTAATGCTTCTTCTGGTATATATCAAGATCCCACAAATAAGGAAGTTTATTTCTGGGGTTTTCACTATATCCCGTTGGTATACTTGCCTATCCCTCCTATTTATTCTGATCTAGTAGAGGTTTGTAGGACCATTTCTATCCTCAGATAGGGATCAAACTAGGTCATTCCACTTGTGATAGCATCCATTTATTTTAATGTGAATTACAGATGGAGTTTCCTGATTTTCTTGGAAAGACTTAGGTCACTGGAAAAAGTACATTATTTTATAGTTGGGTAGAAGTCCTAGTTTCTGACACTCTGGAAAATCATACTACTGATTTTCTGTAGTAGGAGGTAACATTAAAAAATTATTCACAGTTGACAACTTCTCCCTTAAGTCTTGACTGATTCTCAAATCATTCTAAGTGATTTTTTCACATCCCACAACATTTTGTACATATTTCACTTTATCATATAATATTTTAATTAGTCATTTATATCTGTGATTCAAGTGAAACTGAGCTTCTTCCATGTAGGCATGCCTCAGTGCCTAGCATGGTGTATGCCATACAGTGGGCATTCAGAAATGTCTTTGAGTTAAGGAGTGAATTCAGAATATGAAACTATTATATTTCAAGAACTTGGAGAAACCATGATTACTATTGGTTTCCTAGCAATTAGACTTCTTATGAACTACACACTGGGCCCAGGTCTCATAGTGTGATAACGCCAATGACTTGCACAGATACTTGTCACAGTTAACTGAGTCTTTGTTAAACATCTTTGTGCTGTAACTCTTTAGGAAGCTAGTCAGAAGCGTTTTGTGCAGCTACTTAATATGTATTGCCCTAAACCCAGAAAACTTCCTTTGTTGTTCTATTATGCTAGGAATTAACAGGTTTTTATTTTCTGTTTCTTTTTTTCTTCTCAAAAAGGGAGAAATTGAGACTTGAAGTCAGAAGAGTTGGGCTGATTGGCTCTGACCATAGGTAGTTCACGTAATCTTTCTATGTCTGATCTTCCTCATCATGCCATACTTTTGTTATAAAAGAACCAAGGTATAATAATTTGTAATGAAAGTCAAGTGATTGTATAGGTAAGTATACTTTAAAATTGAATTAAACAATGATAATATCATCAATAAATTAAGTTAAATTTTCATGTTCCTGAAAAGCAAAGTTGAATAGATTAATTTTAGCTAATGTCTATTATTTACTTATGTTACTTAAAATAACATTTCCTGCTTACAACAGCTAAACCCTCAAATCTGAAGATGTAGTGGATGACTTCTCAATCATGCAAAATTCTAATGAATGTTACCAGTTAGCAGTTTGTGTTCATCTAGGCAATGATTCACATACTCAAGTCTCCCATTTTTGTCCTTGGCATCACTGGGAACTTGGAGTTCTCTTGCAGTTGCATCCTATTTATGTAGTTTGTGATGGGAGAAAGAAAAAATACTGTTATGTGGAGGGCTTTTATGACCCAGCCCTATACCTACATCACTTTTACCCATATTCAGGTGCTCAGAACTCAGTTACTTGACAATACCTCACTGTAAGAGAGCTCTAATAATAATCTAGCCATGTGCACAGGAGAAAAAGTAAACAGATTTATTGAATAATTGTTTTTAAGTATATTTTATTGATTATGCTATTGCAGTTTTCCTATTTTTTCTCCCCTTTATCCTCCCTCTGCCCTGCACCCCCCCCACCCTCCAGCATCCCCCACCCTCTTAGTTTACATCCATGAGTTATATATATAAATTTTCTGGCTTCTCTATTTCCTATACTATTCTGAACCTACCCCTGTCTATTTTATGCCTACCAATTATGCTTCTTATTCCCTGTACCTTCCCCCATATTGATAACCCTCCATGTGATCTTCATTTCTGTGCTTCTGTTCCTGTTCTAGTTGTTGGCTTAGTTTTTTTAAATTTTACTTTAATCATTGTTCAAGTACAGTTCTCTGTCCTTTACTCCCATCCCAGTCCACCCACCCATCCCTCTCCATCTCCCTCCCATTTCCACCCCCGCTAGTTTTTGTCCATGTGTCCTTTATATTTGTTCCCATGTTTTTGTTTTTTTAAGTTCAGTTGTTGATAGTTAAGATTTTTTTTGTCATTTTATTGTTCATAATTTTTTGATCTTCTATTTCTTAGATAAATCCTTTTAACATTTCATATAATAAGGGCTTGGTGATGATAAACTCCTTTAACTTGACCTTGTCTGAGAAGCACTTTATCTGCCCTTCCATTTTAGATGAAAGCTTTGCTGGATAGAGGAATCTTGGATATAGGTCCTTGCCTTTCATGACTTCAAATACTTGTTTCCTGCTTCTTCTTACCTATAACATTTCTTTTAAGAAATCAGCTGATAGTTTCATGGGAACTCCTTTGTAGGTAACTCTCTCCTTCCCTCTTGCTGCTTTTAAGATTCTCTCCTTATCTTTAATCTTGGGTAACTTAATTATGATGTGCCTTGGTGTGTATCTCCTTGGGTCCAACTTCTTTGGAACTCTCTGGGCTTTGTGGACATCTATTTCCTTTGCCAGATTGGGGAAGTTTTCCTTCATTATTTGTTCAAATAAGTTTTCAATTTCTCCCTTCCTTTTCTCCTTCTGTCAGCCCTATGATTTGGATGTTAGAGCTCTTAAAGTTGTTCTAGAGGTTTCAAAGCCTCTCATTTTTTTGAATTCTTGTTTCTTCATTCTGTTCTGCTTGGATATTTATTTCTTCCATTTGTTCCAAATCATTGATTTGAGTCCCGGTTTCCTTTTCTTCACTTTGGTTCCCTGTGTATTTTCCTTTATTTCACTTTGTATAGCCTTCATCTCTTCCTTCATTTTGTGACCAAGCTCAAACAATTCTGTGAGCATTCTGATTACCAGTGTTTTGAACTCTGCATCAGGTAGTTTATTTATCTGTTCTGAATTTTGATCTGTTCTTTCATTTGGGCCATATTTCTTTGTATTGGAGCACCTGTTAAATTGTAAGGGGACAGAACCTTATGTATTCTCCAGGGCTGGACAACCCTCTTGGTTGTGTAGTGGTGCTGTCTGTGGAAGGAGGAGTCAGAGATGGAACAATGCTGCTAGCTCACTTCACTCTAGCTCCACTTTCCAATGAACCCTCCTATGAGACTGGGAGTTTCTCCTGCTTTTGCAAACCCCACCGTATTTTACAGGTAGAGGTTTTGAATCTTTGATTTCCTGGTGAGCAAGGCCCTCCTCGCTCTCGCTGTTGCTGCCTTGCCATGGGTCCCCTCTGCCCACCCAGCTGCCTCTCCCTGCCCCTCCTACTGGCCTGGATAAATGTGTCTTTAACTCCTCCATTGTTGCAGTTCCATGCAGTTTGCAGAACCGCAGTTCTGGCTGTTCTGGTTGTTTATTGTTTTAAAATTGGTTGTTAACCTTCTTTTGGTTGTGCGAGGAAGTGAAGCATCTCTACCTATGCCTCCTTTGTGGCCGGAGCCCGAATAATTGTTAATCACTGCTGTGCAACCTATTAAGTATCATATAATCTTCAAGATGCTAGGGATACAAGTCCCTATACTTGAAGATCTCATACATACACTAAACATAATAGAAAAATAAATAATAAAGGAGGACTTCTTTACCTTTTTCAAAAATTTAAACAACATTTAAATATTTAAAAATTTCAACTGAGACTTTCAGTTTCTGGTGCAGTATGTGAGCAGCTTAAAAGTTGCTGTTCTATCTTAACAACAAGTAAAAAGCTGAACAAAATGAAGTATGACCAACTCTTAGATCCACCAGAGAAGTGAACTCACAGGGCAAATCACTGTTCCCAAAATTAGAGAGAGAGAAAATCACAACTTAGCTTGTGCAGCAGAAACCCATGAGCTGAAGTCTCTTAGGGAAAACCTGGTATGTAAGGCAAAAACTAATAGAGCTTTTAGGAGAAATAGATGCACATAAAAATAGCCAACAAATCTTTCCAGAGAAGTAAAGGTGATTCAATGGAGCCAGGAATCTCTTCAACTAATGGTGCTGGAGCAATTGGACATCTACATGCAAAAAAATGAATCTGGACATAGATCTTACACCCTTCACAAAAATGAATTCAAAATTGACCTTACCCTTAAAACACGAAATGATAAAACTCCTAGAATGGAAGAAACCTGAGATTACCTCAGTTATGGCAAAACCTTTTTAGACATAACAGAAAAGGCAGGATCCGTGAAAAAAATGGATTAAATCCAAACTTTATTAAAATTAAAAACTTTTGTTCTGCCAAAGACATTTTCAAGAGAAGAAGAACCACAGACTAGAAGAAAAATATTTGCAAAATACACACCTGACAAGACATTTTTATATGAAATATACAAGGAGCTGTTAATATTCAATAAGAAAATGAACAACCTGATTAAAAAATGGGCAAAACACATGAACAGACATATCACCAAAGAAGATATACAGATGGTAAAGTAAGCATATGAAAAGATTTTCAACCTCATATGCCATGAGGAAATTGCAAATGAGAACAATGAGGTACCACTGCACATCTATTACAACAGCCAGAATCTGGATCACTGACAACACAAAGTGCTAGCAAGAAAGTGGAGCAACAGGAACTCTCCTTTCATTGCTGGTAAGAATGCAAAAATGGTACAGCCACTTTGGAAGATAGTACGACAGTTTTTTACAAAACTAACCATACTGTTACCATATAATCCAGCAATTGTGCTTGCTAACATGTACCCAAAAGAGTTGAAAATGGTTTTTATGTCCACACAAAAACCTGCACGTGAATTTTTATAGCAGAAGCATGATATCCTTCAATAGGTGAAAGGGTAAATATACTGTGATACATCCATGCAATGGTATGTTTTTCATCATTAAAAAAAAGAGCTATCAAAACATAAACAGACACGGAGGGAACTTAAGTGCATATTACTAAATGGAAGATGTCAATCTCAAAATGTTATACACTTTGATTCCAACTCTATAACATCCTGGAAAAATTAAAACTATGGAGACAGTAAAATGTTCAAAAGTTTGGGGGATGGATAAATAGGCATAGAAAATATTTAGGGTAGTGACGCTATTCTGTATATGGTAGAAATGTGTCATTATACATTGGTCAAAGTCCACAGAATGCAAAATACCAAGAATGAACCTTAATGTAAACTATAGACTTTGGGTGAAAATGATGTGTCATTGCAGGTTCACTGATTGTAATGAATGTACTATTGTGGTGGGGGATGTCAATAGTAGGGAAGGTTGTGTGCATATGTGGAGACAGAGAATATATGGGAACTCTGTACTTTTAGCTCAATTCTGCTGTGAACCAACAATTGCTCTAATTGAGAAGAAAATTCACATAACTCTAGAGAACTATTACCTATATAACCAAAGTGCCTCAAAGACCTCTTGAGATTAAAAAAAAATGATTTCTGGGGAGGGGGTGGAATCTTACAAGAGAACAGAATTTATAGTGGGAGCTGTGGGAAGGGCTGTGCATTTGATATAAAAAAAACCATGAGCAATGAAACATATTGGTTGAAAAGGAATTAAATTTATCTTGATTGCATACAGAACAGGGCACAGGTTGAAAACCACGTTTGGATTCTTAAAACCAAACAAAAAAATCAGTGCCCCAATATTTTTCCCAAGACATGAACTTAGTATTTTTTTGTTGTTGTTGCTGTTGGATCCAAAAGAGAAATGGCAAACGGGAACAAAAACAATAAAAAAAAGTTTAGTATTCTATGATTATAAATCATTGTGGTTATACAGGGTGGGGCAAAAGTATGGTTATAATTGTTCATATGGAAAATAATAAAATAATTGATAAATAATATAGGAATAAACCATTTTGTCTACTGAAAACTGTAAATCTACTTTTACCTACATCATAGTAAATCAACTACTCTTATTTATTTTAAACATCTATTTATTAAATTGCCACACAAATAAGACTAACCCCTCTTTCTTTCTCTGGAAAACTAACAAGACTGGAGCTTCTATTGGACCACCTAGGTCTTTCATACAATTAGTGGAACCATTTTCTTTATATTAAAACTCTGAGCCATGGGTTCAACCTGTTCCTTGCAGGTGAGGCAGATAATAAGCGCTTACTTGGATAATTTATTTGCCTAATTTAGTAAGTTTTAATAAGACACCAATTACCTGGGTAACTAACCAAACCTTTTTGTGAAGGCACAGTTGCTCTGAATTAGCAATTAGCTGCTCTCTTTAAATTTTTAAACTTAATCCATTATTTTCACTAACAAAATAAAGCTAAAAACCTGGCATCATCAGTTATGCTTTTTTTATTGTACATTTGAAACTCTTTCAAGAAATCATAACTTGAATTCCAGTAAAGATCTTCATGAATTTACTTAAGCATTTTCAATTAAATGCAACAACATGGGTGGGTATTTTAATAACTTTATAAGTTGTCTGTTTTCAAAAAACAGTGGTAGGTGTTTTCTTTAAAGGTTACTAAAAATAAGAGGCACTGGTCAAAAATTTTGGCCCCATGTCCTGTGGTATTCCTTTAATCTCAGTGTATATTTTTTCCAAATTAGGTGCTTGAGTTTAACGTCATTAGCCTTCAAAGTGCTAGAAGAAAAGATACTATTTTTTTTTATATTCTTTTCAGCCTCAAAAAACCCAACAATGACTCTTAAAACTTCGAATTCATTCCTTATCCGCTATTTGTTTTCACTTTGTCTCTCTAGGAGTTCCATTCCCTTCTCCTTTCTGATATTCCCGCCCCTTTTCTGAAGTCCCATATGAAGTTGAAATCCAATGGTTCGCTACATTGTTTTCTCTGATGATTCCTTCTCCACCCTGTATCTGCAAATTTGGTAACACGGAATTACTGCTTCTTCAAAGACGCGACAGCTTGTTTACACGCATGGCCAAAACGCATTCACCTTCCGTTGCACCCCTTCACCAGCCCTTCAATTTCTTTCCATATCCTCCAGCAAATGAACTTCAGATCTACTTTTAAGTACCCCCTCCCCTTCACAGCCTTCTACCTACGGCCTTAGGGCTATGGCCCTGCCTACTGAACCCAAGTTCCTCTTCTCAGGCCTTCACTTCCCAAGAGAAACAATAACCACTTGTTTTCAGGGTTTTAAACACGGACCCGCTTTATTCCACCTCGGACTTGCGGACCCCGAGGTTCCCGACCCCGAACTGCACCACCCGCGGCCACTCTCTCCCTGGAGCACCACTTCCGGATCTCGGGTGTCTCCACTTTACCGGTCCGCCCACCTCCCCCGGGCACTTCTTAAAGCTTTGTCCTGACCACTGGCGGGTCGAAGCAGGGACGTAGGCTAGCCAAGTGTCTGAGGTCTCCCTCTAGAAGAAGCACCGATTGGCTCCTCCAGTCTGAGAACTCCGGTGCTGTTGCGTAGTCGAGTGGTGGCTGTGGAGGGACAATTCGTTTTGAGCACCGAGTGGGGCACACCCGGAAGTGGCGCGTACAGGAGCTGCGCCCACGCCGGGCGCGGGTACAGGAGGTACAGAGGGGAGGAGTGGACCCCGTGGTACTCGTTATAGTGTCAGCCGAGAGTGCGGTAGGGCGGGGGGTGGGAGCCGGCTTCCTTCTGGCTGTGGTTCTGTGGTGGTAGATCCGGCTGGGTTGTGGGAGGCCAGGGCCTTGCGGGGATGACGGGGCTGGTGAAGGGGTGCTGCGGTCCACAGGGAGGTCCACAGGGAGCCGACTGCACTTCATTCGCTTCCTGGGGACTCGGTGTCTTCGGGTCACCACCTCTCCTCCCACTCCTCGGCAGGCGAGTTGAGGGTTGTACTAGTGAGGTGGTTGCTGTGGAGCTGAGAGTCCACTGAGTTTTTTCTGCTTTTGGGAGGAGGGGAGCGGCTGCTTTGGTGGGGACTTACTTTTCGGCCTTTTCTACCCTTCCTGAGAAGTGAATTTTTTTTTTTCTTCGCTGCACCATCGACTCAGTTCTAATATTTCTGTCTTTACAGCTTCTGACTTTGACTCCTCTACACCTTAAACGATGCTGGAGTCATATGTGACTCCAATTTTAATGAGCTATGTGAATCGCTATATTAAGAATTTAAAGCCATCAGATCTACAGCTTTCGCTATGGGGTGGAGATGTGGTTCTCAGCAAGCTCGAATTAAAGTTGGATGTGCTGGAACAGGTAAATTATGTAGCTGTCATTGACTGGACACATTTTCAGCTCGTTTAGAAGTAATCCATTGTTTAATACACTTTCACTTTATGTTTTAAAAACTCTTCTGCTAATGTATTTTGGCTACCCTAAAACTAGATACCTTTCTTTACAGAATATTTTTTGTGCTTTTTTACTAGTGATGGTTTATTAGACTCTGATTCCCAAAAGTTGCCTCATCAACTAGGAAAACAATTTCATTGTACTTGTCAGGATTGCTCAGCCTATTCACTCAATTCTCAAGCTTTACCTAATATGCTAATTTACCTTGCTAAGATTCTGTATGATGCTAAAAAAGAAGACATTTCCATTCTCTCTTTGAGGAATGGAGGAGTCTGAAAGACAGCAAGATGTTAAGGAAAGTTGTCTCTTCGTAGGAAGAATGACATTTACCAGTGGCATCCTCACGGTATTGACTGACACAGACTAAGAATGCTAGCAAAATCGAAAACTTCTTTTTTAATACCTTTTTTAAGTTTTTCTTTCTTTTAATGTGAGAATGCTGTGATACAAAATGAACTGTAACTTCAAAGTTGATGCAGTTATTACTTCATTTAATGTTAACATATGCCAGGCAACTCTGTTGGGCTCGAGGATACAAACATTAATCGGTGGAAACTCATAAGAGTCAGAGACAACTACTTTTTAGGAAGTAGGGAACGATTTAATCTGCTGGTGATAGTTATGAATAATTTTTGTTATATTCCACTGTTCCTCTGTTATTAAATAATCTAGAGGTAACACTGAAAAATAATACTCTGGTTCCTTCCCCTTTCCCTCTCCAAGGTTAGTTATCTTATGGGCACAAATGCTAAGTATGCAGCTTAATTTATACATATGTATACACCTGTGTAACCATCCAGATCAAGATGCAGAATATTTCCTGCACCTCAAGTAGCTTTCTTGTGCCCTTTTGTAATCAGTATCTCCCAGCCCCGCAAATAGACGACTGTTGTTCTGACTTCTATCAGCATAGGTAAATATTACCTGTTCTTGAATCGTAAATAAATGGGAATTGTGACTGGCTTCTGTTTTTCCATATTATGGCTAATATTAACCCATGTTGTTGCATGAGTGGTAGCTGGTAGCTTGTTCTTTGTATTGCCTTGTAGTATTCCATTTTATAAAGATTCACGATTTACTTATTTATTTTACTATTGATGTACATTTGGATTGTTTCTGCTTTTGACTATTGTGAAGAAAGCTTTTGTGGATTTTTTTTAAAATTTGTTGATTTTAAAGAGGAAAGGGGAGGAGGGAGGGGGAGAGAGAGAGAGAGAGAAAGAAAGAAAGAAAGAAAGATAGATTGATTTTTTCTTCCACTTATTTATGCATTTTTTGGTTGATTCTTACATGTGTTTTGACCGGGAATCTAACTTACAACGTTGGTGTATCAGGATGACACTAACCCACTGAGCTACCTGGGCAGGTCTTATGAGCATTCTTGTACGTGTACTTTGGTGCACAATTAATTTTTCCTCCCTAGGAGGCACTTATATGTTTTAGCTTTAATGGATGTTGCCAAATAGTTTTCTGCAGTGATTGTACCAGTTTACAGTCTCACCAACAATGTATGAAGGCTCCCAGTTACTTCATACTTACGTTATTAATTGATGTTTGGTATTTTAATTTTTTAGTCTTTTTTGGTGGGTGTGTAGTGGTAATCTCATAATTTAAAATTGTGTTTCCTTAATGATTAATGATGTTGAGCACTTTCATGTGTTCATTGACTGTTTGGATATCCTCTTTTGTAAAGTTTCTGATGCTTTTGCCTTTTTAAAAAAATTGATTTTCTGTCTTTTACTTATTGCTTTGTGTATTTTGGAAATAAGTCATTTGACAAATACATGTTTTGCAATGTCTTCTCCCAGTGTGTGGCTTGTCTTTTTGCTCTCTTAAAAGTATCTTTTGATGAACAGAGTTCATATTATTGAGGTCCAGTTTATCAATTTTCTCCTTTAACTTTTCATGTCTTGTTTAAGATATCTTTGATTACTCCAATGCAAAGATGTGTCCCTACATTTCCTTTTAGAAGTTCAGTTGTTTTCTATGATTTGTCTAAAATTATTTATCTGCACTTGAGAAGTAGAACTCAAGGTTCAATAATTTTCCATTGATTTTCAATTAACACACTCCATTTGTTGAACCATTCTTTCCCTATTGAATTATAGTATGTCTTTGTGCAAATCAGGTTGTCATTTGTGTGGATTGATTTCTGAATTCTTTATCTGTTCAGCGGTTTGTCTGTTCTTGTGTCACTACCACATTGACTTTACAGTGTTAGTGTAATTTGTACAACTTTGTTCTTTTTTCCTTGAAGGTCATCATAACTATTTTTGGTCCTTCGTATTTCAATATACATTTAACTTTCAGCTTGTACATGGTAGAATTTGTACATGGTAGAAAAAGGTCAACCCATTGACCTTTTTAATTGAGGTTACATTGAATCTATAGATTAACTTGGGAGGATGTAATATGCTAACATATATTGTGTTGACATAGTATTAAGTTTTTTTTCTTAAGATTTTATTTATTTTAGGCATAGGGAAGGAAGGGAGGGAGAAAGAGAGGGAGAGAAACATCAATGTATAGTTGCCTGTTGCGTGCCCCCCACCAGGGACCTGACCTGGCCTGGCCCGCAACCCAGGCAACACCTTGATGAGGAATCAAACTGGCAACCCTTTGGTTCCCAGGCTGGTGCTCAATCCACTGAGCCACACCAGCCAAGACAGTATTAAGTTTTTTTTTAAAAAGTGTTTGTGGCTCTTCTTGAACCTTTATTTAATTAAAAAAATTATGTGTATTTATTTTAAAGAAGAAGGGAGAGGGAGAGAGAGAAAAACATTGATTTGAGAGAGAAACATTGATTGGTTTCCTCCTGTGTGTACCCTTACTGGGGATTGAACCTATAAGCTACGCACATGTCCTCACCAGGAATCAAACCTGCAACCTTTTGGAGTATGGGATGACACTCAACCGACTGAGCAACCCAGCCTGGACTCTTCTTAGAATATTATAGTTTTAACTCTATAACATTGAGATCTTTGATTCATTTTGAGTTAATTTCTATATGTGGTATAAGGATCCAGCTTCATTTGTTTTTGAATGTGGATTTCAGAATTCTGAACTCTTGTGTGTTAAACTGTCCTTTCCCCACTGAATGGTCTTCCTTCTCAAAAAATCCGTTGGCCATAGGTGTGACAGTTTATTTCTGGGCTTTCAATCTACATTGGATTGAATGTCTTTCTTTTTGTCAGTATCACATTGTTTTGATTACTGTAGCTTTGTAGTACATTTTGAAGTCAGGAAGTGAAAAATCTGCAACTTTATTAGTGTTTTAATTTTTATAAAATTGATGTTAGAGAGGCAGAGGGGTGGGGAGGTGGGGGAGAGAGAGAAAGAGAGAGAGAGAGAGAAACATCAATTTGTTGTTTCACTTAATTATATGGTCATTGGTTTCGTCTGGTATGTGCCCTGACTGGGAATCAAACCCACAACCTTGGCGTATGAAGATGATGCTGTAACCAGCAGAGCTACCTGGCCTGGACTATTAGTTTTTTAAATGTTAGGTAAAATCAACCATGAAGTCATGAGGATCAGAAGGTTATTTTTTTTGTTGGAAAGTTTTATATTACTGATTTAATTTCTTAACAGATATAGGACTATTTAGACTTCTGTTATTCCGTTTGTTAGTGATTAGTTATGCTTTTCAAGGAATTTCTTTTTTAAAAATATATTTTATTGATTATGCTATTATAGTTGTCCCATTTTTTTCTTCCCTTTATTCTCCTCTGCTGTGCACCCCTCTTGCACCAGCATTCCCCCACCTTAGTTCATGTCCATGGGCCAAACATATAAGTACTTTGGCTTTTCCATTTCCCATACTATTCTTAACCTCCCCCTGTCTATTTTTGTACCTAATCTATGCTTCTTATTTCCTGTACCTTTTCCTCCATTCTCCCCCTTCCTACTGATAACTCTCCATGTGATCTCCATTTCTGTGATTCTGTTCCTGTTCTAGTAGTTTGCTTAATTTGTTTTTTTTTTTTTTTAGGTTCAGTTGTTGATAGTGGTGAGTTTGTTGTCATTTTACTGTTCATATTTTTTTATCATTTTCTTAGATTAGTCCCTTTAACATTTCATATAATAAGGGCTTAGTGATGATGAACTCTTTTAACTTGACCTTTTCTGGGAAGCACTTTATCTGCTGTCCCATTCTGAATGATAGCTTGGCTGGATAGAGTGTAATCTTGGATGTAGGTCCTTGCTTTTCATGATTTATGAAATAAAAGTATTTGCATACTTCTTCCCAGCCCCTTCTTGCCTGTAGGGCACTCCTTTGTAGGTAACTGTCTCCTTTTCTGTTGCAGCTTTTAAGATTCTCTCCTTATCTTGAGTCTTGAGTAATGCAATTATGATGTGCCTTGGTGTGTGCTTCCTTGGGTTCAACTTCTTTGGGACTCTCTGAGCTTCCTGGACCTCCTGGAAGTCTATTTCCTTTGCCAGATTGGGGAAATTGTCCTTCATTATTTTTTCAAATACATTTTCAGTTTCTTGCTCTTCCTCTTCTCCTTCTGGCACCCCTATGATTCGGACGTTGTAACATTTAACGTTGTCTCAGAGGTTCCTAAGTCTCTCTTCATTTTTTTAAGTTCTTGTTTCTTCATTCTGGTCTGGTTGAATGTGTATTTCTTCCTTCTGGTCCAAACCATTGATTTGAGACCTGGTGTCCTTCCCTTCACTGTTGGTTCCCTGTATATTTTCCTTTATTTTAGTTTGCATAGCCTTGACTTTTTCCTCCGTTTTGTGACCATACTCAACTATTTCTGTGAGCATCACGATTACCAGTGTTTTGAATTCTGCGAACATCACGATTGTCAGTGTTTTGAACTCTGTATCTGTTAGGTTGGCTATTTCTTCATCACTTAACTCTGTTTTTGGAGTTTTGATCTGTCTTTTCATTCGGGCCATATTTTTTGTCTTGGGGTGCCTGTTATGTAGTAAGGGGCAGAGCCTTAGGTATTCGCCAGGGCTGTACAACCTCTTTGCTGCATTGTGGCTCTGTATGTCGGTTAGGGGTCTGAGAGGGAACAATGCTGCTTGCTCAGTTCTCTGCTGGCTTTCAGTTACTCCCTCCACTACCCACAAGCAAGTTGGGCTCTTCTGGTGCTGGTTCCTGGGTGGGTTGTTTTGTGTATGTTCTAAGACTCTGTGGGTCTCTCTAACAAACTCTCCTGTGAGGTTGGGAGTTTCTCCTGCCACTGCAACCTGCCTGCCCCCCCCCCCCCCCACACATTTTTGCAGTCAGTAGTTTTGAGGTTTTATTTCCCCCACACTGAAAACCTGGGTTGCACTGTCTGTCTCATTCTCCAGTCGTTCCTCCCACGTTATCTGCAGGCATATATGTGACCCCCTGGTCTGCCAGCTTCCACCTCACCTGCCCTGGGTCGCCAGCTGCAGCTGGCCTTGCCTCCCATCCTCTCCACTCCTGCTTCCAGTCCCTATCCCTCCCACCACTTTGGATGAATGTTTCTTCTTTAACTCCTTGGCTGTTGGACTTCCATACAGTTAGATTTTCTGGCAGTTCTGGTTATTTTTTGTTTTTAAATTTGTTGTTGACCTTCTTTTGGTTGTGAGAGTAAGCAAAGTGTATCTACCTACGTATCCATCTTGGCTGGATGTCCTCAAGGAATTTCTTAATATTCTCAAAATCAAGGATCAAAAAGATAGGTGTGGGAGTATTTTTGTAAGTTAAATCTAATTGGAGCACAGTTATTTTCATTTGTTTACATATTTTCTGTTGTTTTTGCAAACTAAAACAGCAGAGTTGTATCTTTTTGCATCTGTCTTGTTTGCGGCATTCTGTGCTTCCTGGACTTGCATGTTTATTTCCTTCACCACATTTGGGTAGTTTTCTTTCATTATTTTTTCAAATAGATATCCAATTTCTTGCTCTTTCTCATCTCCTTCTGGAACCCCTCTGATGCGAATGTTGGAATGGTTGAAGTTGAAGTTGTCCCAGCAGCTGCTGACACTATCCTTGGTTTTTTTTTTGTTTTCTTCTTGTTCTGATTGGTTGTTTTTTTCTTCCTTATGTTCCAAATCATTGGTTTGATTCTTGGCTTCCTTCACTCTACTGTTGTTTCCCTGTAAATTGTTCTTTATTTTAATTAGTGTATCCTTTGTTTCTGATGGGATCTTTTTTATGCTTTTGAGGTCCTCACTAAATTCCTTGAGCATCCTTATAACCAGTGTTTTCAACTCTCCATCTGATAGATTGCTTACCTCTACTTTGTTTAGTTCTTTTTCTGGACTTTTGATCTGTTCTTTCATTAGTCATGTTTCTTTTTCTCCTCATTTTGGCAGCCGCCCTGTGTTTGTCTCTGTGTATTACGTAGAGCTGGTATGAATCCCTGTCTTGGTAGTGTGGCCTAATGTAGTATGTGTCTTACAGGGTCCAATGGTACAGCCTTCCCTATCACCCATGCTGTGTATTTAAGGTGTGTTCTTTGTGTGGGCTGAGAACACCCTCCTCTTATAATTGAAACTTGGTTGCTGTTGGTAGGTCAATGGGAGGGATTTACCCAGTCCAGTCTGCTGCAATGACTGGCTGTGAGCAGTGACCACCAACCTCTGCCTTCTGTGAAGGATCAAGCCGTTCAGGGGCAGGGTGGTGGTACTCTGATGTGGTCTGTAGCTATCCAGTGGGTACATGCACAGGCCTTGGGTTTTCAGGTGGAGCAGGCCAAGTCAGCTCCCACCTGTGTTTTGCTCAAGGCTGCCCTTCCTGAACGATGAAGCACTCTGAGGTGGCTGTACTTGTGTTGGGCTTGGAGATTCCCAGGTGAAGCCAAGCTGTGAATGTGGCTGCTGCTAACACCAGAGCTGGGCCACTTAGCAAGAAGTTTGGGGACTGGGGGTGGGGGGGTCACTGAGACCAGCTGTTGCTTGTTTGACAAGATTTTGGAAGTTGTGAACCATGAGCCAAGACCAGTCATTCATATGGAAAAGCCACCATTAACAGCTGTAAATTGAGTAAATTGAGTGAGACTGAGCCTCCGGGAATTTCAAGGGCAGGTTGATGTGTTAACCAGGTTGATGGAGTCACTGATATGGCACCCGTTTGCTGGCTTTGTGGCTATGTAGTGGGGAGGGCTCATAAAAGGGACAATGGTCTCTGCCCTCCTTTCTGTATGGGAGAAAGCTGTCTCCCAGCTCTCACCTTGATGCCAGACACTGCAGTTCCTTCCTTTATTCCATTGGTGCCTTCCAAGCTGCTACTCCAGTTCTGGAGCTCAGAGGGAGTGAGTCTCAGTAGTTTGTGTGTGGGTTCTTTAACAGGAACTGCTTGGGACTCCAGAAGTTTCTTCTACCAACTCAATACCTGCTGGTTTTTACAGTCAGAAGTTATGAGGACTTACCTTCCTGTCATAGGAACCCTGGGCTGGGGGCCTGGAGTGGGACTGGGACTCCGTGCTCCCGAGATATCCCTCCTGAATTTTATCTACCACACGTGAATGTGGGGCCACCTGTTCTGTGTCTCCATCTCTATGTAGATAGATGTGGTTTCTTTAATTCCGTAGCTGTCAGACTTCCATTAAACTTGATTTTTGACTATTCTGAGTAATGGTTGTTCTGTAGTTTTCTGGTACTTTTGATGTGGTTGTGTGAAGAGGCCATCCATCTTGACCAGAAGTCATACCATTTTTTAAACTTCCTGTTTTTAGGGCCTCTTGGTGAAGAGTGAATGAATAGCTCGGTAGGGCTCTCCGTCGTCTTCTCAGTAAGCACAGCCAGGCAGTTCCCAGGAAAATGTGAATAATGGCAAGACCATCTTTGACTCTTTTTTTCTCTGGATCTCTGTTAATTTTCTGCTCTGCATGCTGTTTTGTTGCTTGTACCAACTAATATTGTGATCTCTTATTGTTCTTGAGATTTTGGTTGTTTTGACAACTTTGTCCACTTTTGTCAAGCTTTTTGGGGTGAGAATTTGCTAAACTTCTAACTATGAATTATTGAAGTTATCTTATATTTTTTTATTTTTTTGGTGGTAAAAACCACATGTCAATTTACCCTCTTAACCATTTTTAAGTGTACAGTGGTGTTAGCTCTGTGTACACTGTTGTTCAGTAGATCTCTAGAACTTTTCAGTTTCCAAACGTAAAGCCTCTACCCACTGGACAGCGCCCTTACTTCTTCCCCCAGTCTCTGACAACCACCGTTCTGTTTTTTTGTTTCTGAGAATTTGGCCGCTTTAGTCATCTAATATAAGTGGAATCATACAATATTTGTCTTTTTGTGACCTGTTTTCATTTAGTATAACGTGCTCAGTGTTCACCTGTGTTGCAGTATATGACAGAATTTCCCTTTTTTTGAAACTTGAATAATATTTGATTTTATTATGTGCGTACTACATCTTTCACATCTTCTTCCATTTTTTATTTTATTATTATATTATATATTATTATATATTTTTTATCCTCACCCGAGGGCATTTTTTTCATTACTTTTTAGAGAAAGAAGAAGGGAGGGAGGAAGGGGGGAGAGAGAGTGCACACTCGGGAACGAGAAGAGAGAAGCATCAGTAGGCTTCCCTCTTGCACTCATCCTGCCTGGGAGTTGAGCCTGCAACCCCGGGCATGTACCCTGATGGGGAATTGAACCCATGACATTTTGGTCCATGGAATGATGCTCCAACCAACTGAGGCACATTGACCAGGTCATAGTATTTTTTAATAGCTTATCTAGAATTAGATTTTTGAGAGCTGTTCAACTCGTTTCTTAAATTCTTTGCTACTAATGTCCTTGGTACAGTCATAGTTGTTACGGTTTTAGGGATCCATTTTTCCCAATGTATTTCTGAATAGTTACAAATGAATAGAATATTTTAAGTTGTAGAATGCTTTTGAGAAGGAAAAAGAGAATAAAGTCATTTGTGGGTGGTTATCTTAGTGATGATCTATTATAATGATCAGTTTTCTTGCTTCGCCTTTTATAAGACGAGTACATGTTTTCATTTTATTTATCACAATGAGTCTGTGATAAGGATATGGGACGATCTCCTCATAGTCAGATGGTAAGTGTTGCACTTCAAATGGATTTCCCATATGGGCAATGTGGTTCAAAATTCCATATTGTAATATATAATGCTGTCTCTTTTGTTAGTAGTTTTGGTTAGTAGTTCAATTGATTATACTGATGATACTAAGGTCTTGAATTTGATTCAGGTGTCTTTTAGCTTCTCCCTAGAAAATTCAGTTGGTCCATAGATAGCAACTTTGGTAGCCACTTCACAAATGTATCATATTTACACAGATCAGGGAGTGATAGAGGTGGAAATATTATTGGCTCAGTGTCCAGATGTATTTGGAAAGGCATTCAGTGCTCATAATGGAAGTATAGATGCAGTAGAATTGTGGTTAAGAGCAAGGACTTGGTATCATATTGTCCATATTTGTATTCTGGCTGTCTTGGATGAACCAGGGAAGTTGCTTGGCCTTTGCATGCCTCATTCACTAGTATTTACCTTTTGGGGGTTTTATAAGGATTAAATAGTTGAATGCAGATAAAGTTCTTCCAATAGTGACTGGTACTCAGTAAACGTTTTTGTATGGACACAGAATAAAATGTAATCTGTGTCAGTTGATTAATGTGTGAAATTATTGCAGCTTTAAAATTAATGTAATAATGAAAAATATTGAAAACTTGTGATAATCAATTAGGTAGGATAGTAGAAACAATTTTTTAGGATTTTTCTGTTTAAGAAACATACATTAGACCCACACATTTGTAATAATAATAATAGCATCTTAATAATGATTGTGGTCTTTATACAAATTATTTTAATCCTCAAAGATACTATTTTTATTTAGATTTTATAGATAAAGACTGAGGAAACTGAGGCACAAATACATTAAATAAGTTGCCTCACTTATTTAGCTCACTGTAAGTTGCTATTTATTTAGCTCACTGTCATTGTGCTAAATAGCGCAGTAGGATTTTTAAATCAGTGTCTGCTGGCTCCAGAATTATCAGTCTTAACTACTTTACCATATTGTCTACATATATTTAGCTATATTGCTACTAGTTTGTAAACCAACTAGGGCAGCTGTTGGATGAATGACTAAGCATAATATTTATCTTTCACAAACAGAATTACAATAACCGTAAAAATGTGGTTGAAACACAATCTAAATACAGTTAATTTTTTTCTTCCTTTGTAGGTTTTTAACAATTTTATTAGAAAGTGAAATGAATTAGTATAAAGTGATTGAGTAACAGTTATGTTTTCATTTTTCACTTCTTTCCAATAATAATGGAAACCAGTCAGAATGCATTTCAAATTTATGACCAAATAGTATCTAGGTATAATCTTTAATTAGGTAAAGCTTAATAAGTTTTTTTTTAACGTAGGTCAATTTTTATTTTGTCAGGTCATTCTCCTATTTATTTCAATCCTGCTTTCAACTCGCCTTATAATGCTATCCTATGTGTAGTTTAAAACACATTTGGGGACATATTTTTAGGTGGAGATTTTAAACAGTATGCCATTGCAATTATCTCAAGCACTGATGCTGTCTGCTGCGGTGACCACCCCTCCACTGCCACAACCGTGCATGAGCCTTTGTCCTGTATTAGGTATAGTGTATTATTTCCATTCAGCAGAGTAAGAAGCTCAGGCCTAGAAAGGTCAGGTAGCTTGTTCAGTGTCATTTACACAATTGATTTTTGTATTTTAACAAGTTATTGATGCTTTTACTCTTTGATGAACAGTAATTCCTAAACAGTTTTTGTGTTGGAAATTTTATTTTAAAGAAAGTAATTTGACTACTAGGAGAAAAATATTAAGTACCTACTAACTTCTGTTTAACATTTTGTGTTTTAAGGAATTGAAATTGCCATTCACTTTTTTAAGTGGACATATTCATGAATTGAGGATACATGTACCATGGACAAAACTGGGTTCAGAGCCAGTGGTAATTACCATCAACACAATGGAATGCATTTTGAAACTTAAAGATGGAATGCAGGTATGAAACCGTTGTTTGTTTATATTAACTAATTTTGTAGTTATTAGTGTTTGATATTACTTTAACTTTTGGGATATGTCATCTTTACATAAATAAATCTTAGCTTATATACTTATTATCTTTAACTATCTTTAAAAAATTTTTTAAAGATATTTTTATTTTTATTTATTTTTTTTTAGAGAGGGAAGGGCAGGAGAAAGAAAGAGAGAGAAACATCAATGTGCGGTTACTGCAACACATTGGGGGACATGGCCTGCAACCCAGGCATGTGCCCTGACTGGGAATCGAACCTGTGATGCTTTGGTTTGCAGCCCATGCTCAATCCACTGAGCTATGCCAGCTAGGGCTATCTTTAACTATCTTAACATAGTTAATTGCAAAAGGGTATTAAATTTAGGTAAAATATCCTAAGTGATATTTTCATACTAATTTCACTTAACCTGATCATAGCATTCATAGGGATCATGTAGATTGCTTATTACCAGTATGCACTAGAAGCGGTGCCTGATTATGTCCAATTTTCAAGTCAAGATTCTTTAAATTTTGCAAAGTATCTGCATAATTTTTTACCTATGTGACATTTCTAAATGAGATGAAAATCTCAAGTTATTTTTGGAAGATAAAAATATATTGAATTTGCCTTTATATTCCAAATTTTGTGGTGGTTCTTGAAGTTTTGGCATCAGAAACTGACTCTTTTCAGACTTATTTCTTCTCTGACCCATCTGACATTTCTTCTTAGTGTTTTGTTTCTTTTTTTAATATAGGGGTAATATTGATTTTAAGGCCTTTCTACCAAAAATTTTCTAATCTAGAAAACAAACAGGTCTGGAGAGCAGCATAGTTGTGATCTATTTACTTTCATCTTGCAGAACAGTAGTATCTGTCATTTATTTTCATTACTTTTTGCTTAACCCATATTTAACTTTCAGCTTTAGGGAAGACTTTCTGGCATGAAATGAATTGGAAGAAAATTAGTAAATTGACTATTTTCATAAGCATCTTAAGGCAAATTTAGTATATCCTAAGTATAACGTAAATCTCTGTGAAATTAATTAAAGTTACTTATGAATTATTAAAATCATTTCCTATATTAAGTAGATACTTTGTCATATCAATTGACTGGGTTGAAATCTCTTTTTCCTTTGATGAAATCTTTGATTCAAACCTCTCTTATCCAATATAATTTAACTAATGTAATTCCTGGAAGTAAGTAGACCAATGATGTATATTTCCATGAAAAATTATTTTGTGAACTTAAAATATTTGGGAGATTGATTTAGAAATCTATAGATAGTAATATTGCAACAAAGTTTTATTTTACTTTTATATATGGTAATACTTAAATGGTCCTTAATCATCATTTGTCCTTGGAATTTAATTTTTTTAAGAGTCTGGATTTGGTTATGCCACCCATGCAGTGCTTCATAATGATGAGAAAAAAATCCAGACACTAAGTACTTTTTCAACGGGTAGATGGAAG
The DNA here is from genome assembly GCA_004024845.1 of Tonatia bakeri. NCBI lineage: Eukaryota > Metazoa > Chordata > Mammalia > Chiroptera > Phyllostomidae > Tonatia > Tonatia bakeri. The sequence continues at coordinate 79,578 of PVIA01002360.1, read as the reverse complement.
TTTCAAGGCCAGATGTCCCATAAGAAACACATTTTAGAAAAGGCAAATTACAACTAATTATAGAGGCTGCAGAAAAAGATTTGTAACACATGACTTAGTGCCACCTAGAACTAATATTTGATATTGGACCATGCAGATGGCTACTGCAGGAATGATCAGATTTCCTGCTTGCATGGTATTTGAGACCTGAATTTGTGGTGTGTATAGCAAAAGGTCAAAGTGTCATGATTGTAAACCACTCTCACAACAAGTATTTTTTACAGATGTTTAAAATTTTGAGGTAGAAAGAATTGTGAGAATTGCAGCTGACATTTGGACAAATTATCCAGCAAAGTACACCCCTGGACCCCTGGAGAGCAATACTTGCTAGTGATTGGAATTAATTTTTCAGTGAAAACATAGATGAAACACATTTTTAAACAATTTATTTTCCTATTTTAAGCTTTGATTAGTGAAGTAGGAAATTAAAAAAAATTATTGATTTTTAGAGGGAGCAAAAGAGAGAGACATTGATTTGTTGTTGCACCTATTTGTACATTCGTTAATTGCTTCTTGTATGTGCTTTGACTAGAGATCAAACCCTGGCATGCTGAGATAATGCTCTAACCAGCTGAGCTACCTGGTCGTGACAGTGCAGCAATTTTCAACCTGTGTGTGGCAAGAGGCACACTGGTGTGCCACACGAATTTTTAAAGCATGCAATACCTGACCATTTATTTAGTCCAGAACACTGACTTCTTTTCCCTTAGATTGTCAAATAAAAAATGACAGCAGCCAACACAATAGTCATCTGGTGAGAATGAATCAAAATTATACTATTTTTTGTCAGATCAGCAAAAAATATACTTTTTCGGTGTGTTACAGAATTTTAGTAATTAGTTCATGGGATGAAAGAAGTTGAAAATTGCTGTTTTAATGTATTGTTGAATTTGGTTTGCTAATTTTGTTGAGGATTTTTGCATTTGTGTTCATCAGGGATATTGGCCTGTGATTTTATTTTCTTGTGGCATCCTTGTTGGATTTTGGTATCAGGTAATGTTGACCTTGTAAAATGTGTTTGAAGTGTTCCCTCTTTATTTTTGGGGGAGGCATTTGAAAAGGGTTGATATTAATTCCCTTTGAATGTTTGGTAGAATTCACCAGTGAAGCCATGTGCTCCTGGACTTTTGATTGTTGGGACATTTAAATCCCTTTTTAAATCTAAAAAGCAATTTAATAACAAATTTAATCTCTTTACTAGTAATTGGGACATTACGTTTTGATTTGTCAAAAAAAGCTTTATTTCATACTCAGTCTTCTGTGATAATTTATTTGGTCACATGACATTGGCAGTTTTTTTTATCTCAATACTTTGAAAATATTATTTCACTATTGAAATAGTTCTGTTTTTGCATTTGAGGTTTTTACCTTTCAGTGGTGTTGTCATTTTATTGTAAAGTGTATATATATATTTTCTAGTTGTATATAAGATTTTTTTCCTATTTTTTAGTCTTTAGTATTCTTCAGTTTCACAGTAGTAACTCCAGAGTGAATTTCTTTTTTGTTATCTTCCTTGGGATTTATTGTGTTTCCTGTATATAAGGATTTATATTTTTTGATTATTCCTGTAAAATTTCCACTTTATTTCTTTGAATATTAATTTATTCCTATTTCTGCCGTATGAAACTCCCATTTTCACATTTAGACCCTCTCAGTTTTCACATTTAGACCTTTGCATACTAACCTTTCATGTTTTTTATCTCTTTGTTTCTCTGTGCTGCACAGTGGGTAATTTTTTTCAAATCTGTTTTCTGTCAAGTTCAGTGATTCTCTCAGATCATGAACTTATGTGCACCTTATAAGAGAGTTTGAAATTTGCTGTCATCCAGTGGTTCTCAAAGTGTGATCTGAGGACCCCTAGGGATTCCCAAGTTTTTTTAGGGTATACATAAAGTTAAAACTGTTTTTATACTAATACTAGAACATGGTTTACTTCTTTTCATCATCATTTGTTTATGAGGGTAGAGTTGAATTTTCCAGAGGATACTTGATGTATGATATTGCAGCAGATTGAAGGCAGAAGCAGATACGAGAATTCAGCGATTTTCTTTTAGGTCAGATTTTTAAAAATATAAAATAATTTCATTCTTTTTAGTAATTTTTTTTGTTTTGGAAAATACAGATATTTTTAATAAAGCATAAAACTTTGTAATTTATAATTATAACATGATGGTTCATTTAAAAATAATTATAAAAGAATATATATATAATCTATGTTTAAACTTTTTCTTCTTTTTTACTTTTCCTATGGCAAATATGGGTATATATTCTACCCATATGGTAAATAATGGGTAGATATACAGAAAAGATTTGGGGGCTCTGACTAATTTTTAATGGGTTAAAGGTCCTGAGATCAAAACATTTAAGGACCACTGGTACAGAGTAGAGAACCATTGAATTATTTTAAGCCAATAAACTACTTGATTGAATTTTAGGAAGATGACAAGTTTTTCAGAGTGAAGGGATAGATTGGAAGAGGTGATTTCAGATAATTAGTGAGGTTCACTTTGTGATATTTTAGGAGGAAAATGGTGGGGACTAGATAGAATTAAGCCATTGGCTGTGGGCATGAAGAACTGAGCACAGGTTCTGGAGGAAAATGTAGAGAGGAAGTTGAAGTTCAAGAATGACTTCTGGAATTTTGGTTTAGGATAACTGGGATAGTTCACGGTGCTGTTAATTTAGATTCTTTTTAGAGATTAAGTACTTGTCTGTGAAGCTCGTATACTAAAATAATTAGTAAGTTAGGTCTCACTGAAGATGAGTATGTGTTGGACGTTATTCATTGTGGGTAAGCATGCACAAAATTACCACTTTAGTATTTAATTTCCCGTATTTGAAGGAAAAGTTGAAAAGTTCAGTCAAGAAACCTTTACTGAGCGCTGTACTAAATACTGATGTTTTAGTGACAAATATTTCTCTCCTTTTGAATGTTTTAAGAAAAGATTGCTATATCTTGAGTGGTTTATTATTTTAATTTTAGCATAGAAAATTTGTAGTCTTAGAACCCTCTGAGGGTAAAATATTTTGTTTTAGATTTAGGCTTGTTTTTGAGCTGAAATAACTGATTTAAAAACATTATTGAAAAGGAAATAAAAAACCAAACCACAAACAGATAACTTGTGCATAGATGAATATGACAATAAATGTTTTAAACTGTTAATATGTGCTTTAAGAGTTTGAGAACAGCCCTGGCTGGTGTGGCTCACCAGTGGACTGAATGCCAGCCTGTGAAAGGGTTGCCTGTTTGATTCCCAGCCAGGGCACATCCCTGGATTGAGGGCCAGGTGGCCTGGTGGAGGGCACGTTAGAAGCAGCCACACATTGATGTTTTTCTCCATTTCTTTCTTCCTCCTTCCCTTTCTCTAAGAATAAATAACTAAAATCTTAAAAAAAATAGAAGTTTGAGAACAGAAGAAATCATTGTTTCTTGAACTTTACCTGTGTTTGTATGCATCCCAATTAAAAGTAGTGGAAGGGGAGTTAGCTGGTTGGAAGATAACATCATTCTAAAGACCTGTTTGCTTAAAAAAATATGTACATTAATATAAATCACAGAGTCTTTCATTATGGCATGTACAGTAGTGATTTTCCACTGCTGTGCTGCACCACAAGTGGTGTGCCAAGACAATTTTTAAAACATGCACTACCTGACTATTCAGTCAAGGGCATTGACTGCTTTTCTTAGATTGTCATAAAAAAAATGACAACAGCCTGCACAACAATAGCTGTCTGGTGTGAATGAATCAAAATTATACATATTTTTTGTCAGATTGGCAAAAATATATTTTTGGTGTGCCACAGAATTTTAGTAATTAGTTTATGTGTGCCATGAAATGAAAAAAGTTGAAAATTGCTGATGTATGAGTTCGAAGTTTAAGCCACACAAAACCAAGCTTAGCATAAAGTGGATTTTTGGTTAAATAAATTTTTTAAAATTTACTTATTGAGGACGTTTAATTCTTGTTTGGCATGTTGGATGTTTTTGAGGAGTTTCTGTTGTATACTTATTTTTATTCTTTGAAAGATTTTTCTTTTTGGAGCTGGAGTATTTTAAAAAATACTTATTTTTTAGAGAGAGGGGAAGGGTGGGAGAAAGAGAGGAAGAGAACTATCAATGTGAGAGAGAAACATCGATTTGTTGCCTTTATATGCACTCTACAGGGGATTGTACCCACAACCCAGGCATGTGCTCTGACAGGGAATTGAACTGGTGACCTTTTGCTGTGTGGGACGTTGGCTAACCAACTGAGCCATACTGGTTAGGGCTGAATTGGGGTATTTTTATTCTCTCATAGCTCTTCTATTTTAGGAAGATGAAAAGTCACATTTAGATTGAGACAAGTAAGGAAGTCTCAGTTTCATTAAGGACTTTCTAAGAATGTTATGAATGAATTAAAATACGAGGTTGTAATGGAAATGCTAGTACAACCTTAATTGTAGTGTTCAGTGTTATGGACACTCTATGTCTAAACATTGTGCACAGAACTGAAAATACTGATTTGGGACTTTGCAGCTTAGTGGTAGTTACAATTTCTCTTTTCCCCTTTAGCCTTGAAGCATCCTGCATTAAAGATAAAGAGCGCAGACTGCAGCTTCTAGTTTTCTTTTAAGTTTCTTTTTGGTTTGCAAGTTCTGTAGGTTTCCTTTCAATCTCTAAAATGCAGTGTTTTCTGATTTTTTTCTTTCATAATTAGATACTGGTAATTTTATTTTTTCTTGAACTTTTTCATTTTGCCAAGATGTTTTTTGAAACATGCAGAACTAGTATTTAGAAACTGTACTGAGTCTACACCTGAACTAAGTTTTCTATAGTCAGATTATAGTTGGGTTTTACTAGTCTGACAATTTCTGCCTATTTATTGGAGTGTTTAGATTATTTACATTACATGTAATTTTAAATATGGTTAGGTTAAAGTCTGATATCTTTTTATTTATTTTCTATTTCTTCTGTCTAATTTTTGTTCATTTTTCCCCTTCTTTTCTTGCCTTTTTGGATTAGCTGAGTATATTTTGCCATTCCATTTTATCTTTTTTATTGCTTTATTCCCTATAGTTCTTTATCTTTTTGGTGGTGGTTTTGGGCTGACGATGTGTATGTTTCAGTTATTGTCTAATTTCAAATAATAACATACTACTTCATGGATAATGTAGTATCCTTTAGTATGCTTACAACAGTGTGCTGTCTGCCATCATTTGTGCTAATGTTGTTATAATTATTAGTTCTATACATGTTACAAACACATAATATGTTGCTATTATTTTGCTTTGAATAGTTAATTTCTAGGAAATTAGCAACCAAAAAATGTCTTTGTATTTACCCACATAGTGATTTCTGGCACTCTTCATTCTTTATGTAGGCAAAGGTTTTCATTTAGCAGCATTTTACTTCAGCTTGAAGATCATCCTTTAATATCTTTTGTAGTTTATATCATCTTGCTACAGCTTTTTTTCCCAGTTATCCTGTGTTTGAAAATGTCTTTGCTACCTTCTTTGCTATAACAATAGCTGGACTTTTTCCGGACAGACCTCATATATCTGTTGGCTGTTTGTATATCTTCCTGGGAGAGGGGTGTGTTCAGGTCCTCTGCCCATTTTTAAATTGGATTTTTTTATTTGGTGTTGAATTTTATGAGTTTTTAAAAATATATTTTGGGTGTTAACCCTTTGTCAAAGCTGTTTGTAAATACCATCTTCCATTTGGTCAGTTGCCTTTTTGTTTTGTTGTTGGTTTCTTTAGCTATGCATAAGCTTTTGATATAGTCCCATTCATTTTTTTTTACCTTTATTTTCCTTGCCTTTGGGGAAAAATTCATAAAATGTTCTCTACCACCAAGATCCATAAGTTTAGTACCTACATTTTCTTATATGTAATTTATTATTTTAGAACATTATTTTGATCTATTTTGAATTAATTGTTGTACATAGGGATACACAGTAATCTGTTGATAGCTTCATTCTTTTCCAGTTTTCCCAGAATCATTTACTGAAGAGGTTTTCTCTTCTCCACTGTGTATTTTTGGTTCCCTTTTTGAAAATTATATGCCTGTATACATGTGGTTTTATTTCTGGGCTCTCAGTTCTGTTCCATTGATCTGTGTGTCTGTTTTTCTGCCAGTACCATTCTGTTTTGATTGTCGTAGGTCTGTAGTATAATTTGAATTCAGGTAGTGTGATACCCCAGCTTCACTGTTTTTTTGTTGTTGTTTGTTTTGTTTTTCTTTGTTTCAGGTAGAATAACCCCCTTGAGTATTTCTTGCAGTGGGCGTCTTCTGGTGATAAATTCCCTAAGCTTCTGTATATTTGGAAAAGTCTTTATTTCTCCTATGTATTTAAAGGATAAATTTGCTGGACATATCATTCTTGGCTGGTAATTTTTCTCTTTTCAGTAGTTTCAATATTTGGTTCCACTGTTTTCTGGCTTATAGAGTTTCTGCTGAGAAATTTGTTGATAACCCAATTGGCTTTCCTGTATAGGTCATGTCCTTTTCCTTGACTGCTTTGAGAATTCTTTTTTTGTCATTAATTTTGATAGTGCCTTGGAGAAGGCCTCTTTGGATTGAGGTAATTAGGTGTTCTGTTTGCTTCTTGGAGTCGAGGATCTAGTTCTTTGCACAGGCTGGGAAGTTCTCATCCATTATTTGTTTGAACAGGCTGTCTGTTCCTTATTCCTCTCTTCTTCTGGTGTGCTTATTATTCTTGTATTGCTTTTCCTCATGGAGTCACATAGTTGTTATACAGGTCTTTCATTTTTTTTTTTTAAATGCTTAGGTCTTTCTCTTTTTCCCTCTACATCATTTCTAGGTTTTTATCTTCTGTATCACTGATTCTTTGCTCCGTCTGGTAGACTCTATTTCCTGTGCTCACTAGTTCATTCTCAATTTCTTTTATTGAATTCTTCACCTCCAGGATTTCTGTTTGATTTGTTTTTAAAAATCTTTTAATTTATTGATTTTTTTTTTTAGACAGAGGGGAAGGGAAGAAGACAGAGAGGGAGAGAAACATCAATGTGTGGTTGCCTCTCGTGCGCCCCCTACTGAGGACTTGGCCTTCAGCCCAGGCATGTGACTTGACTGGGAATTGAACCAGTGACATTTTGGTTCACAGGCTGGTGCTCAATCAACTGAGCCACATCAGACAGGGCTCTTTTTCACTTTATTTTTTAAAGTTCCAGTGTCTTTGGGAAACTATACATTTTGGTTATTAATTTGTGTTCAGAGTGTATTAAATTGCCTGTCAGTATATTCCCACATCTTGCTGAGTGTTTTCAGAAGTACACTCTTGAATTGTCTGTCATTTATATTGTATATTTCCATGTGTTCATGTTTGCTTTCTGGATATTTTTTAAATTTTTCTTTCGAGTTGCCTTGCTACCTTCATTATTTCTGGTATTTGATGGGCTCTTTTTCTATCTAGGTATCTTTGTATTAGTGGCTTGTAGAGGTCTTTCTGTTTTTTTCATAGGTGGTGCTGAATCACTAGTTTTTATTTTTAACAGTGAAATCCCAAAGCTGACCCTCCAGCTTCCTTCAGTATAGCTGTGATGCTTGGGGGTGGGGTTGTCTGGGGAAATTTGGCCATCTTCTTTGTTTTGCCTTCTTTGTATTGGTGATCTCACACTCTCAGGTGGGGGATCCCCAACTGCCAAGCTCTCATTGGGGATCAGTAAGGGAGAACACCCTTTCCTCTGGGAAAATAGTGATTTTCTTGCAGTAGTCCTCTGGTTTGCAGATATGTGCTGCAACCTGACAGTAAGGGCAATGGGAAGCAAGTTGTGGGAATCTACAGGGCAGCAGGTCTTGGTGGCTTTCTTTCTTTGTCTGGAAAGCTGACCACCTGACAGCCATGGTAGAACCTTTGTGCTTTGTCCTGCCCAGGTGTCTCAACTTAGCTGCAGCTTGCCCTGCTACTTCTGCAGGAGTGGCCACTGAATCTCTGCTCCTCCAAGCTGAAGGAAGTGCCATTCACAGCCAGCTTCCTCCCCTCCCCAGGGTGAGCCTACAATGAGCTCTTGGATGCAGGACTGTGTCTGTGGCCAGTCTGAGCCATCCTCCCTTCTTGCCCTCCTGTTAGTTCCTGCTTGCCCAGCTTTAGATGCTTCAGTGTGCAGATCTCTCAGGTGTGCCTGTATGTTGAACAGGGGGAATCATTTGTTGAGTAATAGCTGTTCAACTTGTTGAAATTTCAGGAGGAGAGACCTAGGGGATCTCTCATGCTTCCATTCCTCTGATGCCCAACTCACATTTCAAATAGTTGTCTGGTTACACCTGGTGCTGTCAGCTTTGGCTGTCTTCCACTGCCAGTCTGTGGCCATCCTCTTCCTCCTCTTCTTGCAGACCTGAGTTTGGTGCTCTCCCAACACCACTTTCTTTTACATTAATGCAATTCACAGACGGTGGAGGCATGTCATGGCTGGGGCCTTATCGAAGTAGGGGGAATGTAGGATTTCCCAGGAAGACAAAAGAGCATTTGGAATCTGCAAGGTGTGCTTTGTTGTTTTGGGTATGTGAGGGGGAATAAGTGCAGTTCGAGATAGAACAGTAGGGAGGGGGTGGGTGGTCACTTTCTCAGAGCCTTACAGGAAGCTGGAGGACAGTGGAATAGGCTCAAGTCACAGCTGCTGTGATGACTCTTTTCCAACTTACTTTAAACTTTAGATTAAAAAAACAAACAAACAAATCAGATGGTTATTTCCTGGGTAGTCTAGAACTTAGAGAACAGTGTCATCCCGTATGATTGAAGGTCAAGCATCTCTCTACCTTGACATTTTTAAAGCTTGCTAGCATCGTTTTGCAAAGTTAGAGCATGTTTTATTTTCTCAGGAGACCGAGATTGTTGTGTCATTGACTGAACCAGGATGTAAAGGACAGAGGATTTTTGCGGGGGAATGGGGGTAAGGGAAAAGGAACCAGGTTAGTTGCAGAGTTTGTGAGTTTTGTTTTAAACATGTTGAATTAAGGTGCTAGCATTTAAAAAAATGCTCATAGCTACTTTCCTCACCATTTAATTTCTAACCTTTTATAATCTATCAACTGTTGGGATCTCTGCTTTTGCTTTCTGTCACATAACCCCAAGATTTTTTTTCCTGAATGAAAAAAAAAATCTTCTTTCATCTTTTCAAAAAGATGAAATCTTTTTTCATCTTCTTAATTTCCCACTGTTAAGTTTTATTTGCTCACCATATGTGGAATAAAGCTTAAATTTCTTGGACTGATATTCGTTTGCTCTAGCTTCCTTTTACAGCCTAATATTTCATTGCTCTCTATTTTGCTCAGATTGCACTACTTATTTCTTTTGTACATGATACATGCTTTCTTCCTTTCTGCCGTTCTTATTGAAATCTCCCACCACCACCCACCCCTCACCTGCTTGCAGGCCAGTCTTTCGAAACCTTATGTTTGAGATATTTTCCTCACTTCTCAGAATATATGGTACTTAGTACTTACTGTACTGTTTAGTTGGCCTTTTCTCATAGGCATGGCAATAGAGAAAGGTGGTTAGAATTGTGTCATTTAGTTGCAGCTTGATTCTGAACTATGTATTTAATCTCTTCATGCCCCATCTTTAAGTGCGGATACTTTTGCACAAGGAATAGTGTCTAATTCATAGCCTTATTAAAAGGATTAAGAGATGTGAATGTAATGCGATTATTAGAAGTAGGTGACACATTGGAAGTGCCATAAATAAATAATTTTGTTCCTTTTGTCTCTTTTTTCTTGTTTCTTACCTTTCTTCTTCCTTCCCTTCACTCTGCTTTCTGGTCTTTCTTTCAAATTTAGTGGTTACAGGAAGGGCTTTCTGGTCAGGCCGATCTGGGTGTTCACCCCAGCTCTTTCACTTCCTGTGCTTTTGGCCTCAGGGTGTCTTAAGCCCTAATTTCCTCATCTTTAAGATACTGTGGCTTGACACAGATAAGTACTCAGTAAAGGTCACTGTTGTTTCTTTGTGACATATATTATTGCTGACTAACTTAAATTGCTCTTAATCTTTTATTCTTATAAGCCTTATTTCTCAAGTAGCTAAGTAAACTACCTAGAAGGATACCCTCTGTTTATGCTACTTACCTTTTCCTAGAATAAATACCTCAGTAGGTATTACATGCTGGGAGAAGTTGTATATAAGAAGACAAAGTATGATTTTATTATTCTATTCAAGCACCCAGTTCCCCCCAGTGAATTGTGATAAAAATTACATGGTAGAATGTGGCTTAGGCTAGAATGCCTCAGTATATACTTTTGTTCTTTTCCACCTTAATTTTGGCCTATTTCACCTTCCAAATCTGAGAGTGGATCTAACTATTTCAAGTGAGTAGCTTAGAAGGAAGGGAGGAGGAGATGTTGGCAATGTGATATTCACGTATTGATATGAAGGAAAGGGATGTCGAAAGCAATAATGAAGAACAAATTTTCCCCAGTGTGTTGCTGTTAGCATAATTTGATTTTGTTTGCCTGGGGCAGTACCCGGGTCAGGTGGCTATGTGTGTGAAAAGAAGCCAGAGGGACAGGTGGGTAAAGATTGTATCATTGGGGAAAATAGCCCTGGTCCTGTTACTGAATAGCATGGATATCAGAGGTAGAGGAGTGGCCCCACGACACAGGTGTTTATAGTTAGTACAGTGATCTTTTTCATTGTTAAAATGTAGCCTAAAGAATGTTCAGCTTTGGCCTGTCAGGTTAGCTAGTCCTCCTTTTGGGAAGATGAAATGAAAGAATGCATGGGACTGTCAGCTCTCTTCTTCCGTAGCCCGCCATAGCCCTATCCTCACCCTTGATGGGAGGGAAGATGGAAGCAGCCTCTGTGGGCTCAAGTGGGTATGTGAGGAGATTGGGGGCATACGCATTTCTCCTTTACTTAAGCCTACTTGGCATTTTTAAAAAAGATTTTATTTAGTTATTTTTAGAGAGAGGGGAGAGGAGGGAGACAGAAAGGGAAACATCTGTGTGAGAGGGAAACAGGGAAACATTGATCAGTTACCTGTTGTGTACACCCGGACCAGGACCAAACCTACACCCCAGGCACAGGCCTTGAGTCATGATGTGAACTGCTGACCTTTTGATTTTCAGGGTGACACCCAACCAAGGAGCCACACCAGTCAGGGCCTTGGCATTTTTTTAACGACTAAAATTAAGTTTATTAATATGTTGTCAGGGTAGAGGTGAATCAGAGATTCTCATTTTTATCACGAAAGCAAGTGAGTGTGTTTTCCCTGGCTCTCTCTTGTGTTCTCCAAGTGTGTACTGCTGCTTTGGCGACTTTATTTGGCTTTGACTTTCTGAAGTACAGTGTTACTTGTAGGCATTCTTTACTGCATCTAACAATAGCCATTGTACTTGCCACTGGAGAGGATAGTGGTGAATGTCCATAAGGGCTTTGTAGCAGTTTATTTCCTAGGCCCTCACACTCTGTTACAGGAGCTTTTGGTGACCAGAGCCTCCAGGTGATCCTCAGACCTCTTTTACTTTTCAAGTTGGGTGTTGTAAGGTGAAGAGCATAAATAAAGCACCTCACTTCATGGTTCTACCACTCAGTTTCTCCTTCTGCAATCCTTTCTTACATTTTTAACCTCTGTTTTCACAGAAGGACGTGGAATGATTCATTTACCTCTTTTAAGTTTTGTCTTCAGTCTTATGCCATTGTGTATCTGGGAGTTGATAGTTTTTAAGTTTAAATTGACTTGACCTATGAAGGCTAAGGTGAAAAGTGTGTTACATGATCCTGTGATTTGTCAGTATGCAAGTAATGGATCTATTTACTTACATTGTTTGCTACATTTTTCCTCTGTGAGGACCTTTTGTAAGGAAATGACATTCTTTCATGAGGAGCAAAGGGCAGTATTTTCAGAAATAGCTATGTGGTCCTCAAGAGAAAACATTCTTCTGCCATGAAATATACTTACCAGACATTTTGGAAAAATTGCAACCTAAATAAGAAATATATAATTGTAATATGTTTGGGATTAAAAATTATCTTAAAACATTTTAGCTAGTGTATTTGAGAACAGAGTTTCTTTATTAGAATTAGAAACTTTCAATGAAGTTGAATTTGTAATAGTTCATTGTGATGCATACTGGTTAAAAACTGATGAGCTAAGACTAATGATAGAAGTAATTTGTTTTAATATTAAATATTATAATTCCTGTTTTGCTTTATTTTTTAATTTAATTTAGTCAGGTCAGGATTGAATGGAAGCCGACTTCTAATTGATACAATTAAAATGTAACTGAAATAAAAACAAGTTCAAATTATCAAAAGGGTTATTTTCTAATTATACTGTATGTGCAACCATAATTTCCTAACCATAGTTGAGAAAGAAGTGTTTACACATTTGGTAATGTTTGTTTCATAGTATATATTTTTATGAGTACCATGGTTAATGCTCATTTTTAAAGCACACTGAAATTTCAGGGTTATTATAAATTTTGTTTAAACAAATACAGTTATTTAGTTTGTTTTTCTTTTGAATAATAAAAATGTGTAGTTTGTAGGGAAGCTTTTGTAGGGAAACTTTATTTACTGTGTGTCTTTTTTAACTACTTGAAAACTCATATTTAGCCTATGCTCTTTACCCTTTTTTGCTACTAATAATTTTTTTAAAGTAAAATAAAAATAACTTCTTCTTTCGTTTGCTTTAAAATGTTTGTCATCTTGTGCATGCCAGATTTATTGGACCGCAGTAGTTTTAGTGCATTTTGGCTGGGTGTTTATTATGACATCACTGTAATCTATATACAGTATGTGATTTCAGATGGTTTCAGTGTTAAATATTTTCATAATTATGCTAGTTTTGGCAGTTCACTTGGAACTTTTTCACATCTCTTTAATGAACATGTTTTACTTCTGGGCTTTTGAGACAACCATATGTTTCAAAAATTAATAGTGTGCTTTTAATGTTAACGTTGTGCAGAAGTGTGTGACTGCAGACATTTTTAAGGATGTAAGTTGAACTAAAAGTAATTACAGTAAAGTTTAATTCACAGTAGTCTTTCAGTATTTAGAGACTGTAACATCCCCCAAAATAACAGAAGATGTCATTATAAAGACTGAATAGCGAAGTTGTTTTGTGAAATGGACCATTGTGAAGTTTGTTTTGCATTAACTGAAAAAGAATATAAGTTCATGCAAAAATTTTCTTTGTTGTTTATGATAGTAATTCTTTTACTATTTGATTGTATTGGAGTTTCAAACAATTTTTTTCTTCTGCTAACATATCACTAGAATTTGAAGCCGTGCTATCATGTAAAAGAGTCATCTTTTGTTGTATCATTCTCTTAGTGTGGTATTGAATAAGAACTTTTGTTTTCTAAAGGAAGTCTTATGGTTCTTATTTGTCTCTTTCTTTAAAATAAATACAGGACGACCATGAAAGCTGTGGTTCTAATTCCACCAACCCTAGTACTGCTGAGAACACAAAATCATCAGTAAAACCTCGAAGAATTCAGCAGGCTACTCCCACAGATCCTGATTTACCACCAGGTAACTTCTTATGGGCTTATAAAGCCAAAAATTCACTTGTTATTAATTACTGTGACCCTTTGTGGAATACACTCCTTCGGCATTCTTTAGTTATATAACATATTTAGACTAAATGTGCATGTGCATTTGCTGATGAATTCAGAACAGATTGAGTCCAGAGCCCTGATGAATGTCTTTCATTTAAGTTTTGAATCTCTTTTGCAGTAGATTGTTTCTTGAGTTTTTTTATAGGCTCTCCTTGCAAAAACTTGCCTCTGATTTCCCACTCATAGTCTTTTGGTTCTCCTTGCTTCTTGATAAGTACAGAAAGACACTAGAGTGTTCTGAGTTTCTAGAACGTGTAAAATTCACTAACAGAAACACAGAATTTTATAACTGGGATAGACCATCTCTTCTATTTCCTGAAATTTCTATTTACCTGGAACAGTAGTGATTTATACATGAAAGTTCCTTGATATTATTTAATGAAGAAAAAAACAATGATCGTCATATGTTAGCTCTGTGCTTGAAGTGCATGGGTGTCTTTTTATAGTTAGGGATTGTTTATTAGGCACTTCTCTTTTGATTTTATTTATCGTTTTTTTTCCCCTAAGATGAAGGTGATATTGGTATACACTTGTTTTCTGTGTTAAAGGTTTGTGGGCTTTCTGTGCTGGTTTTAACTTAGTTAATTTTTTACAGTCTTCTGGCACCATTTGCTTTACCTCTAAGAGGCTGTATTAGGTACATAATTTCATAGCCTTCCTCCCTCAAATATATGTTCTAACATTTTTTAAAATCCTTATCTGAGGATATGTTTGTTGATTTATGTTTGTTGAAAGAGGGAGGGAGGGGAGAGAAAAACATTGAAGTGAGAGGAACATCGATCAGTTGCCTCCTGTTCACACCTGGGGATTGAACCTTCAACCTAGGTGTGTGTCTTGACCAAGGATCCAACCCATAACCTTTTGGTGTATGGGAGGACACTTCAACTAACTGAGCCTCCCAGGCCAGGGCTGAATTGAACATTTTTAACTGGTGTTAGAGTGATGTTAATGCTGATGCTTTGTATTCTTCAGAACTCTCTACCTAAAAGGCCTCGGTAATCCTCTGACTTTGGAATAGATTAATTGCTATTGCTGGAGAAGAGATTTTAATACTGAACAGTTCTAATTTTACTTAGAGTAGTGTGGTGGTTCTGGAACTTGCTAAATTTTTTCTTGCTGTGGTGTATTAAATTAACCTGTAAATTAAACTGTAGCTTGTTTTTATTTATTAATCAGGCCACACTTTTACCCCTCCAAATTTCTGATTACCTATACCTCCCCAAACTAGAGAAACATCCATCTGTTGTTCCACTTATTTATGCATATTCATTATGGTTGTTTCTTGTTGCTCCCTACTGGAGATTGAACCTGCAGCTTTGGCGTATCAGGACGAGGCTGTAACAAATTGAGCTACCTGGCTAGGGCTCGAGTCCCAGACTTCTAATGATTTTTTTTTTAGAGCCTGTATTAGAGTCTACACTGGCAGTCAGAATTGGGATAATCAGTGTACTTTAGATGCATAAAACATAAAAACATAAATGTAACATAAAACATCCTATTTTTTAGTGGCATAAAACAGAGCTGTATTCTACCTGAACTACCCGAGGTAGCTTTTGAATTAACATCTGCTTTTCTGCCTTACCTAATGGGAGGACTCATATCCTCTTTTTTGCTGACATAAATCACAGTTAAGGAGTTATTTTAGGAAGTAACTGAACTCGTTGGGCAATTACTGGGAGGCAGAGCCGATAACTTAATCTTGCCAAAGGAAAAAAAGGGATAATTTGAGAATCCAGTTGGATAATGGTAAGTTATTTTACTTCAAGGTTAACTCATACGGTTATTTGAGGACTCATTTCTGGTAACCTTACTCTGCCCAGGAACCATATTAATGTTCTTTTATTGTAGAGATGAATTCTTGCCCTCAAAATTTTCTAGAGCAACATTATTTCTTCCGGTATCTGTGGTTACAGTTTTAGAGTTTGAACATTTGCATAAATCTAGAGGTGCTTATTGAGACAAGTTTTGGTGTTGCCTGTTGCCAGTAATTGTTTATTTTTGTTAGAAATATTAGAACATATATTTGAGGGAGGTGGGCTATGAAATTATGTACCTAATACAGCCTTTTAGAGGTGAAGCAAATGGTGCCAGAAGACTTCTTTCTGAAGGTTGGGGGACTTTCTAATAGGAAAAGATGGTGAGTCAATATCTAATATTTTCTTTGCAATCTCTATTCTCGATAACTAGAACAGTCTTTTTCCCATTACGGATCCTGACCAGTTAGTGCATTATGAAGGCAATGTAGTGGGTCATGGCAGAATTGAAAAAATGTGTGGCATAGAATAGAAAACCTGAATACATATGGCATGCAGTAAAGGGTAGTAATATTTCAAGAAACTTTCACATATGTGTGTGTTTGTGCTGGGTGATGATGTAATGTTTTTGACATCATTTAAAAAATACTGTGAGCAGGGTCAAAAGTGTTTGAATTTGACTGATTTGAAGCATGCACATTTTATTTCAGTTAATAATATATAGTCCAGGACCTTCAGTTATTGCTAATAATAACAGTTTTGAATTATGAGCTTATCATATCCTATAAGACATGCTGATGGCTTGTATTTACAGACAGAGTTTAAGGGTGTTTCGTTTATTAATTTACGCATACTTTCCTCATTATTCTCTAAACTTTGTATCTGTGTAAAGTGATACTACTTCTAAGCTAGATACCTGGATTATTCAGTTCTGTGCTCTCTTAAGTGTACAGCCTTTGGCTTTTATTGAAGGTCATTATAAGAAGCAGCCCACAATGGGCTGCTTCTGTGTTTTTCATAAAGTGGCTTTAAGGTAGGTTATGCTTCAAACTATTGGTTTTCAATAACCTTTAAGGTATATAGTGTTTACATTTTGTTTATTGCAGTAAAGGTGATAATTGGAGAGCCTTTATGGCATTCTAGTTAGATTGAATTTCAAAATACTGCTTAGTGGAGCCCGGCTGTTCAGGTCCCTAAATCTGTACTGTTGTGTGAGTGAGAGCATGCTGAACCAGCTCATCAAACGCTGTCTTTGCCCTCAGAGAATTAACTGCTTAGTACAGGAGACTTTCTAAACTAACTACAGGGTGAAGTCAAAGCAAAGAGGAATACCAAGGAAGCACAAGTAATATATTTTGGTTACTAAAAAAAGGAGTGGTTATGTGCAGGTGTGTGTGGTTTTTAAAACACACAGGTAAAACTGAGAGGCAAGATTGCAAATGAAAGGATGGGAAATAGCATAATAGACACATACTATCCAAAAATAAGTAATGTATTTGTAGCATAAAAATCAGGCAAATGAAACCTAAGGTAATAGTGTTAAAGAACATACATAATAGAGATACTAAGAGTTCTCCGAAAAATATATGACTTTGTATGTACCTAACAACCTACCTTTGAAGTGTGCTAGATCAAGCAGAAAAAAAATCTCATGCCTGTATCTTTGAATATCAAAATTAACAATATTGTTTCAGTAGATATATGTATAACTCCATACTCAGCAGATGAGACAGTGTGTACATCCTTTTGACGCACACAGGGGGTATCTACAGACATTGAAGGAAGACTTGGTATAAAAGGAAGTCTTGACAAATTTCAGACAATTGCTATCATTTTGACCATCCTCTTACCACAATGCCATTAAATCAGAGTGTAATTACTGATATGTTTGAATTTATCTCTACTGTCTTATTACTTGTTATATCTTTATAAGCGTTTTTTTTCTTTCTTTTGTTCTCCCTCTCATATCCACTTTACCTTTGACTCCTGGTATACACTTAGTTCTGAAATACACTCCAGGTTTTTGACTGCATTCAGTGGGAAAGATAACTGGGAATGTGATTACTTTATCTTACCCAGGACTAGAGCCTGTTCACATTTTTGGGGGGGTGTGCATGCATATATACACACATACTTTTTTTTCTGTAACTTGCATTTTTAAATTTAATGTTATATCATGAAGATGTTTCTAGGACATTAATATTTTTTGAATCAATATTTTAGTCATTGGGGTGTATTCCATTGTATAACTTAAGTTTATTTAACCAGTACCTTTTTGTTTGATATTGAGGTTATTTTTCATTTTTGGTTTTGTAAACATGTTAGTCAACATACTAGGAGGTAAATCTTTGCACAAACCTCTGTTTATTTCCTGAGGAGAAATTCTTAACAGTTTATAGAATCACAATTAGGGGTAATTTTAATGTTTTGACATGTATGGCCAAATTTTCCTGTGTGAAGTTTGTTAACAGTACTGTTTTCAAAGCACAATTTTGGTCCAGTGCTGTTATTTCTTATTAAGAAACACTTCTTTGAAACTTTTATGGATGGAAAATGCTATTGTATATTTGATTGCTCATTAGGATTACCGTTTTTTTATCATTTTATTTTCTTTTCATCACTTTGTTATGTAGAAAAGCTAATTTTTACACTTTGCTGATCAGTATTCAGCATTTTTCAGTCTCACTTTTTGTATTTTTCATATAAAAATATAATCATCTTCATGTAATGAATAATTTTGTCTTTTCCTTGTTAATACATGTAGCTGTTTTTCTTTTTTATCCTTGTTTAGTTGTTTAGAACTTCTGTGATTACATTAGGATAAGAAAAATGGTAGAGACAAGTCTCCTTACTGTTGATGTATAGGGTAGGGAACACTGGAGCAGGAGGTACAGGGGAGGGGACAGTCATACTGGGCTTGAGAAAGAATGGAGAATGGCAGAGAGTATTCTAGACATAAGGAAGAACATGAACAAAGTCAATGAAAATTCATAGGGGTTTTATCTGACCCTGTGGGCATCAATGTATGTATTTGGAGGAATGGGGTTTGTGGATAGGAGAGAGTTGGATAATAGGAGCTTCTGGAAAGATTGACTAGTAACAGGATAAAAGAGCCATCTGATACGATGTCTTGTAGGTTCTCATCTCCACAGTAGCCTTGCCCTTTCAGATGCTTGTGGAATAGACCTGGAATACTGTTACATTATCTGAACAGTTATACTCCCAGGGGATCTCTAAATATGGAGTGATGAGCGGTAATAGATCTGTCATTTGATACTTTCTGTAGCTTTCAGGGGTGTCCAGCCTGAGGCCCGTGGGCCACATGTGGCCTAGGATGGCTATGAATGTGGTCCAACACAAAATTGTAAATTTGCTTAAAACATTATGAGATTTTTGTTTGTTTGTTTTATTAGTGTTTGTGTATTTTTTTTTAAGATTTTATTTATTTATTTTTTAGAGAGGGAAGGGAGGGATGGAGAGAGAGAGAAACATCAATGTGCGGTTGCTGGGGGTCACAGCCTGCAACCTAGGCATGTGCCCTGACTGGGAATCGAATCTGCGATGCCTGGTTCGCAGCCCGCGCTCAATCCACTGAGCTATGCCAGCCAGGGCAGTGTTTGTGTATTTAATGTGTGGCCCAAGACAACTCTTCTTCCAGTGTGACCCAGAGATTCCAAAAGGTTGGACACTCCTGTAAGAGATGGTGTATCATTTATTCCATTGGATAATCAGTTTCTTAGGCATTGCACTTTTAATAAGGAAACATACATAGTCTCCTGTAGATGTAGCTCTTTTTAGAAATTTGGTTCTTTTGGTGAATGGGCTTATTCATCTCAATTTGTCAGTTTTATGATGAGAAACTGAGGAAAAATATAAAAAAAATGAAAAATCCATCATTAGTGTTCTGTCATTTAAAATACATCTACAGTATTATGTTGGTATTACTTTATATTATACATTTTTTTAAAGATATTATTTATTTATTTTTAGAGAGGGAAGGGAGGGAGAAATAGGGAGAAATAGGGAGAAATATATATATATATATATATATATAGAGAGAGAGAGAGAGAGAGAGAGAGAGAGATATCAACGTGAGAGAAACATCAATGTGCGGCTGCTGGGGGACATGGCCCGTAACCCAGGCATGTGCCCTGAATGGGAATCGAACCTGCGATGCCTGGTTCACAGCCCACGCTCAATCCACTGAGCTACACCAGCCAGGGCTATATTATACATTTTCTCCAGTTCTTTGAGAGTTTGTTTTTTTGTTTTGAAGATAATAAATGCTTAAGTGGTTAATATGAATTCCCTGTTGACGACAGGTTTTTCAGAAGTAGGAAAACCAATATTAGTCATGTTCCACTTTTTAGTAACAAAATTTTTATTTTTATTTTTAACATCTATGTTGAGTAATAATAAATAGCATGGGGGAATATACAGGGGTGGCCAAAAGTAGGTTTGCTGTTGTGAGTATGCAAGTTTATTCTTATATTATTATTATTATTATTGTGTTATTTGTATTATAATTATAAACCTACTTTTGCCCACCCCTGTACATTCTAAGGTTGAAAATTCTGATATATAAAATTTCTTTTGGAAGCTTAGTTTGTTAAGCGTTATTTTAGTATGTACTCTCATAATACCTTAAATTTATTGATATTCTGTATGTTTATTTTATAGAGTGTGGTAATTGGAACTCTAAAAGCTGCTAATAGTTTTCATGTATCAGAAAAACTTGAACTTAGTGGCTTTACCTTCCCTTTGCTTTTCTGTTCATTGGGGATGAATGAAGGAGTTGGTTTTTGCAAACACGTTATGGTTGAATAAATTTAAATAAGCTTTCTTGCAATAGGTGTTAAAAATGTCATTTGCTGAAAGAAGTTGATTTTGTTTTTGTCCAGTGAAGTTCTGGTTTAAAGAATACAAACAGTTATTTCATGAGATAGCTAATATTTCAATTAGTTTTTACATAGTTTTTATTGTGGAAAATTCATTTGCATAAAGTGAAGGTTTTATTTTGATTTTTTTTTTGATCCTTACCCAAGGAAATGTTTTCATTGCTTTTAGAGAGAGAGGAAGGGAGAGGGTATAGAGAGAGGGGAAGGGAGGAAGAAAAAGAGGAGGGAAACATCAATTGGTTGCCTCTCCTATGCCCCGTCAGGCGGTCTGACCTGCAATCCAGCTGGAAATTATACCTGCAACCTTTCAGTTTGCAGGAGGACACCCAGCCAACTGACCTACACTGGCCAGGTGCTGAGTAAAGTGTGGTTTTTAATCTTTTTCTCATTTTTAAATGTTGTTTATATTTAGTTTTATTTATATTTTCAATTAAATTCCTCAATAATGTATCTATATTCCCATTTATTGTGTGAGAAACTTCTGAGAATATGGAGTATCCCACAAGAGCATGAAATTAAAAGAAAATTTTTGGGCATGTTAGGCAAACTATGGAGAAAAAGAATGTTGAAAGAAATTAATTTTGTTGTTTTGAGATTTTTTGTAAAAACAATTATTTCTGATTAGCCTTATTTCTCTGTGTTCTCATTATGTTTTTATGTATTTTGTTTCTTTCCATACTTTTCTTCTTTGTATCTCCTTTTTGTATTCTTTTTTCTTCTTTCTTTAACTTTGCCTACATTTTCTTCCTCATTCATATTTTCTTCCCTACCCTGTTTCAGTATGATGCATTAGTAAGTGGCACTAGTTGAATCTGATATGATGGTTATGTTTTTCCTATTTTTTTCCCTTCAGGCCTGACTTTTTAATATTCTTATGGATATTTAAAGTAGAAATAGCAGATTCAAAAAGAAGCTTAAAGCTATTCTTTTAATACATAGTATAATTAGCATATAGTAACATAGTTTCATGTGGGAAAATGTTTAATAAAGTAGAAACCAAAGTACCTGTAGTATAGGATAATCATTGAAAGGGATGTAGTACAATGTTACGGAAAAGGTTTCTGGTAAATACAGTTTCTCTTAGTACATGAAAACTTCATTGTATACAACTTTTTTTCATTTTAAAGTATATTTTGTTGATTATGCTGTTACAGTTGTCCCATTTTTTTCTCCTCTTTATCCCCCTCCACCCTGCACCCTCGCTGCATCCAGCATTCCTCCCCACCCTTAGTTCATGTCCATGGGTTGTGCATATGAGTTCATTTCCTATAGAACTTTTCCATTTTCTATACCATTCTTAACTTCCCATGTCTGTTTTGTACCTACCATTTATGCTTCTTATTCCCTGTACCTTTTCTCCCATCCTCTCCTCCCCCTCCCCAATGATAACTCTCCACATGATTTGCATTTCTGTGATTCTGTTCCTGTTCTAGTTGTTTGCTTAGTTTGTATTGAGGTTCAGTTGTTGATATTTGTGAATGTGTTGTCATTTTACTGTTCATATTTTTTATCTTTTTCTTCTCAAATCAGTCCCTTTAACATTTCTTATAATAAGGGCTTGGTGATGATGAACTCCTTTAACTTGACCTTATCTGGGAAGCACTTTACCTGCGCTTCCATTCTAATTGATAGCTTTGCTGGATAGAGCAATCTGGGATGTAGGTCCTTGCCTTTCATGACTTTGAATACTTCTTTTCAGCCCCTTCTTGTCTACAAAGTTTCTTTTGAGAAATCAGCTGATAGTCTTATGGGCACTCCTCTGTAGGTAACTGTCTTCTTTTCTGTTGCAGCTTTTAAGATTTTCTCCTTATCTTTTATCTTGGGTAATGTAATTTTGATGTGCCCTGGTGTGTTCCTCCTTGGGTTCCATTTCTTTGGGACTCTGAGCTTCCTGGACTTCCTGGAAGTCTATTTACCAGATTAGGGAGGTTTTCCTTCATTATTTTTTCAAATACATTTTCAATTTCTTTCTTTCCTCTTCTCCTTCTGGCACCTCTATAATTTGGATGTTGGAATGTTTAAAGGTGTCCCAGAGATTGCTCAACCTCTCCTCATTTTTTTGAGTTCTTATTTCTTAATTCTGTTCTGGTTGAATGTTTCTTTCTTCCTTCTGGTCCAAACTGTTGATTTGAGTCCTGGTTTCCTTCCCTTCACTGTTGGTTCCCTGTATATTTTCCTTTATTTCACCTTGCACAGCCTTCACTTCTTCCTCGATTTTGTAGCCATACTCAACCATTTCTATGAGCATCCTGATTACCAATGTTTTGAACTCTGCATCTTATAGGTTGTTTATCTCCTTGTTGCTTCACTCTTTTTCTGGAGTTTTGATCTGTTCTTTCCTTTCAGATGTATTTCTTTGTCTTGGTGCACCTGTTACATTGTAAAGCGTGGAGTCTTAGATATTTGCCAGGGCGGGGCAACCCACTCGGTTGTGTTGTGACCATGTATGTGGGGAAGGGGTCAGAGAGGGAACAGTGCCACTTGCTTGGCTCTCTCCCCACTTTCAGTCACTTCCCCTGGTACCCAGAAGCCCTTTTGGTGCTGATTCCTGGGTGGGTGGATTTTGGTAAGTTCTAGTTCCCTGTGGGTTTCTCCAGTGAACTCTCCTGTGAGGCTGGGAGTTTGTCCCACTGCTGCTACCCCCACAGATTTGTATAGGCTTTAGTTTCTAGCAGTGGAACCCTGGGTATGCTGTCTGTCTTGCTCCCCAGTTGTTCCTCCAGGCTTATCTGCATGGGAATGTGGGACTGCCTGGTCCTCTAGCTGCCTCCTTGCTGTGTATCCTCTCCACCCTGGCTGTCTGTCTTTGCCCCTCCTACCAGTCTGGATGAATGTTTTTTCTTTACTTTCTTTAACTTGGTTGTTGGACTTCCATACAGTTTGATTTTCTGGCAGTTCTGGTTGTTTTATGTTTTTAAATTTGTTGTCGTCCTTGTTTTGGATGTGTGAGAAGACAAAGTGTATCCACCCACACCTTCATCTTGGTTGGAAGTCCCAGTCTAGAACTTCTTTATAATGATGTTTGTTGGATTGAATCTGCTGCCTATTCGCTGTATTACTTCACAAGCCTGAATGGTGATTTCCTCTTTGTACGATGTACTAAGTATACCCACATTTCATATACATTATACTCAGTAATTTTTAAAGAAATATTTATTGACCAATTTGTGGCTAATTGCATTTCTTTCTTTTTCTGTGTTACAGGTTATGTGCAGAGTCTGATTAGACGAGTTGTAAATAATGTAAACATTGTTATAAATAACCTCATTCTAAAATATGTTGAAGATGATATTGTTCTTTCAGTCAACATAACTTCTGCAGAATGCTATACAGTAGATGAATTATGGGATCGTGCATTTATGGATATTTCTGGTGAGTAAATGGCAAGAATAGTATTGATTTTTCATTATTGAAACTGTCTTCTTGGATTCTAAACCTTTCTTGGGCCAACTGGCTCTTAGATGAATCTAGGAAAACTATGCCTTCAGACTGGAAAAATGTACATATATAAAATTTAGTATGCAATTAGAAGAGATTAATGGACCCTTAGATTAAGAAATCCCAGACATGTTTTTTAATGTTTTTAATTTTTATTTTTCCTTAGCTATAGCATGTTTATTTCAAATGTGTTTTATAATATTTTACAATGCTGTGGGCTATAGCAATAAGAATTAGATAATATTAAGTTAAAAATTTTAATATTTTGAAGGAATAAAGGGAGTATGTTGCTTTCAGTAGCTTGGTAATGGCAGACAATACAGCTGACTGATTCATATTTTGGGTTTACATATTCTAGAGTTCTTTTGGGATTTTTGGGTAATCCTGAGGCCTCCTTTGGAGAATACTACATTCTACTACTGCTTATCTTAAAAGAACTAAGTAATATAATTTTAATCAGTACCATTTATTTATTATATTCTGCTATTGATAAAATCACTATAATGTTATTTATTATATTCTGCATGGCAGGGATCGTGCTAAACATCGAAACTATAGCTATGAAGAAAATAGACACTGTTTCTTAGTTCTTCAGGAGAGATATTGATGAAATAAGTAATAACATTTGTTAATCTATTTTCTGATAGAGTAAGAAATGGATGTTTTTGTAAACTATCTTAAGGAGACTGTTGTGAGCACCTTCTGTCTCTGACTTGCCATGGCATACATTTGTTAAAAGTATGTTTGAATCCTGGCTCTTCCACTTAGTACTAGATGTGTCATTGCCTTGGGAGACTTCACTTCTCTGTTTTTCAGTTTCTTCATTTGTAAAGTGAGGACAAAAATGAGCTTCTTTATGAATTATTTTATTAAATACATTAATGCATTGACTTATAAAAGTATCCTGTACATAGTCCTTGCTCTGAAAGGGAGCTGCTATTATTATTATTTATATTTATTTTCTCTAATCTCATAACTCCATAAAGTTATGATAGATATCTTCTCTCTTTCATTTAGTCATATATTCATCTACTTATCTTAAGTTCTAGTTAATGGAAAGCAGAGTGAAATTGAGTCTCAAGATTACTTAACTTGCCTAGTTAAAGCATGTAGCTAGGAACTGGCAAAATTGGAATACAGTTTTATTTTTTTGTGTTGTCCAGACTTCAGTCTTCACATTCCAAAATCAGTAATAATTCTGATCTCACAGCTCTGTTGTGAGCATAAAGAAGTGTGTACACAAAGTCCCAGCCAAGTCTTTGGTTTCTGAGACATCTTTAATGCCTCCTTCTTATCCTCTATGGGAAGAAATATTCAATGAAATGGTAGAAGAAAAAAACTGTGTAAAATAGAAAACAAACAGAACTAGATTATACAGGATTGAATAAATATGCTGACATTTTAGGGGAAGAAATTTCACTTACAGTTTTATTATAGAAGTAGTGCAGATACTACTTTGGGAAATTCTTTAACGATGAATTGGAAAGATTGCTGAATTGAGAGTTAGGGGATCATGGTTTGAATCTTTTCTCCACCACTAACCTAGTACAACCTTGAGTGAGTCATTTGTAAAATGTGAATTATTATTGCCAACCTACCAGTGTATTTATATGAGCATCCGCATAAACCTACCAGTGTATTTTATGATACCGCATAAAAGCTCATGATGATGGTGGTGATAAAGGCAGGAAAAATGGTATTTTACATTTATTGAGTGCTTGCCAGGCTGGTGCTGTTTTTTACATTAATTATCTTATTTATTTTTTAGAGAAGGAAAGGGAGG
Organism: Tonatia bakeri; assembly: GCA_004024845.1. Lineage (NCBI taxonomy): Eukaryota > Metazoa > Chordata > Mammalia > Chiroptera > Phyllostomidae > Tonatia > Tonatia bakeri. The sequence goes on along the minus strand of PVIA01002360.1, from coordinate 54,107 downwards.
GAGAAAGAGAGGGAGAGAAACATCAATGTGTGGTTGCCTCTCATTTGCACCCTGACCAGGGACCTGGCCCACAACCCAGGCATGTGCCTGACCAGGAATCAAACTGGCGACCCCTTGGTTCCCAGGCCGGCACTCAATACACTGAGCCACACCAGCCAGGGCTAGTTACGTTATTTTAATCCTTTAACCTTCTGAAGTAGATACTATTATTTTCCCTTTTATTAATTTTAATGCAGTATTTAATATTTACAAGGGGATTTATGTAACATTTTTATCAAACAATATAATGAATATATATTTTCTGAGTAACTAGAACACTTGTTTACCCTCCCCAACACAGTGTGCTTTTCCCTTTCCCATCCTCTTGTTTCCTCCTAGAATTAACTGCTGTATTAAATTTTATCATTCATTTGCTGAAAAAAAAGTTATGCTGTTCAAAGGAATGAAGTACTGATACATACCACAACATGGATGAACCTTGAAAATATGAAAAGTGAAAGAAGCCAAAGAAAGTGTATATTGTATGATTCCATTTCTGTGAACTGACAAAATAGCCAAATCTGTGTGTACAGACTAGATTAGTGATTGTTTAGGGATTGGGGAGGGGAAAGGACAATAAGGGGATTGGAGGAGTGATAGCTAAAGGCTACAGTTTCTTTTTTGAGGTGATGAAGAAGTTCTAAAACTGAGTGGTGATTGATGGTTGCACAATAGTGTCATTGTACTGAAGGTTTCTTATGTGTACTAAATGTACATTTTAAATTGGTTAATTTTGTGTTATTTGAATTTTACTTCAAAAAAGTTTCATGTGTAAATGTGTACATAAGTGATATATTTAGTTACATGTATTTTTAAGCTTTATAAAAAGTTTTTTCTATGTTGTCTTTTAAAGTTTTCTGTTTTCAATTTAAATTTACATTTACTTTTTTCAATATTGTTGCATGTAGTTGGAAATTACTGATTTTTATTCATGAATAATATTCTACTATTTAAATATGTCCAAACTTAATTATCTGTTTTCCTGATGATGGGCACTTGGGATATTCTAGTATTTTGCTGTTACAAACAGTGCTGTTATGAATCTTTTTGTACGTATCTTTTGACACGTTACCTGTGTTTCTTTAGGGCATATATTTAGGAGTGGGTTTGTTAAATTAGGAGGATATACAGATATTCACATTTTCAATAATGCCAAATTATTTTCTCAAGTGGTTGTTAGGTAGACACAGTTATTATCCCCATTTTACAGACTACACTACTGCACATTATCTAAAATAAATACCAGAACTAGAATTCATTTTCTGAGTTTTTAAAACATAGGTTCTGTTTTATTTAGTTTTTAGGAAAAACATTTGCAAGCCTTCTTAATTTCTTCTCTCACTGAATAGTAGTTCTCTAGAGTACCCTCCAGCATGACTCCTTCATGCTCTTCCTGCATGGTGGGTAAGAACACGCACTCTGGAGTCAGGGTGCCAGAGTCTGAATTAACTCTGTTCTTTACAAACTAGCATTAGACAGAGTATACACCTTACTGTGCAGTCTTACTGTTCAGTCTTCACATTTTCCAATAGAGCCATGTAAATATTATGATATAATGGACATAAAAGACTTGGTGTAGCATGCAATAGCAAATACTCAGTAAATTATTATTTCTATAAAGAGAGGGAAGGAAGCATTTGGAGGGTTTCTTTCATTTCTAGCTTTATTATAATGGTTTCTTTAATTTATGTACATATATAATATCAGTAACTAAATAATTTAATAACATACTAAGTAAAATAAAGTAATATGGTAAGTTTATGTATTTTTTCAACTAGCAAGTTAGAAATTTATTTGCTAATAAAACTTTACTGTTTCCATACATGGGCATACTCTTAAAAAGTAAATCTTACAAAAGATAAAAAATTAAAAGGTGAATTAATTAGAGGTTGCCAGAATATACTTGGAAATAGTGTTATCAAAGAATGAATTAACGTATATTATATTGTTTTGAAGATTTCTGTGGCCATAGCATGGGATAGCTGCCAGCTTAAAATCACTGAGCAAGTAGACTTGGGCCTACTATTTACCTAAGAATTGCTTATTAAAAATAAAACTACTGATTTGCTAAAGGTTTCATTTTCTAGTTTGATATTTCACCAGTAATTTTCATTTTTATTGCCTTGAAAACAAACTTGATACTGTTATTGGTAATTCTTCATTAGTTGTTATTAGAGCAGTGCTAGCCCACTAGAATTTTTTATGATGATGGGTATGTTTTATATCTTTAATATCCAGTATTGTAGCCAGTAGCCACATGTGGCTATTGAGCACTTGAAATGTGACTAGTGCAACCAAGGACCTGAAATTTAATTTTTACATAATTTTAATTAATTCATATATAAATTTAAATAGCCATGTGTCATTGGTGGCTACCATATTGGTACAGATTTAGAGCATAGCATCAAGTTTTTTAATGTAAAGTAAATATTAAATGAGTGACTATCACTCAAAATGTTATTTTTAATGTTTTCTCAAGCATTTCATTTTATGATTGTTATTTAATATCTCATTGCAGACAGTAAAATGTAGTGAAATTTTTCACAAGTTGTATCTTAAATTTGTAGTTAGGTGTCAAGCAAATTGGGGCCAGGCTACTTTATTTCTTTGGCCTCTTATTTGATTTATATAGTTGTTGGGAGATTTAAATGATACAGTGAACGAAAAGTTCTCTGCTTAGGTTCTGGCATCATGTATCAAATACTCTGTTAATCTCATTTGCATTACTGTTTGTACTAATAAATAATTGCCTTTTTCGCATTAATGTTCCCTTTTACTTAAAAAATTGTCTTTTTCTTTTTAGCCACTGATCTGGTGCTGAGAAAGGTTATCAACTTTTCTGACTGTACGGTTTGTCTTGACAAACGAAATGCTAGTGGTAAAATAGAATTTTACCAGGATCCTCTGTTATACAAATGTTCCTTCAGGACACGTCTGCATTTTACGTATGATAACCTAAATTCCAAGATGCCGTCTGTTATTAAAGTAGGTGTCTCTTTTGCTAGTGGTTGATTTGCATGTCTCCGTTTTGTTTATTGGCTCTTGCGTTGCTAATTATTATTAAAAAACAAAGAAGAAAGTAACCTCAAATATATGTCATTTGTTTTTGTAAAGTTTTATTTATATTTATAACTTTTATTTAATATTATTTACTATATTATGTGTTATATTTATATTTTTTGCATTACGTGTTGTAGAACAAATATTTAAGGACCTTTTTCTTCTGTGACTATGGTTTCCTTTTTGGTTTTCCAGCTCTTTATTAGTATTTTTCTCTTAAGTAGGTAGAGCAGATCATATAAAAAAGTATTTTTATGCCCACAGTGGACTACCTATCAATCTACATCTCAGTCCTTATAATTTACTTAGCATGTTCTGATAGGTGTTACAGTCTTTTGAATAAATTTGTATGGCTTGATTTGTTAACCTGACATCTTATTGGTTCAGAAAACACTAGCTTTTGATCTGTGGTTTCAAAATGCAGTTAAAAAGAGTATGGGAACTTTCTAGGTAAGGTCTTTGACACATGTGCCTCTGTTGTTCTCCTAGGAGTTGGTATGCATATCAGTGTGTATAGTTAGTCTCAGGTGTGGATCTTTTTTTGTTCTTTGGTTACATAACAGCTTTCTAAACCTCTATTTATGTATCTTTTAAAAAGAATTCACACAGAGACTTGTGATCTTGTTAACTAAGTATTAATGTGAACTGAATTTTTGTTATTGAATTACATACCTCTGAATACTAAACTTTTGTAATGCAAAAGTTGGCTCTGCATCTGAACATTGGTATTGAGTATTGTGTTTGTTTGGGTATGGTTGTATAAAACTATTGGTTTTTCACATTAAATATGTTTTATATGGTTCTATGGTACTCAAACCTATATTTATACATTAAACCCACCTGTTTTTCTATGGTAGTGCTCAGTCATGAGTGTGTTACTTTTTTCCCCACTGTGTGTAGTACACCTTGGTTTGTATAAATTTTGTTTCCTATTTTTGAATTATCTTCTTTCACAAAGATAACCACAGAAGAATATTTATTCCATAGTATTGCTACCTCTGTCTCAGGATAACGGGTTTACTTTCCATCTGTAGCCTTGGATCTGCTAGTAGAGTTGGAGAATCTTTAGGTAGATACAAGATATATTTTGCAGATAAGTAATGGATACATGGAAGACTTACTATATGAATAATCTTACTGATCATTAGTACAAATTTAATTATATATTCTCAGATGTAGCTAAATTAGAAGAAAGTAAAAATAAATAAACTTGAGGGAAACTTAGTATTGGCACTTAAGTAAGTTTGTATTCTGAAAATTGATTAGCCATGACATTTCATTGTGAAACACTCCTTAATTTAAGCTTGTTGACATGTTTTTTTTTTTCACTCTGGTAGTCATTAAATATGAGATAATATATTGTGCTCAACTGAATAAAATTTTGAGCTTTTTATTAATATTATGTATTGTGATGAAAGCGTTGGCATTTTGAATTAGACCCATCAGTCTTCCAGCTCCTAGTCCTAGGAAATATGTGTTTATTAAATGGACATAGTCGAACCTCACTGATCACCTCAAAGACAGGGGATTCCCCAAAATGTTACCAATACTTAATGATTTGTGTAAGCCTCTCATGTATGTTTGTTTAAGTGACTTTTGAGTTTATTTATTAATTTGCTGTCTTTAGTAAGAAATAATTTATATGGGTATATAATTAATTTAACATTTCCCCCATTTTTAAAAATTGAAAAATTTAAAAAATATATATTTTATTGATTATGCTCTTACAGTTGTCCCATTTCTTTCTCCCCTTTGTTCCCCTCTGCCCTGAACCCCCTCTCCCATCATTCTCCCACCTTAATTCATGCCTATGGGTCATACGTATAAGTTCTTTGACTTCTCCATTTCCCCTACTATTCTAAACATTCTCCTGTCTATTTTGTACCTACCATTTATGCTTCTTATACTCTGTATCTTTCCCCCATTCTACCCCCTCCCTCTCCCTGCTGATAGCCCTTTATGTGCTATTTCTGTGAATCTGTTCCTGTTCTAGTTGTTTGCTTATTTATTTGTTTGGTTGTTTTGTTTTTAGGTTCAGTTGTTGATAGTTGAGTTTGTTGTCATTTTACTGTTCATATTTTTTATCTTCTTCTTTTCCTTAGATAAATCCCTTTAACATTTCATATAATAATGGCTTGGTGATGATGAACTCCTTTAACTTTACCTTATCTGGGAAGCACTGTACCTCCCATTCCATACTAAATGATAGCTTTGCTTATGATAGCTTTGCTGGATAGAGTAATCTTGGATGTCAGTCCTTGCCTTTCATGACTTTGAATACTTCTTTCCAGCCCCTTCTTGCCTGTAAGGTTTCTCTTGAGAAATCAGGTGACAGTCTTATGGGCACTCCTTTGTAGGTAACTGTCTTCTTTTCTGTTGCAGCTTTTAAGATTTTCTCCTTATCTTTAATCTTGGGTAATGTAATTTTGATGTGCCCTGGTGTGTTCCTCCTTGGGTCCAGTTTCTTGGGACTCCCTGAGCTTCCTGAACTTCCTGAAAGTCTGTTTCCTTTGCCAGATTAGGGAGGTTTTCCTTCATCATGTTTTCAAATAAATTTTCAATTTCCTTCTCTTTCTCTCCTCCTCTGGCACCTGTATGATTTGGATATTGGAACATTAAAGTTGTCCTGGAGGTTCGTAAGCCTCTCCTCATTTTTTTGAATTCTTATTTCTTAATTCTGTTCTGGTTGAATGTTTCTTTCTTCCTTTAGGTCCAAACCGTTGATTTGAGTCCTGGTTTCCTTCTCTTCACTGTTGGTTCCCTGTATATTTTCCTTTATTTCACCTTGCATAGCCTTCACTTCTTCCTCAATTTTGTGACCATACTCAATCATTTCTATGAGCATCGTGATTACTAGTGTTTTGAACTCTGCATCGATAGGTTGGCTATCACTTAGTTCTATTTTTTGTGGAGCTTTGATCTGTTCTTTCATTTGGGCCATATTTTTTGTCTCGGTGCACCTGTTGTGTAATAAGGGGTGGACCCTTAGGTATTGGTTTGGGTGGGACAACCTCATTGTGGCGCTGTACGTGCAGGAGGGGTCAGAGGGAACAATGCCACTTGCTTTGGCTCTCAGCTGTCTTTCAGTCATATTCCCTGCTATCCAGAAGCAAATTGGGCCCTTTTGGTGCTGATTCCTGGGCAGGTAGGTTTGTGTACATTCTAGGACTCTGTGGGTCTTTCCAACTAACACTCCTGTGAGGCTGGGAGTTTCTCCTGACGCCTCAACCCCCACACGTTTCTTCAGTCAGAGGTTTTTAGGCTTTATTTCCCTGTGCTGGAACCCTGGGTTTTGCAGTCTGTCTCGCTCTCCAGTTGTTCCTCCAGGTTTATCTGCACGCAAATGTAGGACTGCCTGCTCTGCCAGCCTCCACCTTGCCTGCCTGGTCCTCCAGCTTCCACCTTGCCACACATCCTCTCCACCCAGGCTGTCCGTCTCTGCCCCTCTTACTGGTCTGGATGGATGTTTTTTCTTTAACTCCTTGGTTGTCAGATTTCCATAGTTGGATTTTCTGGCAATTCTGGTTATTTTTTATTTTCAAATTTGTTGCCCTTCTTTTGGTTGTGTGAGGAGGCAAAGTATATCTACCTATGTCCTATATAAAGGGTTGATAAAGATTTGATTCTTTGTTTTCTTCTTTTTTTAAATCTCCCCTGAGAACAGGTTTACATTGCTGTTAGAGTGAGAGGAAGAGGGTGAGAGAGAGAAGTATTAGTATGAGAAAGAAATGTTGATTGGTTGCCTTCTTGTATGTGCCTGACTGGGGATGGAACCTGCAGCCTGGGTATGTGCCTTGATTGTGAACTGAACCTGTGACCTTTTGGTCTATAGGACAATGCTCTAACTAAGTGAGCCTCACTGGACAGGGCTATAGGGTATTCTTTGTCATTGATTTTACAAAGATTGTTTATAACTGGTGCCGTAACATATTTGAAACGATGTGGTAAAAATTAAAGATGGAACTGCCATGTGACCCAACAATTTGACTTCTGGATATTTTTCCAAAAAATCCAAAACATTAATTCAGCCTGTTATGTGCACCCCTGTGTTCATTGCAGCATTAGTTACAATAGCCAAGATATGGAAGGAACCCAAGTGTCCATCAAGAGACAAGTAGGTAAAAAAGCAGTGGTACACATGTACAGTGGACTATTGCTGGGCCATAAAAAAGAATGAAATCTTATCATTGTGACAACTTGGATGTACCTGGAAGATATTATGCTAAGTGAAATAAGTCAGAAAAAGCCCGACATCGTATGATTTTGTTCCTTGTGGAATCTAAAGAACAAACTAAATGAACAGAATAGAAACAGACTCAGAGATGGAGGGAGTAGACTGCAGGTTGCCAGAGAGGGGTGAGGGAGGATGGATGAAATGGTGAAGGGATGAAGAAGTACAAATTGGTTGTTATAAAATAGTCACAGGGATGTGAAGTTCAGCACAAGGGAATATAGTCAGTAATATTGTAGTAACTAGGGATGGTGCCAGGTGGGTACTTAAATTGTCAAGGGGATCTCTTTGTAACTTCTGTAAGTGTCTAATCATTATGTTCTACACCTGAAACTAATAATATCAGTATCAACTGTAACTGAAAAATAAAATCAGAAGGAATTATTATCAGATCCAAATTGAGGGACATTCAACAAAATACCTGTCTAGCACTCCTCAAAACTGTCATAGTCATTGACAAACCGGAGAGGTCTGATAACCTGTTGCAGACTGGAGGAGAGTAAAGAAGCATGAGAACAAATGCAAGGTTGTATCCTGGGACAGAGATAGGATATTAGTGGAAAAACGAATGAAGTCAAAATCAAGCATAGAATTTAGTTGATAGTAATGTACCCCTGGTGGTTTCTTAGTTGTGACAAAAGTACCATGTGGTGGCAGGATGTTAAGAACAGGAGAACGGGATGCAGAGTCTATGGGAACCCTCTGTACAACTGTGATATTTTTTATAAGTTTAAAACTAGCTTACAGTAACAATTTTATTTTTAAAACATTTAAACAAGCCCTGGCTGGCGTAGCTCAGTGGATTGAGCACGGGCTGCGAACCAAAGCATCGCAGGTTCGATTCCCAGTCAGGGCACATGCCTGGGTTGCAGGCCACGGCCCCCCGCAACCGCACATTGATGTCTCTCTCTGTCTCTCTCTATCTCTCCCTCCCTCCCTTCCCTCTCTAAAAATAAATAAATAAAAATAAAATCTTAAAAAAAAACATTTAAACAAAATAAAAGGCTATGGTAGAGAAATCTGAAAAGAAGAGCTTCACAGGTCTGTACTGCATACTCCTCCCCCCTTTCCCTCTTCCTCCCCATTTTCTTACCTCTTCGTGGTCTGTTTAGGGTATAATTTTTAGGTCAGTTTTAAGAAACCTGTACTCTTATTTGAATATGACATTTTATACCCTTCCCCCTATACAGCTTTCTTCACCTCCAAGTACAATTTTTTTGTACCTTTAGCTCTAAAAATATGATTACCATTACTTGTTTTTCATGTTTCATAGACACTCAAATACCAATGAGTCAAAATAAACCTTCTAAGAGACTTGACTTTATGGCTTAATTGGTTTTATTCCATGTTTATATAACAGCAGGAAGCCATTATACTGTGACTGTGTTTATATTCCATTGATGTCTGTTTCCATGGAGAACTTTGATTGACTGCTATATATCCTATTTGCTAGGAAGTAATCTTATTTCTTATAATTGATTGATGTTATAAATTTGTCATGTTTATATCTCTTAAAATTTGGAAAACTTTCCCAAACATATTTCCCTAGGCTTTTCATATTTGCCTGTAAAAATTTTATTATGTTCAAACTTTCATAGTTATAATTTAGTACTTTTCCTTTTCAATGTATGTTTTTAGGATATGTGTGTGTTCTTTTTTGGTTAATAAAGCTAGGAAGAGTGATTAAAGTTTTACTAAAAGGATACCATGAAACTTTCATTCTTGGTTGTGACAGAGATCTTTCTGGTTTTAGGGGAGTACTATCATGCTCTCAGGATTATAGAGTGGGTACAGTACTCCCTCCTCATCTGCATTTTTGCCTTCCATGGTTTTATTTACCCTCAGTTAACTGTGACCCAAAAATATTAAATGGAAAGTTCCAGAAATAAACAGTTCATAAGATTTTAAAATCAAAAATTTTTTGTTGAATTTTTTTTGGTGACATTGGTTAATAAAATTACATAGGTTTCAACCAAAATAAACCCCCTTATTGACAGGCAACAGTATGGTGATTACCAGAGGTAAAAGGTGTGGGGAGAGGAAGGCGAGGGTAAAGGGGAGATAAATGATGATGAAAAGAGACTTGACAGGGTGGTGAACAATTCATAAGTTTTAAGTTGTGTACCATCTGACTAGCGTAATCAGATCTCACTCCTTGCTGTTCTGTCTTACCCAGGATGTGAATCGTCTTTGTCCAGCATGTCATTGCTGTATATGATTCCTGCCCATTAGTCACTTAGGAGCCCCCTTGGCTGTCATACCGACTGTTGTGGTAATAGTGTGATGCACGTGTGCAAGTAACACGTATTTTACTTAGTAATGGCCCCAAAGTGCAAGAGCAGTGATGCTGGCCATTTGGATATGCCAAACAGAGCCTTCAAGTGCTTCATCTAAGTGAAACAATATGTGTGTTTAGGAAAAAAATCATAGTTTGTATAGGGTTCAGTACTCTTTGAAATTTCAGGCACCCACTGGGGGTCTTGGAAGTAGTCTCTGCAGGTAAAGGGGGACTACTGTATTTTGGTTGCATAACTGTCTTTCTGCAATAGTTATCTGTCAATCTTGTGTGACTGCATCTTTTTATTATTATTTCTATTTGTATTTAGATCATTTGACTTAATATAGGTTCTATCTAAAGTTTATTGATAGAGCAGAATTTGTTTAATTCCTAAGATTTTAGAATAAAATTTGACATAAATATTGGAAATGTTTGGGACATTACTGTTTCTCTTATGCTATTCCAGTGAAGACTTTTAACATTTCTGTACTTACATTAAAAGGTACACCCTTTGAACATGATTTTGTTGATGTTTTTATTTTTCAAAATACAGATTCACACCTTAGTAGAGAGTTTGAAACTTTCCATCACAGATCAACAACTTCCTATGTTTATTCGTATAATGCAACTTGGGATTGCTCTTTACTATGGAGAAATAGGTAATTTTAAAGATGGAGAAGCAGAAGACTCTACATGTCACAATAAGGATATGTTAGGAAACATTACAGGTAAATATAATATGAACTTATTTTAGAACTATTGTTCTTACAAAGTGTTTTTGTAATCGAGAAACTTTAAAAAATACATTAGATTGAATTTTGCCATGTTTTAAGGTGGTGGGGTGATTTTAATTTGATTGTTTAACATTAGTTGATTTTTTATACATTCTGGATACTATTCTGATTTTCTTGTTTCTGCATGCTAAAAATATTTCTAACATAAAGAGATGTTCAGAATGTATGTTATACAAAAGGTAGTGTAACCTCAAGATTTCCTAGTTAATTATAGTAGTGTATTTTTTTTTGTGAAGGCTCACCAAGAATAATTATAACTGACTTGTATATGCTTAAGTAATAATTTTTATATGTAATTAATTATTAATTATATTTAACTATGTGCTTCATTGGAGGACACCTAATTAGTTGGAGCACTAATTAACAAAGTATTTGCTTCATTGAAGTATACCTACTGGGTTAACTTCAGTATTTAACTCATTATTTCTTTACTGAAACCTGGGGTATGTAAGACATTTTATTGTTAATGTAGGAAAATATTGAGCTTAAGGGATTTGTTTCCCTCTCTTAAAATCTTAAGGTATGATGGAGCAGACAGACATGTGAAGTTTGTAAGTATGATGTATGGTAGAATGATAGTGTGTTTGGTTAAATAGAGGTATGAGTATCTGAAGTGGAAATATGATAAAAGGGATGATTGACTGTGACTTGGCATTGGGCCTGAGATGAGGAAAAATTTGGACAAGATCATTAATTCCCATAGATAGAGACTTTAGAAAAAGACATTTAAAACTTAGGACCAAATAATCCAATTTAAAAGTTGGGCAAATGACCAGAACAAACATTCATTCAAACAAATGGCCAAAGATGCTCAACATCATTAGCTATGAGGGAGAATGAAAGTCAAAACCACAATTAGACACCAATTCATAGCTAGTGGCATGGCTGCAGTGAGGTGTATGGGAACTCTCGACTATCTTTGTACCTTTTCTGTAAGCCTAAAATTATGCCATAGTAAAAAGCTAATGAAATAAAAAGAAAAAGAATCATAATAACAAGGGTTGACAAGGATGTAGAGAAGTGGGAATCCCTGTATGTTGCTGGTGGGAATGTAAAATGGTATAGCTGCTTTGGAACAACGTGGTTTTTCTGAAGGTTGAACATAGTGTTACTATATGATCCAGCAAGTCTGTTCCTAGAATTGACAGTGCATGTCCACAGAAAAACTTGTATGTGAATGTTTATGGCAGCATGTCTTTGTTTCCAAAAAACTGGAAAGAACCCAAATGTCCATCAGCTATGGATGGACATTTATGGTATGTAAACTATTATGGTGTGTTCATACATTGGAACATTATTCAGCTATATAAAGGAATGAAATAGTGATATATCCTCAGTATAATTAACTTTGAAAACATCTTTAAAAAGATTTTATTTATTTATTTTTTAGAGAGGGGAATGGAGGGAGAAAGAGAGGGAGAGAAACATCAATGTGTGGTTGCCTCTTGTGTGCTTCCTACTGGGGACCTGGACGTCAACCCAGACATGTACCCGCAGTGGGAATCAAACCGCCGACCCTTTGGTTCACAGGCCAGCATCAATCCACTGAGCCACACCAGCCAGAGAAAACTTGAAAAACATTTTAAGTGAAAGCAGCCAGTCAAAAACATGTGTGATTCCATTTATATGAAATTCTACAAACAGCAAAACTAGTTTTTGGTTTCTTAAAAAATTAAGAACAGTGTTTTTTGGAGTAGAGGGGTAGCAGAAGTGACTGGAAAGGGCATGAGAAAACTTTCTGAGATGTATTCTTTTGTGAAAGAATTCTTTAAGAATAATAATGTTTACTTAAAAATATTTTTTTTAATAAAAACTATTTTTTAAAGCAGTTTTGAGTTCATGGCAAAATTGAAGGGAAGGTACCGATATTTTCCATTTGCCCCTGCTCCTACAGATGCATGGCTTCCACCATTATTGACATCCCTTCCAGAGTGGTATGTTTGTTGCAGTTGATGAGCCTTCACAGACAGATCATTGTTGCCCAGAGTCCATGGTTTATGATTTACTCTTAGTGTTGTACATTCTGTGAGTTTGGGCAAATGTGTAATGGCATGTGTCCATTATTCTGATATCATACAGAGTATTTCCATGGCCCTAAAGCATAATATTTTTGGGATTCATCTGTGTTGTTTCATATATCAGCAGTTCTTTCTTTTTCATTACTAGCTACATTGTATGAATATACCATAGCTTAGTTACCTACTCCCCTGTTGATGGATGCTTGGGCTGTTTCTAATTTTGGCTATGACAAATAAAGCTGTGCTGGGCATTTTTCTTTATGTTTCTTTTAGGCATGTGCTATTCTTTTTCTTGGATAAACACCTAAGAGTGCAATTGAATGTTTAGTTTTATTTTTGAGAAACGACCAGACATTTTTTCCAAAGTAGTTGTACCATTTTAATTCCTATCAACGACATATGAGAGCTCCAGTTGTTCCACATCCTTGCCAACATTTGGTGGTGTCGGGCTTTTGTTACTTTTTACCATTCTTACAAACTGTGTTGTGGTGTCTTGTTTTAATTTCCATTTCTCTGAGCATTTTGAACTTTTCATTTAGTTATTGTTACTAATACAACTGTCTTTCTGAAGTGTATATTAAATAATTGCCTATTTTTAAACGTTTTTCGATTTTGTGACTGATTTGTAGGAGTTCTCTATATATTCTGAACTCAAGTCCTTTGTTATATATTATGTTTTGGGATTTCTTTTTTTGCCAGTCTTTGACTTGCCTCATTCATATTTTAAAGGTGTCTCTTGGGCAGAAGTTTTAAATACTGATTAAGTATAATTTTTAAATATTTCCTTTGACTGTTGTTTTCAGTGATCTAAGAAGGTGACTAGGCTTTTCTTGTATGTAAAAAAGGAGAAAGCAACTCTACTCTTTGCTTCCAAAGGAGTCTGAATTAATTTTCTCATCTGTCTAAACCAGGGATCCTTAACCTTATATTGTGTGTGCTATGGATTCCTTTGACACTCTGGTAAAGCCTATGAACCTCTTTTCAGAAGGTTTTAATCATCTTGATTTTGATATGCCTTAGTGTCATTTCTTCGTTTTACTTGTGCTTGGAATAAATTAAAGTTTTTAGATCTATGATTTTATAGTTTTCACATATACTTAGAAAAATTTTGGGTGTCATTTCTTTAAATACATTTTTTCAGTTCCCCTCTCATTTACGTCTCCAATTACATTTATATTGGGCTACCTGAAGTTTGACAGAGCTCTTTGATGCTCTGTTCATGTTTTTTTCCTTTTACTTTTATTTTCTGTGTTTCATTTTTGAGAGTTTGTGTTTCTGTTCCAGTTTACTATTTCCCATGTAGTTTATATTTCATCTTAGATACTGTATTTTTCATCTTTAGAAATTCAGTTTGGGTTTTTAAAATCCCTGTCTTTCATATTTCTTCTTGTTTATGCTTTTTTGAATGTTTCATTTTATTTATATAGCTGTTTTAAGGTCCTTGTTTACTAATGCTGCTTTACTAATTTTCAGCTCTTTTGATATTGACTGGCTGATTTTTTTCTCATTCTGCATTATATTTTCCTGCTTCTTTACATGCCTGGTAAAGTTTTTAATTGGATGTTAGATACTGTGAAATTTTCCTGTTGAATGCTGGATAGTTTTGTGTCCTAGCAAACAGTTTAGTCACTTGGAAACATTGAGTTCCTTTAAGACTTGCTTTAAAGGTTTTTCAGATGCTTAGTCACTTGGAAACATTGAGTTCCTTTAAGACTTGCTTTAAAGGTTTTTCAGATGCAATCAGAGCAGCGATTAGTTTAAGCCCAGGTTGTCCCACTTTTGAGACAATTAACTACTGAGCACTTTGCCCAATGCCCTATGAATTGTTTTTTCTTTCTTACTGGTGGGAACACAAATTACTCCCAATTCTGTATAATCCTTGGGGATTTTTCCCTTTGCTCTTTTCTGTTGGATCTTTTTATGGCTTTAGTAGTTTTCACACATGACACTGGTTAATACTCAGATAGAGTGGGATCCTCTGCAGATCTTAGGAGCTTTTTCCTTAGCAGATCTTTCTTGTTTGGTACTTGTCCCTGCAAACTGTAGCCACTGTAATCTCCCTGGACTCCCTGCCCTGTCTTATCATCTAAGGAGACAGCTGAGGTCTGCTTGAATGCCCACTTTCCTGACTGTGACTTTAGAACTCATTCCAGGCAGTAAGCTGGGGGCATTCATAGAGCTCATTCCTCATTTCTCATCTCTCAGGACTCACTGGTCTTCCTTGCCTGATATCTAGCATCTGAAAGCCATTGTTTCATACATTTTGTCTTTTTTGTTGTATTTTTATATGTGCTCCTATGTTAACATTAAATAACAAAATATAGATCTAATAACTATCATACTTAAAAAGTAGTAATGTGTATACATGATATTTTGTGATAACTTCACAATGTTATTTAATATAGCTGTGATTTCTGTAGGTTTTAGAGTTGAAGGAACTGGTGATGCAATGGATTTTCCTATGTTCTAGTTAAAAGAATGCTACATTTTAGTTACTTAATATATATGTTTCTACTGATATTCATGTAGTTTCTGTCAAAGGGCCCCAGTTTAAGATGCACTGTTTTGAAGGAAAAGGGTGAAAATTCTGACCAGAGATCAAGAAGATTTTTTTTTCTTTTTTCAGGTCTTATTTATTCTTTTTATAGGCAGTGAACAAAGACTCAGAACTTCAAACATATCTTTCATCAAAATCTCTCTTACTTTTGACTAATATTAGGTATAAATTATAGTGACTGGTTTCTCAGACCTTTCTTAGGGCCATTTTTTCTTTTTAAATATATTTTATTGATTATGTTATTGCACTTGTCCCATCACCTCCCCGCCTTATTCCCTTCCTCCCTGCACACCCCCTTCCACCCACATTCTCCCCCTTTAGTTCATGTCCGTGGGTCATACATGTAAGATCTTTGGCTTCTATATTTCCTATACTATTCTTAACCTACCCTTGTCTATTTTTTACCTACCATTTATGCTATTTATTCTCTGTACCTTTTCCCCCTTCTGTCCCTCCCACTGTGCTGCTGATAACCCTCCTTGCAATCTCCATTTCTGTGACTCTGTTCCTGTTTTAGTTGTTTGCTTAGTCTGTTTTTGTTTTCGTTTTCGGTGTCGTTAATAACTGTGAGTTTGCTGTCATTTTACTATTCATGTTTTCTATCTTCTTTTTCTTAGATAAGTTCCTTTAACATTTCATATAATAAGGGCTTGGTGATGATGAACTCCTTTAACTTGACCTTATCTGAGAAGCACTTTATCTGCCCTTCCATTCTAAATGAAAGCTTTGCTGGATAGAGCAATCTTGGATGTAGGTCCTTGCCTTTCATACTTAGAATACTTCTTTCCACCCTCTTCTTGCCTGCAAGGTCTCTTTTGAGAAATCAGCTGACAGTCTGATGGGAACTCCTTTGTAGGTAACTGTCCCCTTATCTCTTGGTGCTTCTAGGATTCTCTCCTTAATTTTAATCTTGGGTAATGTAATTATGATGTGCCTTGGTGTGCTCCTCCTTGGGTCCAACTTCTTTGGAACTCTCTGAGATTCCTGGACTTCCTGGAAATCTATTTCCTTTGCCAGATTGGGGAAGTTCTCCTTTATTATTTGTTCAAATAGCTTTTCCACTTGTTGCTCTTCCTCTTCCCCTTCTGGTACTCCTATAATTCAGGTATTGGAATGTTTAAAGATGTCCTGGAGGTTCCTAAGCCTGTCCTCATTTTTTTGAATTCTTGTTTCTTCATTCTTTTCTGGTTGAATGTTTCTTTCTTCCTTCTGGTCCAAACCGTTGATTTAAGTCCTGGTTTCCTTCCTTTCACTGTTGGTTCCCTGTACATTTTCCTTTATTTCACTTAGCGTAGCCTTCATTTTTTCATCTAATTTGTGACCAAATTCAACCATTTCTGTGAGCATTCTGATTACCAGTGTTTTGAACTGTGCATCTGTTAGGTTGGCTATCTCTTTGTTGCTTAGTTGTATTTTTTTTTGGAGCTTTGATCTTTTTTTTTTATTTGGGACATTTTTTTTTTTTTTTTTTTGGTCTCAGTGTGCCTTTTACGTAGTAAGGGACGGACCCTTAGGTGTTTACCAGGTGGGGCAACCCACATCGCTGCGTTGTGATACTGTATGTGCGGGCGGGGTCTGAGAGGGACAGTGGCGCTTACTCCACTCTGCTGGATTTTAGTCACTTCCCCTGCTTCCCACAAGCGAATTGGGCCCTTCTGGTGCTGATTCCTGGGTGGGTGGGCTTGTGTACGTTCTAGGACCGTGTGGGTCTCTCCAACAAACTCTCCTGTCAGGCTGGGAGTTTCTCCTGTTGCCTCAACCCCCACTGGTGTTCTCAATCAGAAGCTTTGAGGCTTTATTTCCCTGTGCTGGAACCCTGGGTTTTGCAGTCTGTCTGGCTCCTGAGTTGTTCCTCCAGGTTTATCTGCCTGTGAATGTGGGACCTCTGGCTCCACCAGCTGCTGCCTCATTGGTCTGCCAGCCGCTGCCTTGCCTGCCCTGGTCCTCTAGCCGCCACCTTGCTGGGAGTCCTTTTCACCTGGCTGCCTGTCTCCACCCCTCCTACCGGTCAGGATGAATGTTTCTTCTTTAACTTTTTGGTTGTCGGACTTCCATACAGTTCGATTTTCTGACAGTTCTGGTTGTTTTTTTGTTTTTAAATTGTTCTTGTCCTTCTTTTGGTTGTGCGAGGAGGCACAGTGTGTCTACGTATGCCTTCAGCTTGGCTGGAAGTCCTTTCTTAGAGACATTTATTTATTTTTATTTCAAAAGACAACACAGTATATACTCTTGTTTTAATAGTTTAGACAAAAAGGTCAGCTCTGTGGACTCTACCGGGTCGCGGCTTCCTGGGTTGTGGTGACCTGACTTCTTATAACCACAGTGATATTTAGTGGTGATGTCCAATTTGAGATCTTACAAGGGACAGCTAACAGGCTTTATTTATTCCCCAATAGAAATTTATATAATATTTGTGGTTAAACAGCAGGATATGCATATTATGCAAAACATTTTCTGGATTTGTAACTTTTGTTATTTATTTTAAAGTAAATTGTGTAAGGTCTAGTGGAACCATTTTAGGTATTCTAGTTTCTACTTATTAAGTCTTTTTCTTTTTAGATGAAAGCAGGTAAATGGCCATCTGTTGTAACTCATAAGTGTATAACATTCTGAGAGTCTCCTATCATAAGGCTAAAAAAATATGTAGTTTTTATAGCCAGAAAACCTAGAAGTTCAACTGCATGAGGATGATTTTAAGGGAGTGCATGTATTTATAGATTTATCACCAGTTAATATGTTGAATCTGCTGGAGTCTGCATGCACTATGACTTTTTAAAGAATAATCCCCCCCCAATTCCATGATGATATGGCTTTTTTGTTTGTATTGTTAGAATAATGTTAAGAGACTGGTGGAATTTGTCATTACAAGCTGCAATAAGTTAAAGTGTTTGGAGTTTAAATCATTAGTCTGCTAATTTGTAAGGAAATAACAATTTTTTGTTGTAATTTTTCATCTGTAGAATAATAAATATACTCAATTATGTCACCTACTAATAAGAGTCACTAACACTATTATTTGTCTTAACTACATATAAGAATAATTTTATTATAATATTTACTTTCACTCTTTGGGATAATTATTTTTTTTGAGGGTGTGCATTTTGCATAGGAATAATTGCCATTCTCTTGGGTACATAAGGGAATCCAGAACTTTTTTTGTGGTTTTCTGATACTATATTTCTAGGAAAAGTCAGTTTTTTTAGTACTTTAGCTTTATTTTTGGGAAGTAGGGTTTTTGTTTTTGTTGCTTAATGAGTGAAATGCCAAAAAAATGAATTTATTCACTGTATTTATCAAATGCATTTAAAATTACATGGTGAACTACTTTCCACATAACATTAATTGTCGCCCATGAAAGGAGATTGACACAGTGCATAATATGCAAACTTAAAGGTGGTAATGCTGAATTATTGCTTTAAAATACCAATAGGCAATGTATGATTTGTTCATACTTTATATGTAGAAAGAAGGATGTAGGATATACATTCTTATAGAATTTATCTTCTTAATTTTTGTTAGTTAAAATCTTTTGGTCTATTTAAAATGATTTTATTTTGATTGATAGGTGTTGAAGATGAAACTAGAATAGATATGTCGTATCCTGCTCAGTACAAAGGCCAAGAGTTGTATTCACAGCAAGAGGATGAGCAGCCACAGGGATGGGTATCATGGGCCTGGTCATTTGTGCCTGCAATTGTGAGTTATGATGATGGTGAGGAAGACTACCTTGGAAACGATCCAACATCACCCATACATCAGCAAAAAGCCCAGACTTTGAAGGATCCTATTGTTTCTATAGGATTTTACTGTACAAAAGCAACTGTGACTTTCAAAGTAGGTTTCCTTTTTCTTGCTATTCATATCTCTCACAGCTTAATGCTTAAATTTTGATTTCTAATAAGGACCTAGCCGAAAGTTTTACATTCACTAGATATAAGATATACTCTAACATCCTTACTTCATGTATGTGTCCCCTCATCTGTAATCTCTGAATTTTGATCTCTTCCTATCTTCCTAATGCCTTTTCCATTTTTTTTAAATCAACTTCATTGAAAGTTTTTCTCTCCATACTAAATTTTTAATTGACATACAAACATGCCTTAATATTTTCATTAAAAATGCACATAGATGTACCATAGTTTTTTGATCCACTTATTTACTGATGGGTACTTTGGCTGCTTCCAGCACTTGGCTATTGTAAATCACACAGCTATGAACTTTGGGGTGCATAGGTTATTTTGAATTGGTGTTTCAGGATTCTTAGGGTGCAATCCCAGCAGTGGAATTGCCAGGTGAAAGGGTGTCCCATTTTTAGTTTTTTGAGGAAATTTGATACTGTTTTCCACAGTGGCTGCACCAGTCTGCAATCCCACCAACAGTGCATTAGGGTTCCCTTTTCTCCACAACCTCTCCAACACTTGTTGTTTGTTGAATTGCTTGTGATGGCCATTCTGACTGGTGTGAAGTGGTATCTCATTGTGGTTTTAATGTGCATCTCTCTGATGGCTAGTGATGCTGAGCATCCTTTCACATGTCTCTGGACCCTTTGTATGTCCTCCTTGGAGAAGTGCCTGTTCAGGCCCTTTGCCCATTTTTTAATTGGGTTGTCTGTCTTCCTGGTGTGGAGTCATGTGAGTTCTTTATAGGTTTTGGAGATCAAACTCTTGTCTGAGGTATCATTTGCAAATATATTTTCCCATGCGGTTGGTTCCCTTTTCATTTTGCTGTTGTTTTCTTTAGCTGTACAGAAGCTTTCTATTTTGATGAAGTCCCATTTGTTTATACTTTCCTTTATGTCCCTTGTGCTAGGAGATGTGTTGTTGAAAATACTACTGTGTGGAATATCTGAGATAGTGGATTGGAAGAGGGGAAGGGTTATTAGGAACATGTATAAAGGGCACACATGGACAAAGCCAAAGGGATGTGGGGTTGGAGGTGGGGATGGCTGGACTTGAGGGGAGTAGTGGGGGGAAATGGAGACAACTGTACTTGAACATCAATAAAAATTGCACATGGATAATCTTACTTGAATTCATGTGTTCCTCTAGCTACAGTTTCATCTCTGTGTTCTCTTTTATTACGAAATTTCTTCTAAAGTGTTGTTTATGTATAGTTTATCTCTTTCCCATCTCTCTTTTATTCTTTAAGACAATCCAGTTTCTTATCTTACTCTACGTTTAGCAGTGCTTTACATGCTTTGACCACTTTTTCCTTTAAGATATACATGTAAAATATATATTCAAAAGCGATTACACAATATGTATTTTCAAGTTAAAGAATAATAAAGTGAACACCCTTTAAAGAAATATAAACTTACTTGTACTCTGGCACCCTTATGTGTTCTTCGATTGCATTTTGTGTTCTCTGCTCCTAAAATATAACTTAACTTTATTTCTCGACTTTTTATAATTATATTGCCACATGTGCCATATTCTTGGACAGTATCTTAATTTATTTAACAATTACATGTTAACATCATCTGTTTGCTAGGCACTGTTTAACTCTAGAGATACCACAATAGATTATGCTTTTTAAAACTTAAATTGTTGTAAATAAGTGAAAATATATAATATGCCCATTGATGATATGGATTATGTAGAAAAATAAAGAGGGAAGAGAAACAGTGAATACTTCGACTGCGCTTGAGGGGATTTGCAATTTAAAACTGAGTGATGAGGGAAGGCCTAATAAGAAGGGGATACTTAAGGAAAGACCTGTGAAAGGGGAAGCTTTGTAGATCCTTGGGAATTCAAGGAATAGCAAATGAAAATAACTCAGAAGTTCAAGGAACAGCAAAGAAGCCAGCACAAAGTGAGCCGTTGTGAAAGTACTACGAAATCGGGTCAGAGAGGTAATGGGTGTCGGAGAGGTCCATAAATTATAATACTGCTTAAGTCATTCTAGGGATTTGTCATTAATCCTGAGTGCAATAGGAAGTCTTTGGGCAATTTATAGTGGGTATAGAATGAGCCGAGTTATAGTTTAAACTACATTACTCTGATTATAGGGGAACAAAAGCAGGTGGAATTACAATTTTCAAGCAAGACATTAATGATGGCTTTGACTAGGGTGGTGGCATGCGAGGATGGTGAAAAGTAACTGGATTTTGGATGTTTAGAAGGTCAAGAGGACAGGACTTTCTGATAGATTTTATTGTGAGACACAAATGAAGTGAATCCGTGCATGGCTACTGAGCAACTGGAAGGGTTCTGGTTTTCACAGATGAGGAGGATTGTGAGAGGATGAGGTTTGGGAGAAATATCAGGAGTTTGGTTTTGGACAAGTTTAAAATGCCCACTGCATATTCAAGTAGAGCTTTCTGGTTGATTTACAGATCTGGTGTTGAGGTTAAAAGTTTGGTCTAAGTATATACATTTAAGATTTTTTAAATGAGGATTTCAGTAAAGCTGGAATTAGTGTAGAGAGGAAAAAGGAGAGATTCTAGAACTAAGCTCTGAGGCAATGTGATATTAAATATTTGGAAAGCTGAGGAAGAAATAGTGGGGAAAACTAAAAATAAGTGACCAGTGATGTAAGCAAAAAGCTACTAGAGTGTCTGTCTGGAAGCTAGGTGCCATACATGTTTTAAAGTGAAGGGAGGAAGTCATTTGTGAGAGCACATCATTGGATTTGTCAATGTGGAAATTGTTGGTGATGTTCACCAGAGCAGTGATTTGACACTGGTGGAATCTTAGTTGGAGTTAGTTAAAAACTAATGGGAGGAGTTGGTTAAAAACAAATGGGTGGGAATGTAAAATGATGCAGTTGCTGCGGAAAACAGTTTGACAGCTCCTCAATAAGTTAAACAGAATTATTATATGACCCAGCAATTTCACTCCTAGCTATATCCTCAAAAGAATTGAAACTGTACAGAACAACAATAAAAAAGTGAACATGAATGTTCATAAAAGCACTATCTACAATGACCAAAAAGTTGAAACAACCCAAATGTCCTCAATAGACGAAGGAATAATAGTCTTTTCAGGGAATCATGGATATTCTTTTTTGATGGTACACCAAACTCATTAAGTGGTAATTTTTTAAAAAGTTATTTGTGTCTCTAGCTCTTGGAAATTGCCTGGTACATATTCTACAAATACGTATCTGTTGAATAAATACATTCATCCATCATCTGCCCATCCATTCATCACCCATCCATCCATCCATCCTCCCACCCATCTCATCTGCTTTCCATCTTCCAAAATTTTTGGAATCTTCTTTTAGATTTTGTTATTTTTCTCCAATTTTATTTGTCTCTCTCTGTGTGCGTGTGTGTGTTCGTGTGCGTGTGTGTGTGTTTATGGAAGCATTTTCCGGGAGGAGATAAACTCGTGTCTAACCTGTTCAGTAGTATTACCAGTGATATTCCAGGCAAGTTGTTAGATACTTGAAATATAGGAGCAAAAAGCAAACAAACAAACAAGTTTTTGGTCTCATGGTATTCTTTTAATTTAGGTTGAATTATTTGTTAACTGCTTGCAATAAATTTTTTCAGTCAGTAGTACAACTATACAGATTTTAACTGTAGCAGATGGTAGGTTAAACTGTTTTAAAGTAAATAGTCTTTAGTAGTCTTTAAAGATTTTTATAATTAAAATCATTTAGTACCCTCTAATATAACTGAAAAATACAGAGAATGAGTTTCTAAAAAGTTTTGTCATGGCTTCATTGGTTAAAAAATTTTTTTTTTTGCTAATAAAGTTTGGGTTAAAACAATAAAAATGCATACATTAGCTATACTATTTTATGCCATCATTTATTATTTTTGAATTCTTTTATTACTGAAAATTATTATTTTATTATACATTTTTAAAATATTTTATTTATTTATAGACAGAGGGTAAGGAAGGGAGAAAGAGAGGGAGAGAAACATCAGTGTGTGGTTGCCTCTCATCCTTTCCACGCTGGGGAACGTGGCCCACAACCTGGGTATGTGTCCTGACCCGGAGTCAAACTGGTGACCCCTTGCTTCACAGTCCAATGCTCAATCCACTGAGCCACACCAGCCAGGGCTTATTATACATTTTTTTAATTGAAATTCACTGATTTACCTTTTTTGTTAATATGTCCATTATATATATTAATTTTGTTATTTTAGTTGACTTCACCCACCTCCCTTTCTTTTCATTCCATTGTCTTTTCATCTCACTTCAGCTTTCTTTTTGTATTTTTAAATACATATACTTTTCCAGTCACAGTTTACTTTCATTACTATGCTGCACTAGCTTCAGACACACAGCACAATGGCCAGACAACCACGTACCTCACAGGATGATCCTCCTGAAACTGCAGACAGCTACCGTCACCACACCATCATTGACCATACTCCCCAGGCTGCAAGCCACAGCCCTGGAAATCCACTGATTCCTTTGTCTAAACTGAAGGAGTAGGGATCAGTGGCTTTGTTAAATGATAAAACAGTAAAAGGACAAACTATAATAAAAAGCCAACTGTTGTCACCTATTATTTGATATATGCCAGTGATCCAAATTAGGAAGTTATTTTTGATATAAGTTGGTGAGGGATGTTAAGGGTTGCTGGTAAAGCAGTGTCTTTTCTGGTGTTTTTTTTTTCTATATTAAATTTGAAATTATTTTGGTATATTTCTGATAACTTCATGGATGAGAAGAATTGTGTTAAATTGAGTCATTTATATATGAAATTTTAATAGACTTTTGGGGCAATGTTTGTCATTAGTTAATGCATCCTTTTAAAAATTTGCAACATTTATGTCTCTAAGGGAAATATGTTGATATTTAGGAGGAAAACATTAGAATTCATTGTTCAACATGGATTTGAAGAATGTATGGAATTAATTTGTGGTTCATATTTTGGGCAGAAAATAAGGTCATGTTTCTACATTAGCATTCTGAACAGTTGATATCAATCCAACAAAAATCATGCCAAATTAAATATAGCATTTTAAAAATAATGTTGAAAATTGTTCTTATAATGTTTGAGTCCTTTTAATCAATTAATTGCTTTTTTTCTACAATAATTGTAGACAGCTGAAAGGTGATCAAGTTTAAAATATTCAGTTTTACTTACTCATTTTAGATTATACATAGAATTGTACTTGAAAGCAGCAACATGTGTGTACCAGTTCTGAAAGCATCCAAGAAATAAGTAAAAACTTTTTGTTATAAAATATGAGAATCATTAGTTGATTTGCAATATAAACAGATTGTCATACTTAAAAATGATAACTTTTTGGTTCAATAAAATCTGTTTAAGTCAAACATGTTTTTTTTCTGTTTAAATATATGATCTTTGACTTTACATTTAAGTTTAAATAATAAAAATCCATTTAACAAAAATAAAGGGCACTGAATCATTAGCAATCATGGGCAGAATACTCTTTAAAAATTAAAATCTTTATTTGGAATAGTTTTAGATTTTCAGGAAAGTTGCAAAGGTGTGTACAGAGAGTTCACACGTACTTCTTACACAGTTCCTCTATTGTTAGCCTCTTACGTTTTCACAGTGCATTTGTCAAACCTAGGAAACCAACATTAGTACATTACTGTTAAATTCCAGACTTTAATTGAATTTTATAATGTCCTTTTTCTGTTGCATGATCTAAACCAGCATACCATGTTGCATTTAGAAAAATACTTTAAAAAATAATTTAAATTATCTAATTTTTGGATACATATAAATAATGTGTTGTAAGCATCAGAGGAGCAAGAATGTTTTTTTTCTTTTGTCAGCATCTAGGTTAGTAGACGCCCAGTATTTCTTGCATGATTGAATGAGTTTGTGAGACATACTGTGAGACACGTATTTTGAAAGTAAACACCAATGAACCGATTTCCTTTACAGAACTAGAGTTTTTTTGAATCTATTTGTTTCCTTACAGCTTTCTTTTTGATTACTATTACGGAGAAATATTGGAAAATATTGAACTAAACCTGGTAAAATAATATTAGTGATAGAAAATGAATTGAGGTTAAAATATATGTAAAATGTTGGCAGAATATATGAACCATTTTATGATTGTGGGACCATTATAGATGCACAGCTTTCACCTTTTAAAGCAATATTGGTAAGGGAAAGGAGTCAAATAAAAATAAGGCAGTGTTGGTATTTAAATTATCTGTATGAACTTAGGCTAGCATATTCAACCTTTATACCATGGATAATCTGTTACAGCTGTTTCTGTTGCACCTGTTTTCCTGCTTAATAATTAAATTTCCCGAATCTTAACATTGGCCTTGTTTTCATCAATTCATCATAATAATGACAGTTCACTGCTATTTAATACTAATATGACTTACCTAATATTATTATATTGTTTCTTAGCTCACTGAAATGCAAGCTGAAAGTAGTTATTATAGTCCTCAAAAAGTAAAATCTAAAGAAGTATTGTGTTGGGAACAAGAAGGAACTACAGTTGAGGTAATCTTTCAACATTTAACATACATTTAAAAAATCTTTTAATGGTTCTTCAAATTAATATTTAATAAATATAGGTTTCAATCATATGTGGTACATTCAAAATATATTTATAGTTTTATATTTTAGTGGTTGGTAGTATTACTCGAAATAATCATTGTTTTAACCAAGATTTTATGCAACATAAATCTATTTTGTCATTTTATGTGTGTACACTCATATGTATGTATACGTGAACATTCATGAAGTATCAGTCATTGAGATGACAAAGGTTTGAAGATACAAGGATAGAGGAGAAGTTTTTTACTTTGATAGAATTTAAGATTTGAGGAGAATAAATTTGGAAAGGCCATAATCCTAATGCTGTTTTGAATGATTAAGAAATTCTACAAGGGAAGCCTGTAACATTTTTATGAAATTCAAGTTCTTAGTTCTAATGTTTCCTTTCCTCTTACAGGCCCTTATGATGGGAGAGCCTTTCTTTGATTGCCAGATTGGTTTTGTAGGTTGCAGAGCTGTGTGCCTTAAAGGAATTATGGGTATTAAAGATTTTGAAGATAATATGAATAGGAATGAAACCGTAAGTCAGAGTCTTCCTTGCCCTGCTTTCTTTGGATAGAATGCAGGGATAATGAAGTGCTTATTGAAGTGTTTAACCATACCAAAAAATCTGTTAGACTGCATATATCTTTGGCTTGAGAGAGGAACTTTACTGTTTTCCCTGTAAGAAATTATAGAGCTCAGGGGAATTGAGAAAGTTGGTAGCACTTAACACCTGGACAGTAGTTTCAAATACTTTCCAATTCATAAATGTTTCTTCTTTCTTGTTTATGGCAGCTACTTGGAGTTCCTTTTTGTTTTGTTAAAATATTCTTTGCCAAAATAGGAAGTGAAAGTAGAGACAGCTTTCCTTGTCTTTTTACAGGATTTCAAGTTGTAGTGATTTCTGTTGACTAGTAAATGGGTGTTATAAAACCAAGGTTTTATTTTCTGAAATGGTCTAATGATTTTTCCTCCTGTTAAAAATTTTTGCATTTTTATTCAGGAAGCCTGTTTCTTCATTTGTGGTGAAAATTTGAGTATGAAAGGTTTGACATACCTTACAAATTCACTGTTTGATTACCGAAGCCCAGAAAATAATGGTACTCGTGCAGAATTTATCTTGGATGCAGCTCATCATAAGGTCAGAGGATATATATTTGAGCCAAATTCTAGGCTGTGTTTGGGTGGACAGTTTATATGAATACTTGTTATTGCCATATTTCTTCTCAAATGATGTATTCTGAATGCTGTTTGTTTATTGAAACATTTAGAGTGTGTTCATCCAGCTTTTATAGCTAGAGAAGTTTGAGGCGTTCAGAGGTTTCTATGTTTATATAGTACGGAGCCAGTTAGTGTGTTTATCCATTCCCTACTGTTAAAATAGTCATGGAGGACACATGTAGGAGTATCTCCTTTAATTTCAGATACTTTTGAGTTTTGGGATTAATGGGGAGAGATGAAGCATTTCACATATTATTATATATATGTCTCAGTATTGTTTAAAGTTTTTATATATGATTATATCATAGTAGAATAAGTAATTTACATTGTAACTTCTTTTACTAAAGGTTTACTTTTATTGTTGAAAGTAAGAATTTAATTTTGACCTGCATAAATAACATACGTTTGAATTTAGTATATCTTTAGTGTTTACACTGTTTCATATAGGTGCACTGAAATATTTAAGGATCAGCTATTTGAGAGTGTACATTAGACAGTTTTGCGATGGTGATAAAAGTTGAGAGTGTACTGTCCTCCATTACAGGTACTCATTAACTAGGCATTATTGATAGAGTGGTCAAAATGCCTAGTGCAGTTACGGCTGCCTTTTTGTGTGGTCTGTAATTGAGGGGAAATGACTTTTCTTAGAAGTGAATTCTTTGGATAACTTGTTTTTTATTTTGGTAATCCTTTGAATTGATACGCTTTCTGTGTAAGGATATGTGTCTGATTATTGACTTTACAGATTTTAAATTCAAAAGTCTCTTGTATACAACACGTTTTCTGTTGTCTTGCTTGGTTGGCAGGAGACATATACTGAGATAGCTGGAATGCAAAGGTTTGGAGCTTTCTACATGGATTACCTGTATACAATGGAGAGCAACAGTGGCAGAGGTACTAGTTTCTTTCTTTTATGTTTGCTTTTCCTCCGGCTTCATCAGAATCAGTTGGTTCTTGACTGGTTTTACTCTGTTACATTAGATTTGCCTTATGTTACCTTGGGGAATGGTTGAATTTTAATGTCGTGTTAATTTTCTTAGGTTCCTGACATTTTTAATCCTTTCTTTGTGAAGCTGATTGATAATATATTTTTTATAATCACCTAGAATTAGCTCTCATATGCAGCAAGTATTAAAATTTTGATAAATTTCATATTACATAAAGTTGTAAAAAAAGTGCATTTCCCTTTCTGTGTTAAATATATTTCGAAGGTATATAGATCTTTTTATTTAAAAAAAAGCTAATTATTTGAAGCAGAAAAGTAGAAATAAATTCTTATAGAAACTGTGGACACATTGTGTTTTATTATATTAGCAATCAAACTTCTTTTAGCAATCTCATGTTTTTGAGAATTTGATATTTTATGTGCACATCAGCATATCATGTTGTGCTTGTTATTTCAGTCTTTTTCATGTTGCACGTTTAGTGAAGACAGGTTCACCGTGGTTTTGGTTAAATTTTCATATTAAAAAAATGATTTCTGTGTATTCAGTGGTGAGTTAGATAATGCAAATACAAAGAAGACCAAGACATCTCTCAAGAAACTAATAGGTAATATATTAACTCTGCACTTAAGTAAATTATTACAATATATCCTGTTAAGAATAATATTGTAAATTAAGAGAGATCCACATAAGAAAGTGACTACTTTTGTCTGTGGGATTGAAGATTTCACAGAGGAGTGGATTTTCAAGAATTACTAAGTTTTGTTAGATGAAACCAGAAGGACAGAGCACTAATTTTCTGCTTCCTCCTTTTGCAATGGATTTCTAAATGTTGATGTTCTCATTGGTCAATTTTTTGAATTCACTTCTTTTCCTAAATTCTCTTGGAAATAATCTCATCTTTTTCCATGGATTTAAGTATATGTTATTGATATACCCATATTGTGTTTTTCATCCAGAGTCCTTTTTTTTCCCAGTTGTATTTCGCATTTTTTTAGGGGTACAGCTCAGTGGATAGACAAACATGATTTGCGTGGTTTCCCTTCTTTAAGATTTAAAATTTAATATCCAATATATACTTGATGTTTTCATTTCTGTGTCTCAAAACAGAATATGTCCAAAATTGAATTATTAATATCTGTACCACCTACTGCCTCTGCTTCTCCCATATTTTTTGTCTTCTGTCTCTTTTTAAAAAGATTTTATTTATTTTATTTTTAGACAGAGGGGAAGGGAGAGAGAAAGAGAAGGAGAGAAGAATCACTGAGTGGTTGTCTCTCATCCACCCCCTACTGGGGACCTGGCCTACAACCCAGACACGTGCCCTGACTGGGAATCGAACCAGTCACTCTTTGGTTCGAAGGTCAGCGCTCAATCCACTGAGTCTCACTAAGCCAGGATGATTTTCTCTTCTTGGAAAATGATTCTGTAATAAAAGAAAAAACTGAGGTTTGACTGCCTATTGCCAGAAAAGCCAAACTTGTGAAGCAGATGCAGGTGCAGAAGGAGAAGGAAGTTTTATTTAGTTGCTGCATGACCTGGGAGAATGGTGGACTCCTGTTGCAAAGTCCTTCTCTCCTTTCTGCCATGGGAAAAGTCCAGTTGTCCTCAGCAAGGCCAAGACAAATGTCGGTGTCTAGAGTTCTTGCTCCATGTTAAACTAGAGTCCTTTGGAGCCCTTAGGCAGCTGCTAAGTGGTTTTAGTACCCATCGAGGTACCTTAGGTTGTTCCCAGCTGCCTCCTGGAGCCTGCATGTGAAGCCCACATGACCAGGGGCCATGTGGCCGCCTGGGCTTCATGGTAACATGCTCCTGGGTGAGAGAGTGTACGGGCAAGTGCATCACCAGGTACACAAGAGAGACAGAGGGGGTCCCTCATGGAGGCCATGTCCATGTGTCTGCTAAGGCCATGTGGCCCATGAAGAAAACAGGCAGGAACACTCTGCGAATGCAGGTCATGAGCCAGAGAGAGAGAGAGGGAGAGAGCTTCCTTGTTCCCCTGTGATTGTATTTAGGTGTGGGATTGACCAGGTGCTTTCTTAACATGACCAATCAACTTCTCAAACCTTTGCATGCTTCAGTGGGCCCACCTTCCGACCAGTCTCTTCTTTTCTCCAGTCTAGACTGGCAGGCTTCTTTGGTCCTGACCCTTCCCCTGCACCATTTTGACTTTTATGGCACATATACTTGTCTTCTCCTGTTCCCCCCACCCCTGCCCCCACATCTGGTACTGAAGGTAGGGGAGGGCTTTTTTCTATCCAGCTATCTTGCTAGCTTTTTGTGTGTGCAGTGCAAGATCTTCCCCCTGCCACCATTTTGGCCAATGGGGGAGACTCCCTGGCATTCCGACTGTTTCACTGTAACAGTTCTACCGTCTTCTAGTTGTTCAAGCCAGAAGCCTGGGAATCATAATTCTTACCATACAGTCCATTAGCATATTTTGTGAAATATTATCTCCAGATGCTTTCTAGAATTCATTCACTTCTCTTAAGCTTCCCTGTTATCACTTTCATCCAGTGTACTGTTAACGTTTAGATTCAAGTAGCTTTTTTTGACTGGCTTTCTGCTTCCACTCTTACCATTCTGTAATCCATACTACACTGGTTTTGGTGTAATTCTTGAGCTTAAAATCCTCCCTGCCTTCACATGGCTTTATATCAAAATAAAACATAAACAGTTTATCAGATTTTGATCTTGAATTACTTGGTGGATAGCGATAATCACTAAGGAAGATAGAGACAAGAAAAGAAGATTTTTAGAGGAAAGATATGTTTTGAGGACCTGTGGACATTGAAATAGAGATGTTCAGTAGCCAATTAGGTATGTGAAAAGTGCAACTTAGAACTTTATGTTCTAAGAACTTTGTAAATTGTTATAGTGTTGTAGTTCCCAAATGTAAGCTGGTGGGTTTCTTCTTGTTCATTATGATGTATGTGTATGTGCTCTGGGTCCAGTATCTTGTGAGGAGGTGGAGAATGAAGTAGTTATCTTTCAAGTAAAGGAAACCTGATGCTGAACATTTGTTATTTGTATAGCTGCTGCTACTACAGTATTTAAAAAGATAGAAATAGGATTTATATTTGCTAAGGTGTTTATAAATTTTCTGTCTGAGAAGCTGGTGGTTTGTTTACTTTTGTATTTTTTTATGTTTTCTATTTCTGTGACTTAGAATACAATGTTATAAATATCTGAGTCTTTAACTTTTTTAAAAACAAAATATTAGATTATAACATACAAACTGAAAAGTTCTGTACATTTATGTACAGAATAGCAAAGAAATATAATGTTAACAACTATGTCTTGCCCACGCAAGCCAAGGAACAGGACAGTGTCAGCGTCTATGAGCTTCCTGTGTGTGTTGGGGCGTGGGTGTGACTTCTGCGGCGCACTCTTCTTACTGCCTCACTATAGGAGACTGCTGTTATGCAACTTATAGTAATTACTTTCTTGCTTTTACCTTACCACTCACACATGTACTTTCTCAGTTGTGTAAGCAAATAATTCCAGTTAATTTAAGCTGTGAATGCCACAGGTACTTTCAAAATGTTTTTATTCATTCACTCAATAATCTATTTATTCCTTGTGTGCTTTTACATGGTTGTGTTTTGTAAGTTTGCTTCTCTTTATGCATCTGTATTTACTTAGAATATAGTGATGGTGATGTGTTAATATTAGCTAATATTTATTGAGTGATTTTAAGGGGTATAAGGTACTAGACTTAGTGTTTTATATGTATTAACTTCATTCTTTGTAGTAACCCTATAAGGTGGATGATATTATCCCAATTTTACCGATGAGGAAATAGCTAGTCCTTACCGATGACTAACTTGGCTAAAATCACTCATAACACCTTTATGTGGGGTTTGAACTCGGCTGGTCTAATTCTACAACCTGCATCTATGACTGTTGTGTTCAGACTTTCTTCTTTCTTGGATTACTTGAAATAAGAAATTTTTAAATTTTTAGTATTTATGAACCTAAGAAAAATATTTTTAATTTTTACAAGAGGACAATTTTAAATACTTTACAGAAATATTTTATCTAAAATTCTTGCTTTGTTGTGACTTGACATTTATTTTTATAGTGTAAATGATTGAAAAGTGACCTAAATTTTACCTAAATGTCTAAATGCATGTTAGCAATTTTACAAACTTTGTAGTGAATTCTGAAATTCTGAAAGCAGATATGATTGGTGTGTTTTAAGTAATACACGATTGTATTCTAATGAATGTAAGAAACTAGTAAATGCAGTAAGAAAAAGAGCATAGATTATTATTTATTTGTGTTGTAAATGATGTATTATTTTACTCACATTCTAAAATGGCATGTAAATCAAAATTCAGTTAGTAAATTTCCTTTGCTACTGTTCATAGTGATAAGCATGTTCTGACAGTTATTTTGTTTTAGTTATGCTACTTGAGAGCACTGAAACATTTAAAAAAAATTGAAACATTCCTTAATACTATAACTATTTAAATACTGCTGTTGTCATAACTACTGTCTTTCAGGTGATTTATACCTAGGAAGTTATTGCAAACTTTTGTTGACCTACAGTAGATGGCTGAAAATGTAACATACAACAGGAAGATTTTATAGACATAGAGATAAAATGGAAACAATTCAGTTATTGGATTGAGGAAAAGGATGAGGGAAAAACATGGTTCATTACCCTTTAGAATCTACATGTCTTGAGAGAGTTGTTGGTATTAATTTAGGGGAATTCTGAAAGAAGGATTCTTAATCCCTACATTATTCTATTTAAGGCTTAATTTTTTAGTTTCTGGGGTAGAGCTAAAACAGGCTTTCTTCCTTAGAGGTATGGGAAGTGGTTTGTTTTTTTAATTGTATTTTTCAATTACCACTTAGTCCCCTTATACCCACCTCCCTGTAGTAATCACCACACTGTTGTCCATGAGTCCTTTTTCCATTTTGCTCATCCTGCCACCCCCTAACCTCTCTCACCTCTTAGCTGTCATCCTGCTCTGTGTCTATGAGTCAGTCTCTATTTTGCTTCTTAGCTCAGATTGTTCATTAGATTCCATATATCAGTGAAATCATAGCGTATTTGTCTTTTTCTGCCTGGCTTATTTCACTTAGCATAATGTTCTCCAGGTCCATCCATGCTGTCGCAAAGGGTAAAATTTTTCTTTTTTACAGCTGAGTATATTCTATTGTGTAAATGTCCCATAGTTTTATCCACTCATGTACTGATGGACACTTGGACTGTTTCCATATCTTGATGATTGTAAATAAAGCTGCAGTGAACATAAGGGTGCTGTTGTTCTTTTGAACTACTGTTCTGGGTTCCTTTAGGTATATTCTCACAAGTGGGATTGCTGGGTCAAAAGGCAGATCCATTTTTAATTTTTTGAGCTATCTCCATACTACTTTCCACAGTGGCTGCACCAATCTGCATTCCCACCAACAGTGCAAAATGCTTCCCCTTTCTCTAAATCCTCACCATCACTTGTTTGTTGATTTATTGATGATAGCCATTCTGACAGGTGTGAGGTGATATCTCATTGTGGTTTTAGTTTGCATTTCTCTGATGATTAATGATATCGATCGTCTTTTCATATGTCTGTTGGCCATCTGTATGTCCTCTTTGGAGAAGTGTCTATTCTGGTTCTTTGCCCATTTTTTAATTGGGTTGTTTGTTTATTTGGTTTTGAGTTTGTAAGTTCTTTATAAATTTTGGATATCATCTCCTTATCAGGCATATTGGTGAATCTGTTCTCCCATTCTGTGGGCTGTCTTTTCATGCTGTTGAGTATCCTTATAATCATTACTCTAAACTCTATCTGATAAATTGCTTGCCTCCATTTCATCCAGTTCTTTTTCTGGAGGATACCCTTGTTCTTTCACTTGGGGTCTGTTTCTTTGCCTTCCCATTTTGACTGCATCTTTGTATTTGTTTCTATGTATTAGGTAGATCTGCAAGACTCTGCTGCATGTCTAAGTCAAACCCTGCCTGTGACTGGCCCTGGGCAACTGGGTTGGAGCTATTAGCGATCCACCGCATGTGGCTCCCTGTGCTGGGCCTGGGTTTGTGCAGAAAGAACCAGGCTGCACACCAAGGACTGCTTTTACCAGCACCAGGCCTAGGGGCAGGTCAGCTGAAGCCTCAGAGCTCCCAGCAATCCGCCTCTGTCTGCAGGCTTTCTGTAGGGTTAAGGAGTGAAAGTCTTCTAGTTGTGCTCCTCAGTAGCTGGACTTAAGCACAAACAGGGTGGGGCAGAGTAATTCCTGCCAGCGGGGCTTTTGCTTCCCCTCAGGCAGATGCCACTTGGAGAGGATTGCTCTGCCCAAGAAGGATGGCCTCTGTCTGCAGTATGGGAATGACTTAGCACAGGGATCCTGGCAGGTGTTCCTTCAGCTCTTTTCCCCAGAGCCACCAGCCCCACACTCTCCTCCAGCATCTCTAGTCCACCCTGCCCTCCCCTGTCAGAGGCCAGGGTAAGTAGTAGTAAACAGAATTTTGTGTGTTGGCCCCTTAGGTGGCTCTATGTCTCTCCTCGGCAGACAGAAACCCTGCTGCTTTTCACATCCATATGTTATTTGGGTTCCTCTCCCAGTTTTGTTGCTGTAGCCTGGGGAGGCCAGCTTGGGGTTTAGACCCCAGACTTCTTGGGGGAAACATCTGGCCTTCTTACAAAAAAGGGTCTTCTTACAAAGTCACATTTCTGTGGAAAGCCTAATAATTTTACATGACTCAAAGCAAGACATTTTCCTTATTTCAGATACTATGATATGTAACCATAATCCTTCTGGTTGTCTTCAAGTTACCCCATCCTAAGAGGTAACTCTGGAAATGCTTGGTTTAGCTATGGAAAATAGTGCTTTTTTAATGTGAGTGATATGTTATTTATACCTAATTTTCAATGTGACTCAGTTTTATTTATATATATCTTAAAATATGTGTAAGATTAACTGCATACCTTGATGTAACATTTAAGTCTGAAATAAGAATACGTAAGTAATTAACTAATTCATTTTGTCCATGGTACTGGAGACAACTGAACTCCTTTGTTTGAAATGAAGAAAATGTATTTTTGAAAAAGTTTTTAGAAGGTGTAGGTATGGAATTTTTGCATTTTATTGGGCCTTCCTATATTCTCAAAGTGTTAAATGCTAGAAAGCCTTATTTTCCTTTTTGTTTAAATAAACAAAATGGCTTAAAAATTACCATATATTTTTAGTTATAATAGTCAATTTATATGTAAAACCAAATCTCTAATATAAGAAGCATACATACTAGATAAGGAGAAATAACTGTAAGTAGAGCCAAATGTTTTTTAGAATACAACTTGGTTCTTTTTTTTAAAGCTTTATATATTTTGTTTTTTAAAAATTTTTATTCTTTCCCAAGGACATTTAAAAAAAAGATTTATTTATTTACTTTTGGAGAGAGGGGAAGGGAAAGGGAAAGAGAAAAAGAGGAAGAGAAACATCAATGTGCGAGAATTGATCTGTTGCCTGTCACATACCCCCAACCCAGGATCTGGCCTGCAGGCCAGGCTTGTGCCCTGACTGGGAACTGAACTGGTGACCTTTCTGGTTTGTGGGATGATGCCCAACCCACACCACACCAGTCAGGGCCTTGGTTTCTCTTTAGTATGTGGGCAGGAAAGTTATAGAGGACCTTGGTTTCTGTACCAAGGAGCTTGGCCATAATAATTTTATTTTGGAAAGAGTTCAAAACAGTTAAAATATAATGTTCAATTCCATGATCATTATAAAATTAATTTTAAACCATCTAATTTTCAGTGAAACTCTTAGATGAAATAGTGGTAAAATGCAACTTCTTCCAGTCCCCCTTCCCAGTCAACATAGGTTTATTGGACATAAATAATTAGATTTTAGAGAATAATTTTGTATGTATGACCAGTTAAATTTTATAGACTTCTTATAATATAAATAGATATCAGAAATAATTTTTTGGACTCAGTTTTTTAGTGATAACATCTTTTCAGCTGCGTAGAGAAAATTACAGATCAGCAAGATTCTTTATATACAGCTGATGAAGAGTAGGTTTTAAGGCATTAAGCTATAAGCTAAAAAGATAAGAGAAATATTAAAATGTATACTTGGTATATTTGATTGATGCTGAAATATTAATATGCAGTTTGACTTCTTTTAGGTTCTATAAATCAACAAGACTTTTCTTTAGGGAAAAGTGAAGATTTGGGAACAGTTCAGGAGAAGTCTACCAAAAGCCTTGTCATAGGACCTCTTGATTTTCGCCTGGATAGCAGTGCAGTACATAGAATTTTGAAGATGATCGTTTGTGCCTTGGAACACGAATATGAGCCATATAACAGGCTGAAACCTGGTTTGTTTTTGTCTTAAATTTGATTCTCTTGCCAGTTGATTTGAATGAGTATATAATTAAATTTGTTGTATTTTGTTAACTTACCCTTTTTAATAAATTTTGCTTATTTGACTTCCATGTATTTATTTGTTAATTTAAAGAATAAACTTGTATTAAAGTTGTGGTAGATGGGAGAGGTCAATATTTAGGCATAAATACTTATTTACCAGTATTTGTCAGTATTTTTATTTACACATTTTTGATACTCTTTCCAGGGAATACTCTTAAAATATGACCATTTTTCTATGTTACTGAATTCTTAAGAGCAGACATGAAAATATTTTGTAAACATACTAATTTAACAAGAAAACTTAGGTCTTACTGGTAAAAAAGAACTTGTTCTACAACGAAATTTTTCTACATGGTATGAAGGTGTGGTCATCACAGTTGCATAAAGTACAAATTCCTTTTTTATATAATAAAGTATTCTAGAGTATGGTGTCATAGCACAAGGGAGTAAAGGATAGTAAGGAAATCAGCCTATGGGGTCAGACTGTGGTTTGAATTCTTACTCCCACTTATTCTTGACCTTAGGAAATTTAATTTACGCCACTGATTTTTCATTTCTCTTTACCTGTGATTAATTTGATTATGTGACAGATGGTTAAATTGTCTTCTCAATATCCATTGTCCTGTTATTTTATAGTAACAGGAATTTGTGATACAGATTTTTATGATAGAAATAAAATATAATCATATGACTTGGTTCTGCTTACTGAGGTGGGTTGAAAACTTCATGTAAATTCTAGGCCATGATTGTAAAAGGCAAATAGCATGCTTTCCCCTCCCCTCCTTCCCCCTTCTGGCTGGAAATCAATTATAATGGCAGGAATTCTTGCTGTCATCTTAGATTCTGTGATGAAAGCTGCATGCTGAGTATGACAGAGCAATAAGATAGAGATCTTCATAGTGTGGTAGCACCATACCAACTCCTACCCTTTAGACTCAAATTGGTGTTTGAAAGAGAAGTAAACTTCTGTTTTTGTTGAAGCTTCTGTTATTTTACTTTTATTAAAGCATATTTGCTATTATCTGAAATGATACACCAGTAGGACTTAATTCCAGAGATTAGTGCATGTAAAAGCATGTACCACAGTGTATTACCACTATTAGCTGACCTTAGTTTTGTGTATAGGCAGTTCTCACTTCGCATGGCAGGTAAAGACTATAAAAATAGGTGAACTGAAATCATGCACAGGGACAGAGTAGTTGTTCCACACTTAGTTTTGTCAAGACAGTAGAAACTCTCTTACTCTTGGTATAAATGTATATGGAAATGAAAAAATAGTCAAAGGAATAGTAAAAATTAAGGATTTTATTTCTTTTTGAAAACTTAGTAGTTTGAACAGTGGTTGTCTCTTTCCCATCATGTAACTTATATTACGTTGTGTCTTTCCTGTGTCATGGCAAATTGATATACTCCTGAGTTTGGACCAGAGTCCCACGTTATATCCTGTACATGTCAACATAGTGAAAATCTCTAAGAGTTCCTTTAACAGAAAGTATTTTGCTTACATCACTTCCTCTGGGACATTTTCATTTTTTTAATCACAATCGTTTTTCATCTTTATTGGTAAGGTTGTCTTCACTAAGCTCCCTTAGCTGCATGTCTTGAGTCTCTCCCAGGGTGCAGTGTTGCTATTTCCCATGGTCACCTATTCTGTAATGCCAGTAATGTTCGATTAGAACTTCAGTTCCAGCATGATGGGTTCTTGTTTCTTTGCTGCACTTTCATCTTTGATTGCCAGTTCTCTGTTTCAGTTATCCATTTTTATAAAATGTCATGTGGGTTTATCACCAGTAATCAAGGAGGCAGTACAACCACACGCTTTGCTATCTATCTGTGCATGAGCTAAATATAAGAAGTACCAGTAACTAGTACCCAAACTGACAAACTTAGAGAAGAAGTGACATGATTGGTCACCGATCATGATGTTCACTTCTTGTTTATGTAATGATATGTGGGCTAAACAACAAGTAGTGAAGTTTGTACTTAATGCAGTTAGTTACAGTTATTGTACTGAGATAACTGACATTTGAACTGCACTTTTGGGAACTGGCATTTTTAAACAAATTGTGTATATCAGAATTGTGCAAAATGAGGGCTTCCTGTACATACATACAGGGGTGGGCAAAAGTAGGTTTACAGTTTTGAATATGCAAAACAGAGTTTATCTAGCTATTGTAATAATCATAACCTGCATAATTTTTACATATGAACAACGGTAAACCTACTTTTGCCCAACCCTGTATATTCA
This sequence comes from Tonatia bakeri, assembly GCA_004024845.1. NCBI lineage: Eukaryota > Metazoa > Chordata > Mammalia > Chiroptera > Phyllostomidae > Tonatia > Tonatia bakeri. The sequence continues at coordinate 15,899 of PVIA01002360.1, read as the reverse complement.
TTTATACGAATGCACCTGTATTAATCTTAAGTAGTTCAGTTCTACTCGACTGTTTTTGTAGCTATTATTGGAGTACAAGATACAGTAAATATTGGAAAAGCACATTAAAACCTAAGGGTATATATAGTTCTGTGAATTTTGCAAATGTAACCACATTTATGTTAATTGTTCAAAACATGGAAGTGTACCAGCACTCCAGAAGTCCCTTTGTGCCTTCTTCTGGTTACTACTCCAACCCCAGGGGTAACTAACCATTCTCTTGACTTCTAACATCATAGATTTGGCTTCTTTTATTTTAGAATTCATGTAAATGGAACCACAGCATTTACTCTTTTGTCTCTGGCTTTAGCTTACATTATGATTATGAGATTTCCATTGTGTGAATATACCATAACTTACTTATCCATTTTACTGTTAGTATTTGGTTAGTTTCTAGTTTTTGGTTATTATGATACTTATGCCATAAACATTCTAGTACTTGCCTTTTGTTAAACATATGTACTAATTTTTGTTGGTTATTTGAGAGTGGAAACACTTAGATAAAAGGATTGTACATCTTCACCAGCAGTAGGTATTTCCGAACTGTTTTCTGAGGTGGTTGAGCTACTTTACACTATTGCCCACAGTTTAAGAGAGTTTTAGTTGCTCTTGATCAGGTCATTGGCATACTACTGTGACTTTCTGCTTTTTATACAGCCCATGAACTGATAATGGGTTTTGCATTTTAAGTAGTTGGAGAAAAATACAAAGAATCATATTTTGTGAGACCTGAAAACTGTATGAAGTTTGATTTTCATTCTTCATAGGTAAAGTTTTATTGGAACATAGCCATGCATGCTCATTCAGTTATGTATTGTCTGTGGCTACTTTTTTGTACTACAGTGGCAGGGTTGAGTGTGACACAGACTCTATGGCCTACAAAGCCTAGTATATGTTCTATAAGGCTCTTTAGAAAAGTTGGTCTTCATGCTTGCTAGCACTTAGTGTTCTTAGTCTTTTTTTTTTTAAATTTTATTTTAATTGTTGTTCAAGTACAGTTTTCTGCCCTTTTTTAAAACCATTCCAGTGGGTCTGTAGTTCTATTACATTGTGACTTAATTTGCAGTTATCAGATGCCTAATGATGTTAACTAGCTTTTGATAGGATTTTTGGCCATTTGGATATATTGTCTTTTGCTCATTCAAGGCTTTTCTTGGGCCATTTTTCTGTTGAACTGTTTCTTACTGATTTTCAGGGGGGTTATTTTTTTTATGCTGTGGGTACAAGTCCTTTGTGGAGAGAGTTACATCTATCTATATAGCTGTCTATTTATGACAGATATTTTCTTCCAGCCTGTGGCTTGCTTTTACATGATCTCAATGGGGTATGTGTGTGTTTTTAAATAAACAGAAGCTGTTATTCTTTTAACAAAAAAGGTTGGGAATTTCTTTATTAAAATTAAAAAGTGTTAAATTTCAGAGAGCAAAGACATTTATAGACTAATTAGAGTAATTTAATTATGTTTGTTAAAGGTAACACATTATTTAACAATTGTATCATTGTTGAAAAGAAACCTAGAATTTGACCTTAAAATTTGGGTAACCAATTCATTTTTCAATTATTTAAGAAAGCTGGTAATTTAAAAACTAATTTTTATTGAATTCTCATCATTTCATTTTAGATGTTAAGGATGCAAATGAAATAATACTGGACTCAGGAGAAGTGGCCTCTTTGGAGGAACATATTCCTACTCGCCACACAAGTATCACTCTCCTCAGATGCACCTGCACGATTTTCATGGCCGAATTTAATCTGCTGGGTCATTTGCTCCCTGTCATCATGGGAGAAAAGGTATATTTTGTGGTTTACTATCTGTGTTTTCATGTATCCTTGTTTGTTGACCCTGTGATATTGTAAGAGGAAGATGATTAAGTAAAAGAATATCTGACATAATTGTCCATGATGAAGTTAAAGCAATGTAACTGATTTTTTTTAGAGAGTAATTTAAGTATATCAAAATAAAATAACCTCAAGCTGAGGCTGTATAAGGAAATCTTGAAGAGCATGGATCTGGAAGTCAGACCATACATGTACTAGCTGTATTTTTCAAATGGGCTGACAGATTCAGCTAGTAAAGAAGCAATAAGCCCTGGTTTGTGTGGCTCAGTGGATTGAGCATGGGCTGTGAACCAAAAGTCACCAATTCAATTCCCAGTCAGGGCACATGCCTGGGTTGTGGGCCAGATCCCCAGTGGGGGCCATGTGAGAGGCAACCACACATTGATGTTTCTCTCCCTCTCTTTCTCCTTCCTTTCCCCTCTCTCTAAAAATAAAAATAAAATTAAAAAAAAGAAGAAGCAATAAGCCCAGGTCTTCAGGTAGTTTGTTGTTTACATAGACATCAAAAGCAGATCAGTAACGGTGCTAGCTTGCCATGTCCCTTTGAGGACAGCCCTGCAACGAGAGGGTAAAGTGACATGCAGCATACATGGTAGGGTACCTATTGGTAGGATTCAATACTACTCTGCAGCTAAGCAGTCATATAGCCTACAGGTATACTCTTAAAAGGGACAGGTAGAAACCTCCTTATCTCACCTGAATGAGGGATGATGATGAGAAAATGTCTCATAGTAGCCTCCTCCAAGATGAGGTGAGTGAGAAATGATTTTTTAGCGGTTCCTTACAAGACTGCCTGTCTTCCCCTGTGCTGAGTGTATCACAGGATGTTCTGTCAAGGCTGCGGTGATTGCACGTTGCCTGTGTGGTCTCCATGGACTTGTATAAGACTGCGGCGTCTTACGCAGAGCATTTCCCTGGTAGTTCCTAGTTCCTAGAACTATTTTGAATGTTCAGTGAGATAATGCATGTAAATCATTTTGCACATTTTAGGAACCCAGTGATTACTACTGTCATTGTTAATGAGGACTTACTAGATGGTTTAATATTTGTTTAGGTCAATATATAATGTATTGCTTTCTGAGTTTGCCACATACATAAAAGGTATATGCTATCTAAAGTTATTATTTTTTTGCTATATTTCTTTTGATGTATACATAGTGATGATGATTATAGAATTATAAACTATCCTAACTTTAAATAAGAACTTTTGAAAGTATGGCAAGGAATTGACTATAATGCAGGAGTTTCATTTTGTATATTTACTCTCTGTTGGCTACTCATAATTAATTCTTATGTTGCTAGATAAAGAGATAACCCGAGGAAAATTTCAATGGAGAAAATTAAAATATGTTAGTATTAAACATGAACTTTAAAGTAACTATGATTAATAAGTACAAGAAAGAGGCAAAAAGGTAGAAGATTTCAAAAGATACCTCAGTCCATAAAAAAAAAGAACCACATAAAATTCTGGAACTGAAAAATTTTAACACAAGTTAGAAGTAAAAGGATGGAAAAAGATACACTACTTAAATGCTAATCAACAAAGGTAGTATGGCTTATTTAATATCAACAAATGTAGAGTGTAAGATGAGAAAAATTATTAGAAATAAAGAGAACCACTTCATATGAGGAAAGTGTCCATTGAAAAAGTGAATAACATAGATAATTCTCACAGGTGTTATGTTGAATGAAAGCAGGCAGACATGAGTATATATTGTATGATGCAGTTCAGGAACAGACAAAACTAATCTACCGTGATTGAAGTGAGAATATTGGCTACTGCTGCTGGGGATTCAGTATAGCCTGAGAAGAGAACCTTCTCAGGTGCTTGAAATATTGGTGGTTACAGATGTAAAATTGGATGGGCTGTACACTTAAGATATGTGTATTCTACTGTATGTTATATCTCAATAATTCAAAATAATTTCACTTCAGAAGTAAAGTAATTGCTTGATAAATGGTAGTTTAAAAATCATGATTAACAGAATCAAAAAAGTGCAATTGTAAGTTCAATTTAGTCAGTTTTAGTCAGTGTTTCTCAATAGTGGTACTATTGATTTTTTGCACTAGAGAAATAATAAGGAGCATTTACCATCTTTAGCCTGTGGTTACTAAATGCCAGTACTGCTTCCCAGTTATTGTGGTGATGAAAGACAAACAAAACAAAAACAGTGAAACTGCTCTTCCCACATTTTTTCATCTACCTCTGGGTAGAAGGTCAGTATTTTTCCTTGAGAACTACAGGTGTGGCATTTTAAGGGAATAAGTTAGTTTTAGGACAGGAGGGAGTTGTTGGCTAATCAGAGTTGATATCCTGGACATCTTGAAACTTACCTGCATTTATTTTGAAGCTTAGAATGTTCTGTAACACTGAAAACTAAGCCTATCTTGAGATTCTTAGGACTTTATGAGCCTTTAGCTTGTGTATTGTTAGTAGATATGACATGGACCAGAGATTTTTCTCTTCTGCAAACTTTGCTTATTATTAGTATTTTTGAAACTGCCTGAAGTAGTCCACTTAGTCCCTAGGTCATCTAAATGTGAAAAGTCATTTAAAGGGAAAGAGGATAAAGGGAGGCTGGCTCTGGGATATCTAGGGAAGTTCTTTTTAGTGATTAGGTGGAAGAAATGTGCTGAGGCACACAGTGGCACTGTACAGTTGATTGAAAAAATGAAAAGCTTCAGCCGAAAGAAGAGTGATAATTTTGTGATAATTATGCATTTTTTTGAAATCTGGGACATACTTAAAATTTTGTACAAGGTTTTGCTTTTGGTTTTAGTAAGAGAGTCCCATAGAAAGGCATCATTTCCAGATCAATTTAATAATTACTGCAAGATGTATCAGTCTGAAGCTGGTATAGAGAACGTTGCACATCAGTCACTGTCCTACTGAAACATAAAGTGAGCGCTGTTGTTTTGCAGAATTCAAGTAACTTCATGAATACTACAAACTTCCAGTCTCTTCGGCCTTTGCCTGCTGTTCAGATACTGGTGGATAAAATTAATCTGGACCATTCTGTGCCAATGTATGCTGAACGTTTGGTACATGTGGTCAGCAGCCTTACTCAGCCTTCTGATAATCTGCTTCATTATTGCTATGCACACTGCTACCTTAAGGTATGAAAAGTGAATTTTCTTCTTTATTAGTGTCTGATGGCTTTGGGAAAATTAAATAAATCTTTTATTAAAGTTGTAATTTCACAGAATTAGTACCCCATATGATGAAATTTAAGTGAGATATGAAAGATATTATTCAATATAATTAAAGAATAAAAAAGTATATCTGTTTCAAAGAGATTTCTTCAGTTATCTGAGGTTAATACCTTAATGTTTATAAGATAATTATAACTTTTGAAGATTTTGTGTGTCATTGATGACGATATTTATTAAGATAATTATAATTTTTGAAGATTTTGTGTGTCATTGATGATGATATTTATAAGCGGTGTGCAAGGGCAGTTGGTTTGTAATGTGCTTTGGAAGACTCGGGTGACTGACTCGTCCCTGTGAGACAGTGTGTCATGAGGGGGGTTCAGCACGTTTGCTTTCTAGTCACTTTCCTCTTACTCATGCGAATTTCTTGATGTGGAAAGAAGACTTTTTGATTGCTTTAAATCAGTTTATGTAAAGGTAATTATTGGAGGCTTTGGTCAGCTCTTACATAGGGGTTTTTTTTTTTTTTTGTAAATAAGTAATACATCCAAGTATAAGTAATGCGAAAAGATGGACTCAAATGTCGATCAGTGTTTTTGCTAAGCAAACACAGATGTATACTCTAAGTAGAGATTGCATAGACCTAAGTAAATTCTGTTTCATGGACTAAAGGAAACTATACAAATTTGAATTCAAGGATAAGTGCTAAATTTAGCATAATATCCTCAAGGTCCATCTGTGTTGTTGCAAATGGCACGATTTCATTCATTTTTATGGCTGAGTCATATTCCATTGTATGTACAGAGGTGGCAAAAGTAGGTTTATAGTTGTGAGTACGTGAAATGTTTATTCTGATATTATTATTTATTAGTTATTATATTATTTATTTGTATTACAACCATAAACCCACTTTGGCCCACCCCATAGGTACCACATTATCTTGATCCATTTGTCTGTCAGTGCGCTCTTAGGTTGCTCCTGTATGTTGGTTACTGTAAATAATGTTGTATTGAATACACATATACCTTTTTGAACAAACAAAATGGAAACAAACTCTTAGAAACAGATAACAAATTGATGGTCACTAGGTGGGAGGGTGGCTGGGTCATTGGTGAAAAAGGTGAAAGGAAGTAACAAGTTCAAATTGCCAGTTATAAAAATAGTCATGGGAATGTAAAGTACAGCACAGAGAATATAGTCAGTAATATTGTAATAACTATGTATGGTGCCAGATGGGTGCTCACCTATGGAGGTAATCACTTAGTAAAGTATACAAACATGTAATCAGTATGTTGTACACCTGAAAGTAATAGAATATTATAAAACTGTAATTGGAAAATAAATTAAAAAAATAAAAAGCAAAAAAGACTAAGAATATGTTATATGAAGTACTAAAAAATACAGGATTCCATAAAATAGACTCTTGACTGTTGTTTCCTATTTATTGTTTGATGTTTTAAAGTTCTTAAATATTTGTATATTTGTAAAGTAAAAAGAAATCAATTTAAAGATACCAGTTTTAGATTACCCCTAAGTGTATTTAAGATGTTAAAATTTGACTGTTTTTAAACCACGTAGAGTAGAAGAACATGTTTTCCTAGCTGTCAAAGCCCATTTTTAAGAGGATTGAAGAGACCACTCCCTTGATGGGGGAGTCACAGTATCAGGTTGCGGTGTGATTCTTTGAGGGCCATTACAATGATTTGTCACTGTTCTATGTAATACAGAGTGTAGAAGAAGGTATTTGTGAAAGTTAGATATTTTATATTTGTGTTTTTTATTAATTCCCACAATTAATACACTGAGATGTAGGAGTATGATATTTTAAGATATTGATACAACTTGAATATCATATTATAATATTAAGAATATTTGCTTTGTTGAAACAGGTCTAATTTTAGGCAGTTCACTGATCTTTTCAATGTATTCTACTTAATGTAGGATTCATTAACATGGTAAATATTAAGTTCTTTCCATATTGCAGACATTCAGCACTATATGTGAATAAGGCATGCATGCCTTATTTTCAAGGAAAATGGTCATGAAAGTTACTGCTGACCAATATGGTTGTTATACACACTGATATAAAAGTTATTAGAATCATTGTTTACTACTACTGTTGTTAATGTTAAAATCCCAATTAAATTTCCAGAGTAATGTAGAAATTATTATAATATAGTCCAGATAAAGTGATGTTTTGGGAAAGGGTCTTTTGCTACACATTTTGTTAGTTTGACTGTTGATATAATAGCTAAGTTATATGTCCCAGGAAGCTAAATGTAGGCAGAGTGGGAATAGTACAATATATGTAGAAAAAATTTTCATTAGTATTATGAATATTGAATACTTTAGAAAAGCCTTGGATCTTGAATATTTCATTGCATTTTTGATGCCTCTTCATTGGCCTAGTACATTAAAAAATTTAGAATTTGGTAGAGTTATTTTATATGGCTAGTTGGAATTGACTCAAAGTGCTGATTTATTATAAAGTTTATTAGCAGTTTATGTTACTTGGGATGATTATTATGTATAACCTTTGAGGAATTTTTCACTGTTAGAGTGTTAAAATATTATAGAATAGGATTTAAATATCTATTTTGTGCGTGCAGCATTTTAGACCCTAAGCAATTTTCAATTACATACTCAAATCCTCAAGTTTTAATTCTATGTAGCCAATTTTGTCTATATTGACTAAATGACAAAATAGTATTTTGTCATTTTATGTAGAGAGATTTATTGAGACAGTTGTCAGGGATGTGTGAAGAAAACATGCAGATGGAACTTGTATGTCTTACCGAGTCCTGTATGTAACTGCTAAGTCCATCCTTTGAATATGTATGATGTCAAGTATCCAAGACATTACAGAGTATCTGATATTTGAAACATATAGAAAATAAGTTAATGAAAGTACCTTGTAAATTATAGAATAATGTATAAATTTAAGGCTACATTACTCCAAAGGAACTTTGGTAAGTACTAGAGAGAGAGAAAGAGAGAGAGAGAGAGAGAGAGAGATACCAAGAAGGGTACAGTAGAATCAAAACCCTTCAGATTTTTTTAGATTTAATAATTTCTGATCTCAAGTAAATAGTTTTTCTTGAGGATTCGTAGGAAAGGTGCTTTCATACACATGGCTGGTGGGTATATAAATTGGTATCATTTTGGAGAGTAATTTTGCAGGATCTAGTAACTGAAATACACGTACTTTATATCCATCCATTCCAGTTTTCTGTGTATATATATCTTACAGCAACATCAGTAAGCTTTTCTCTAAGGGGTCAGATAGTAAATATTTTAGGCTTTGTGGGAAAAGGGAACATTTAAGATATCATGTAGTTGCTTAACAAAAGAGAACAAATTTTCATAAAGTTTGAGTTGATCTAATGCTAAATATAGAAGTTTTTTTTTTTTTTTGTAATACAGTTTTGCTACTTGAACAGCAACTAGATTTAGAAGGTTTAAGGTATGAGTAGTCAATGAAAAAAAAAGCATTGTCCAGGCTACTCTTTGAATAAATTAGCCAATTAAGGTAAGAAGTAGAATTTTACTGCTGGTTGGAGGAGAGGTAATGGTGAGAAAGATTGTTTTTTTCTTTAAGAATAACTGGAGTATCAGTCATACTTTTTTGGAGAGGGAAAGGAGGAAATTGAGGGAAGAAGCAAGGCAGAGTGAAACTGTGAGCTTATAGACGAGCTGAATCAAATGAAGCATTGTATTTCTGTTCTAGCAATATGATTTTGAAGAAGTCCTTTATCCTTTTTCATTCTTCCATAGTAGAATGAGGTGAATTAGTTAAGTAATCTCTAATCAGTTCTAGCTCTGAAGTTCTAATTATTAATCAATTAGATCTGGTTCTATTCTTTTCTCCTGAAGGGTTTGTCTTTTTAAAATGTTCATTCTTATGTTGTAGGTTTCTAGTTATAATTACTATTTTTATTTACTTTTTATATATTCCATGGTGTTACTGTGTACAGATTAACTTGAGACATGAAGGTAATGCTTGATTTTTTTGTCCCTTTGAAAAAAGGAACATCTTTAGAATGCTGGTTATGCTACCATGCCAGGTTTATTATAATGACAACATAAAAATTATTTGCTTTACATCACCATTGTCATTTACAGTTAGTGTGTGCTTTTCATTTTTTTGTCTTTTACCATTGCAAATCCTAATGTAGCAACTAACTTTTACTAAAAACTAATTATTAGAAATGAATTTTATTTCTAATTCTGCATTTTTTCAATATGTGATGTTGATTCAAGAATATTTGTTTTAAACTGTTACTATATATTATATATTTTTATTGCTTTCTTGGATTTTTAAAGGAAAGATGGCACTGTATGTTTGAATTTTCATTTAATGAGATGTGTAAGTCATCTTATTCAAGTTGACATTTCCTTCAGCTAAAATTTAGATTAGTATGTATACTTACTGCTTCGTAAGTCTTGGCTGCTTCAGACAGTTGGTTTGTAGCATTCAGTACTTTTACTCCATTTCTGAATATATGAACTATCTTTGGTGAAAGCATCCTCAATTCATACTGTGCTGGTTTTCCTTTTTCTAGATAGTGTCTTTGTAATCTTGGTCAGGGGTCCTTGACATTAGGTTATATACGTATTGTAAATCTAGGTATCTTCTTGCTATAATTTTAAAGGAAGGAGTTGAAAATTGGTTATATTGAAGTACTTATTTTTGATATAAGCTGTGTTTTGTTATAGTTTATGCTCGTTTGAATGTTCTCTTAGAAGCGTCTCTGGGCAACAGGTAAATTTAGTAAAAGCTGCAATTACAGAATAGTATGTGGCTTCTTGCTCCAAGTTCTTTGCAGTTCTGTAAATAGCCAGCAGGGGATCTCCTCTACACCCATTTCCATCTAAGTACGGTTAATGATAAGTGTCTTTGATTATACTGTTGAGACATTTTATAGAATGTGTGAAAGTGGCTTGAGAGAGTTCTTAGCTGGATATAGATAACCTAATGTGAAAATATTATCTTTAGGCATCTAGAAATATTTGTAGGTTGGGTATTTTTTAATAATTATGTTTTGTATTGTGGTATTAATAAATGTAGATTTCAGAATTTTTTAAATAATGGCCTTTCAGGGGAAATATGAAATGCTGAAATTGCATAGTGCCCAGAAGTTCTTTGTGTACAGTGTTGTCAGAATAAGTTTTCAAAGGGAATGAAGGTGGAATAACTTAATTTTTAAAGTTGATCATTTACGTGTTAGAAACATGTTTTTCTTTTTCTTCTCAGCTCTGTATTTTTTGCTACTTGGCTAATAGTGTGACTTATAGGAATTAATAAGTGTATTACTTTCATTTTCCTTGATAGTAAATTAGGTAGGTAGGTAGGTAGGTCTTTTAAAATGCAGCTGTCTCTTAAAGTTTGTAATTCTAACTAATGTCTTATTTCTAAAAAATTATTTTGTTCCCTGAGAACTAACTTTAGAGGAAAGAATTTGACATTGTAAGTCTAATGAAGGATAAGGGCATAATAGCTTTTAGAAACCATTTGGAAATAGCTTAATAGTTTCTAAGAAATTGATCATTGGTTTATGTTCTTAAATAAAAGTTGTATTTTGTAAATTACGTAGATACTGAGATTTTTAAAACCTGTTTTTACTGTAGAACTTACATTCATTGTTAATCCCAGAGATAGGAAAGCTTGTGCTTTATTAACCCAAAGAATAAAAAATAATAATGAAAGATAAATGTTGGGCTTGGCTGCTTCTGCATGTTGTTGGAAAACAGCAGCTCTCTGTCTTGTCCCTGTATGTTAGTGTTTCCTGTTTGAGATGTTCCTCTCTTACCTGATTGGAAATAATTAGTGCAGAAATGTAATACTTAGTTCTCTGCTATATTTCATGTAAAATGTGATGTTATATTGATTTTTCCCATTAAGGCAAATAAAGTTCAGAAATTTCATGGAATGTTAATAACTTTTTAGTGTGATCTCATTTTAAGTATAAACATAAGAGTGATTTATGCCATGTTCCAAATTTCCTGGGTGAAAAATCTCAGCCCTACAATTATTTTCACATGATAAAGGGAAAAGATGTAACATTTTGGGATATATTTGAATTTTTGTGTGTGTAATGTAATCGAAGGCAAATACATTTTTTAAATTGTTCATGTTGTAGTTAATGTTCTTTTAGGTACAAAATGATATTAACAGTAATTTATTAAAGTTAATGTATCTACAATGTGCACAGTGTAGTTATTTATTTATAGTAACAGAAAATATGTGCATTTTAGCAGATAATAGAAATCAAATGTGAAACAAAAATTAGTAAAAAAAAAAGATCAGGGATGTGAAAGAAATACTGTATTTTAAATGTCTTAATTCTAACTTAGTTAATGTCAAATTAAATAAAAGAAACTGTTGATGTTTGGAAAGTGGAAAAAGACATTGGAACATATTTAGTGTGCAGCTGTTGTAGAGCAAATTGAAACTGACGTATTTCATCCTGTGCTTATTAAAACTTTGTCTCTGTGAACATTTGGATCTTTTCTTTTTGTTTCAGATCTTTGGTTTCCAGGCGGGACTGACGTCTTTAGATTGTAGGGGATCTTACTGCTTACCTGTACCGATTATTCCCTCTTTCAGCACTGCTCTTTATGGAAAACTTCTGAAATTACCTACATGCTGGTAAGTATTATGTTAAAATGTGGCTTTATTTATTATCTTAGGAGGAGTAAAAACCAGTTGTATCTGTTTTATGTCAGTGTGTTAGTTTATATAAAACCTTAGAAAAATATCTGAATTCATACTGTCTTTTATTGAGACACTAAAAGTCTCTTTTAATATCTCAAGTGTATTAGGTCATAATATCTTTTGTGGTAGTGATAACTGTTTGGATTATAACTGTTAATCCATATTGGAGCTGTAGTAAAATAAATGTTGCTGCTTCATAATGTGATAGGAACTGCAAGGGCAAATACTTTTTGTTTCTCTTTGAGATGATGCAGATAAAAACTAAAGAAACCTTGGATATTGATATTAAGGCCAAAGTATTTATCACCTAAGTAACAGTTTTATGTATATTCTTACCAACTAAGAAAAGTATACCCATGACATCCACATAAAATACTTGACGTGTAAATGTGCAGTCACTGCATTATCATTCAGTATTGGGTTACTTTATTTGGTGGTCATATTTCCCTACACTCGAAGAGACTTATAAAAAAAAAGCCATAGTTAATTATAACTTTTTTTAGTTGAAAACAATACTTTTAATATATTAAAGAAATAATTGTTTACATGAAATAAGGTTTAAATATATGAAGTTACGTTCTAGTAAAGTATTGCTGCATTTTAGAATTGAGATTATTTCAAGTATTTGAAATGTATTTTTGCTTTTTTATACTAATTAGTAAGCCTATTTTTATAGGATGATTTCTATTAGTTATTTGGAAAAGTAATATAACTTTCAGAAAATAGATATTAATTTTTTATCTAAAGTACTTTACTTGCTGATAATTCTTCAATAATACATAACTTTTATTTCAATTTTTAGTATATTTTATTGATTATGCTATTACAGTTATATAATGAAATTTGTAAAGTAAATGCTGACATTTTATTAGAAATTTCCTATCGATTCAGAAATTTAAAAATGCAGAAATTACAGTTAATTACAAGTCTGGGAATCAGCTCTATAAAATGAAAGTATTATTAAATGATTATTCTTACTTATACTTGATAAGTTTAATTTTGTCCTTAGTTATTCATATTCCTCATATATCATTTATTGTGTTGTTTAGAGATTATTTTAAACTTTATATGTGTATATATAGCATATTGCAATTGAGTCAAATTCTATATTTAAATCTATTAAGAAATACCATGTGATATGTCACAGTTGATGTTGATGCTTACTTTAATAGATGTTTGTGAATACTGTTTTCTCAGTTATGTGCTGATTTATTATTCATAACTTAAATTTTATTGGAAAGACAGCAGTTTATATGGAAAAATGCTTGACAACTTTTAAAAACAAAAAGCCAAAATTTCCAAAGTGAATTATAGCCTATTTTTCAGTATGAAAAATACTGAATATTTAAATAGGCAAGGCTTATTTTAAAGATGTGTAGGGCTTTCTGTAAATATTGTCAGATGTGATTTAAAATATGTCTGCTGACATCTAAAAGACAATATTCCAATTTAATACTAAAGGCATAAGATCACAGAATGCAAATATTTATTTGGATATGGTTTGCTTTTTTTGTAGTGAAGACCACTTGTTTTTATTTTACTGATATTTTTGCTGTGCTTTATAGAAGTATATTACTTTGAAGTAATTTCTTTAAATTATTTCCCTTAATAAGTAGAAAGTAAGTTATTTAATCTATTGTCAACAACTCTAAATTTGAAAGTTGTAAATACAGACCTCAATAAACTGAGATATATGTGAGTTAAATGAAGTGGATAAAAATGCCAGATAAAATACATCAGGTAGTGCTTGAATTAAATCAAAATCATATGAGAACTGAGAGGTTTATTTAACTCATGCAGTGAGGATTTTTTAGTAAGGCACCCTGGTTATGTCATTTAATGTCAACTCTGCTGCCGTTCATGGTCTCTCCCCTCCTCAAATTACACAGGCTGTTTTAATTTGGGTTTTTAAAATTCACATTCCAGTTTCTTAAAGCACATGTATGATGCTGTGTCTCTGTTTCATTCAGTAATGAGAAGAGCACATTACCACAGGCCCCAGGACATTTTATAGCACATTGAATTTTAGTCTGTGTGTTGGAGTTAACATTGTAAATCAGCAAAATAGTTTATACTTTTTATTTAAAAATTTTTTTAAAGATTTTATTTATTTATTTTTGGAGAGTGAAAGAAAGAATGAGAGAGGTAGAGAGACATCGATGTGTAAGAGACACATTGATGGGTTATCTCTCAGCCAGCAACCAGGCATGTGCCCTGACTGGGAGTCAAACCTGCAGCCTTTTGGTTCTCAGGGCAGCACTCAATCCACTGAGAGGCACACAAGCCAGGGCCTAAGAATATTTTAAAATTCAGAGTTTAATTGTGCGTGAAGTTTCAAACTAATTGCCATTTACTTTAAGCATGTTTGCTAATAAATATGTTTTAAGTAACATTGAAAATGAGTTATATTTCTCTCATTCAAGTGATCCAATTGTAGACTCAATGAAGAAGTTATTAGTAAACTTCAATTTCTTAGAATTTATTTTTAAAAAATATTTGGAGATACATAGTTTTTGTTTTTATTTTTATTTGTTTTTACTGAATTTATTGGGGTGACATCAGTTTGCAAAACCATACAGATTTCAAGTGTACAACTCAACAACACATCACCTGCATACTGGCACCCATCACACCAAACTAAGTCTCTTTCCATCCCCATTTCCCTGCCCTTTGTCCACCTCCACCTAGCCCCCACGTGCCTTTCCCTCTGGCTGTCGCCACACTGTCCTCTGTGTCGTGTTGTGTGTGTGTGTGTTTGGCTAATCCCTTCATCTTCTTTCATCCAGTCCTTCCTCCCCTCTCCCCCCGACAGTTGTCAGTCTGTTCTACGTATCCAAGCCTCTGTTTCTATTTGTTCATCAGTTTATTTTGTTCATCAGATTCTGTATTTAAGTGAGATTGATCATGTGGTATTTACTTTCCTCTGATTGGCTTATTTCACTTAGCATAATAATCTGCAGGTCCATCCATGCTGTCCCAAAGGGTAAGATTTTTCTTTTTACATCTGTATAGTATTCCATTTTGTAAATGTACCACAAATTTTTTATCCACTCATCTACTGATGGACACTTGAGCTGCTTCCAGATTTTGACTATTGTAAATAATGCTGCAGTGAACATAGGGTGTACACATTCTTTTGAATCAAAGTTTTGGGTTTCTTCAGATAAGTTCCCGTAAGTGGAATCAGTGGGTTATAAGGCAGTTCCAGTTTTAATTTTTTGAGGTAACGTCATGCTGCTTTTCACTGTGACTGCGCCAATCTGCATACCTACCAACAATGCACGAGGGTTCTCTTTTCATCACATCCTCACCATCACTTGTTTGTTGATTTATTGATGAAAGCCATTCTGACAGGAGTGAGGGGATACCTTGTTTTTTAATTTGTATTTCACTGATGATTAGTGGTGTTCAGTGTATTTTCATACATATATCCTCTTTGGAGAAATGTTTATTCAGCTTCTTTGCCCATTTTTTAATTTGATTGTTTGTTTTTTTTTGGTGTTGAGTTGTATAAGTTCTTTATAAATTTTGGATATTAACCCCTTATTAGATTTATTGGTGAATATGTTCTCCCATTCAGTTGGTTTGTTTTTATTGCTGATGGTTTCCTTTGCTGTGGAAAAGCTTTTTTAGTTTGATGTAGTCCCATTTGTTTATATTTTCTTTTTTTTTTAATTCTTTATTTTATTGATTATGCAACTACAGTTGGCCCATTTTCCCCCCTCACTCCCCACCACCCTGCCCATCCCCTCCCACCCTCATTGCCCCTTAGTTCATGTCCATGTGTCATAAGTTCTCTAGTGTCTACATGTCCCATACTATTCCTACCCTCCCCCTGTCTATTTTCTCCCTACTGTCTATGCTACTTATTCTCTATATCTTTTCCCCCTTCCTTCCTCCTCCTACTTCCCTGTTGCTAACCCTCCATTTGATGACTTTTTTTTACTGTTCATAATTTTAATCTTCTTTTTCTTAGGTAAGTCCCTTTAACATTTCATATAGTAAGGGCTTGGTGATGATGAACTCTTTTAACTTGGCCTTGTCTGAGAAGCACTTTATCTGCCCTTCCATTCTAAATGAAAGCTTTGCTGGATAGAGCAATCTGGGATGTAGGCCCTTGCTTTTCATGACTTGGAATACTTCTTGCCAGCCC